>CM056607.1:1035946-1135708 GCA_029721355.1 Tegillarca granosa | reverse complement strand
AGCTGAAATAAGTTTCCGTATGCATAATATAAAACTGCGTATTTTTCTTAGTTATGCCTCTCACTAAAAAATTATATTTGTTTCCATCATAAAAGCTTCATTATAGCTGAATTTGCGGGGAAACCTACTGCTTGTTTGGTCTACCAAAAATCTTATTTTAGAACATTAATCACTTGATTTCGTTAAAGGAAAATGAGCAACGTCAACAAATATTGCAAAAAGCATGATTTCTGACAACGAAAGCAGCGGTAAATAAACAAATAAGTTGATTCACATTATCATTAATTACTGCATAAAGGGATAAATAATAACTTTATTAGATTCAGTTTTTACCAGTTTGCTCTTGCTTTTTTCTTTACAGAAACAGTAGCAATTCTCGCACGAACATGTTTTCTTTCTGTAGACGCCATTGTTTACTTACATGTAAGCCTTGCGCGCATGCTTCTAGCTAACCAACCTTTAACGGTTTCAATTATTTATGAGCTAATGAAAGTAAACAAAGAAAATGAATCTCACAAATAGTAATAAAAACCAATTACCGATTTATATTGGAAAAAATAACAGGTAACTAAATGTTATCTTGTTTTACTTAGTAAACTACTTTTGTTATTGTAGATATAACGTTAACGTTTCGTTTCGATTTTTTCTTATTTGTTTAAAATATACTTTTTAGCAAAAATTTTAGCCGTCCTAATTTTTTAAATTTATTTATAACTAAAGTTTGTTCCCTCATGTAACTGGATTTGGATTCATATAATTTTTGAACTTTAGATTCAGTAATTTTTAACTGTTTGGCTGATGTTTTTTATCTATCAAACTTTTCGGGCCCTAGTGTCACTAATGAGGAATGATTTTCCGAAATGTGCACCTATTAAAAATCAAATTAACAGGTATTTGTGTTATTTATTTTAATTTAATACTATAAGTTAAAAAATATATTCCATTGTAAAAATACATTAGCCTTAATTACGTTTGTTTAGTAAACTATAAGAATTAAAAATATTGACTTAGCTACCGATATTGAATGATTTGTACACTTTCTCTGATATATTATACTACTACTAATAAAAATGAAAATAAAAATAAATGCACATACATACATATACAGTAGAACAGATAACGTCGGCCAAATATTCGAGTGGGGGGTAGTCAAACGATCGAACATCAATGTACAATCGATTAGGTTCCGATGCTTTTCAAATCTAGAAATTTTAGACATTAAAAGTCATAGTGAATGCAAAATCCAAAAAATCATTATTCATCATGATAACTCGATAATGTTTTCAAACTAAAATGTTGACCTGTAATCTGTCGTAAAATGCTTTTTGGCTAAGGTACTAGAATAGGACATTTTATTTGCATTTAATTTGAATTTCAACAGGTGATGATATAAAATAAACCAAGTTTATTCTATTTGCACATGTATATATATAACACAAATACCAGTTAAAATTTGATGTGCCAGATGTGTACTTGTCGGAAAATCCTTCCTCATCAGTGACACTAAGACCGAAAAGTTTGATAGATAAAAACACAAACCAGACAAAATTAATAAATCTAAAGATCCAAAATTATATAAATCCAAATCCAGCTAAGGAGTGCTTTACATGAGGAAACAAACCTTAGTTTTCAATAAATTTCAAATTTAAGACGGCTGAGAAATTTTGTAACTGGTACATTTTCTGACAGCACAAAGTACTGCCTTCTGAGTTACGACCCTTTGGGAGGATAAAAGATAACAATGCAAAGTATAGAGAGCAATAATACAAAGCATGTTTGTCATTCTTATTCTTATCATTCATTTTTTTCTATCAAACTCTTCGGCCACTAGTGTCACTGATGAGGAATGATTTACCAAAATGTGCACATATGGCACATCAAAGTTGAACAGGTATTTTTGTTATTTATTTACTATCCATGAGCGGATGCCGCTGCTGGTGTAGTAAAACTAACTAGGTTATCAATAACGCAGTAGGCAGTACTCTGTACTGTCAGAAAATGTACTATTTAGCAAAGTTTTAAGCCGACTTAATTTTTAAAATGTATTACAAACTAAGATTTGCAAAGCATTCCTTAGCCTGATTTAGATTTAAATAATTTTGGAACTTTGGATTTATTCATTTTCAACAGCTTGGATTGTTTTTTTATCTCTCAAACTTTTCGGTCCTTAGTGTCACTCATGATTTAGTTTCAACTTTTACAGCATAACATATCATATGTCGGATAAAAAACGGACAAAGGTGCGTTTTGAAGTGGCTTGAACATGAACCATATATCAGGCTCTTGAGGACAAACATGGCTTTTTTTAACGCACAGTGTAATGATCATGTGATCAATGGCAGTTATTGTACCACATTTGCCAATTTTCTCCAAATTGTTTATATATTGAAGTAGATGACTGCTAAAATTTGTGTTGGTTGAGTATTTCAATTAGAGGAATCTGCAAAATATCATTTTTCAAGTTTTTGAGTCCAATAAAAGTAAGAAAGTTTAAATTCGTTCATTTAGGGTGTTACCTAAAACTTGTCAATTAATTGATTAATTATATAAACTTGTTTTTCTAAACAGATACATATTCGTCACAGAAAAGAACGCCTTCGTCTTTTTAAAAATCTCACTAAGATAGACAATTATCTCAGAAAGTTTTCTTTCAACACGTCATTTAACAAATTATCAAAATTGATTTCCCCTGGGCTAGCAGTAATACTATATGCCAGGCAGGTGAAGTCCAGCACTCTACTATTATTTTATTTGTTTTCTTTTTTATGTGATTTATTTAGAGATCAATATTTGTAAAATATTTTTAGAGATAATTATTCCAAAAATGTATATGAACTTTATCACTATGTGCCATTTAACTACGACATCTGATGTACTCAACATCATCAAGAGTTTTACATTTATTAGTCTTAGTTAAAATTATCTTGTTTTTTATTTCATAGTTTGTTGTTATAATTATTTCTGAATGGTTTTACTACTGTCATGTTTGTTAATTATTGTACTGAACCATACTTCAAGTAAATGTTTGTAATTTAGAGCCATTGCCACTGAACGTTTATTTAGAATCGCGTGATGATATATGTACAAACGTCCATTTTGTTGACATATTCAATTTTATTCGATAAACTTAGTAATAATAACCTTTTATTATTTCCATATAATTAATATCACTGTATGTTTATTGAGGATTCTTTGGAATTACGTGATGATATATATTTGTATACCAATTATTTTGACATTTAATTTTCAGTTCGTCAGGTTCGTAATTTTGTTTTATTTTTATGGCTTTCTAATTTCTATGATTGTTTGATTTACGAAACTGACAAAATAAGATTTCAACAGATTTTATGGCATTTTAACGAACTCATACATTTGCTTTTTACGTCCTAACGGTTTCACAAAATCTGTTCTTTTGCTTTTAAATATTATGCCTTATTCAGAAGACCAAAAAACTATCACCTATAGATTTGATATAAGACATTTGAGCGTTTCGTCGTTTGATTAAACTTCTTTTAACAGGTATATAAAAATATTTAAAATCAACTTTCATTTACAAAGCATTTTGGAAAAATTCTTTTATTGTCATAAGTACTATACAAAAGCCAAATGCCAGGTTACGTCATTTGCTTAGTTTATGCATTATTGTGTTTTGAACAAGTTTATTATAAATTATAAAAAACATATCCTCTGTTAATCTTTAACCATTCAAGTTAAACCGAGATTTAATAGAATTATCTAAAAACTGCTCTAATTAAATCCTTAGCATCGCGTCCTGCTTGTAGAATACAAAGCTAATGGAAATCAGATTACATTAACGTTGAATCTGATATTTCAATAAAATATAGGGGATAATAATTGTAGAGAATATCAAGTATTGTTAGGATAATACTGTATAATGAACCGTTCCTATTCTAAATTATCTGCCGTTTATTAGATTCCCAGGAAAATCTTCACTTTGAAGCTATTTTACCAGCTTTCAAAAATGGAATGCTTTAGGTAGATTTTCCATGCATTATTGTGTACTTTAAGAAAAGTATGACGATAAATTAAATTACGAGGTTATATGAAAATAATAAGTAGGCAGTAGTTTGTGCGGTCTCAGAAAATGTACCATTTAGCAAACTCTCCAGTTTGTCTAAATTTGAAATTTATTTAAATCTAAGGTTTGTTCCCTCATGCAAAAGCATTCCTTAGCTGGATTTGGATTTCTATAATTTTGGAAATTTAGATTCATTATTTTCAACTTTTTGGCTGATGTTTTTTATTTATTAATCTTTTCGGTCTTAGTGTCACTGATGAGGAATGAATTTCCGAAATGTGCGCATCTGGCACATCAAAATTTATCCGGTATCTGTGTTATATGTCTTTATTAACATACATTGAATTGTTGTACAGTAAGTATGTGGTTTGAAAGACGCGAGTGTGAAGTATTCAATTTAAAGATTCAATGAAGCGGTATTTGTTTTTCTTCAAATTAAAATATTTTTTATCTGTTCTTTAATTAAGTAATACAGGTGTATATATAACAAATATACATATTTGTGTATATATGACAAACATACATATTTGTATATATGTGATATATGTATCTGATACAATACTGTAGTAGGTATATACTTGCTACCAGGTCGCGTGAATAGTTTCCAGGTCTACTTTGTTTTAAAAAGACGTAATCATATAGAAACGTTCAGCAAATCAAACGCGGATCAAGATTTTCCATGAATTATAATAAAAAATAACGGTAAATAAAAAACAAAGTAGTGAGGTAATAGAAAATATTAAACAGTAAAATGCACAAATTCCAATCCTCAACAAGGTTTAATAGATTTGCTGAAGAACAAAGTCAATATTTCCTATCGTCAAACACTGTTCTTTCATTTGGAATTTTAAACTGAATCAAAAAGTTTTTCAGAGCTTTAGAACTAGAAATCTTAAAACAAACGACATTACCTAAAAAAATCAAAGGTCTGGTGACGTTTGAGGATGCTGTGGTCCGTAAACAGTGTGTTGTGTTGTGTGTGTGTGGTGTGTTCGTATGTTGTTTTGTGTGTGTGTGGTGTGTGTGTGGGTGTCGTGTGTGTGTTGTTGTGTGTGTGTGCGTGTTGGTTCGTATGTTTGTTTTGTGTGTGTGTGTGTGTGTGTTTGTGTTTTAAAGAGTAAAATTAAAAAAATTGCAAAACTTTGTGAACATTTATGATTTTTTTATTTAAATCTTAGACTAAAGGTCTGGTGACGTTGAGGATGCTGTGTCCGGAAACAGTGTGTGTGTGTGTGTGTGTGTGTGTTCGTATGTTGTTTTGTGTGTGTATGTGTGTGTGTGTGTGTGTTGTTTGTTTGTGTTTTAAAGAGTAAAATTTTTAAAAAATTGCTAAACTTTGTGAACATTTATGATTTTTTTAATTTAAATTCTTATATATGTTAAATATATGCGATTCATCGTCTAGGGATCTCAACTAGCCTTTGTAAGATACATTAATATATGGTATTAAGTAAAAAAAGAGTTAAAGATTAATTATAATAAAAGTCAAAGAGTCAAAGATAAAAAACTCCGAAGACTATCGACAGCTCAAATGTTCGCAACGACGTTCGATGAACCGTCATTTGTAAAAAAAGGCTTCATATTTAAAACTGTTAAATCAAACCATCTACATAAAAAGTACATTTAATGATTTTCTAATATTTTTATTTGCAGTGGATAGAAATTTTTTTTTGCTAAATTTGTGAACATATTAGATAAGGATTCATTTATAACAATTAATAATAAAAAAATATTTGATGACTATATACATATATATATATTAAGAAAACAACTGCGCCGTCATTAGTTCAGTTATGGCTCAATATAATAATAAGAATAAGTGAGTGAGAAAAAGAAGTGACAGTAAATAGAAGTATTTTTATTACTATTTATGTTTACTAGTAGAATTGTAAGTACGTTTGTTATAGTGACTGACATATAACAAGATTCCTTATCCCCTCGAGACTGTCACGCTAACAGTATGAATCAAATTTAGATCGTTATTTAGGGTAAGCGTGAATGGTTGGTCAAAGCAAGCAATTTTCCCGATTTTATTTGGCACTTGGGAATCTTTATTTTGAATGGTTAATTTCGTTATCTTTATTTTGAATGGTTAATTCGTTAAGGATGCAACTGGATCATAGCTTTTTCCTTAGCCAAAGACATAATTTTACAAAGATCTAAAATAAATGAAATTATTTTATATTGTGGGCAATATCAATAAAGTTTTTTTTTTTCACATTTGAGTAAACTTTGGAAAGAATGCAGCTTTTACACATATTTGCACACATTTTTCCTATAATAAATTGTTACATTTACATTTTCCTATGTATAGTTAAATCGCGAGTTTTCAAGGTATTTTTTATGTTGCTATTGATTTGTTTGAAAAAACATTTTCAAAAAATTATTATTTACACTGATAAAGTATCGTCCTAAAAGATTGACATCTATGTTTGTATAAGTTTCTGGTATATTACATAAATAGTACATAGTACATAACGTAGAAATGTCTTTCTGTAAGATTTTCAGACGCATCAGTAATTTTGCATCTATTTGCGGGCTATCTTTCTGTAAAAGATGCAGAAATTAATTCCAAGCACTTTTTCACAATATGTCATAATAAATTCTCAGGACAGGACTATACTTAGTAGTATTTGGTTTGTAGTTATATTAATGTCATTTGCTTTATATAGTACAAATGTCTATCATGTATGAACATGCCAATAGATATTTACAACTGAGTCATACAAATCTTCTCAAGCGTCACCAGTTTAAACTTGACAGATTTCTCGTAACAATTTATTATTTAAATGATTTTACATGCTGTTAAATTGTTGATGTAGAAATATGTAATTGTTCATCTCGATTAAAATTATTGTTAATGTCATAAGTATCAGTACGGCTTCACTAATTACCAGCATTTTATGAAAAAACGAATTTCTTTAAAAATATTTTTTTCATTGTAACCTTGGGTTATTACCGGTATTCTATATTATAAGATAGGTTTTGTTAAATGATGGTAAATTATTCATTTGTCAAATTATACCTGCTTTCCGTTTTTACATTATTCTAACATGCTTATTTTTCAAATGTTCTTTCTTGCATACACAGTGTAATAATTATATCATAAAGTGACTTCTTAGGGTCACACACTTTTTTAAAAAGCCATTGAAGGTTGATTTTATATTTATAGCTGTATTTTATAAATAATAAATAATAGGAAATCTTCTAAAATCTATTTGCAAAATATTATTGTATACCGATTTATCTTGTGCTAGATTGCCGTGGATTTGGATTTATATAATTTTGGAACTTTAGATTCATTAATTTGCAACTGTTTGGCTTATGTTTTTTATTATCAAACTTTTCGGTCTTAGTGTCACTGAGGAGGAATGAATTTCCGAAATGTGCACATCTGGCACATCAAAATTCAACTGGTATTAGTGTTATACATTAAATATTTGACAAAAACACCTGTTGTTTTTGATGTGCTCTATGTGTACATTTCGGAAATTTCAAAAACTCTAGCATTTTGTTGATGGTATTTTCAGTATATTTTTGTTTGCAGTCTGTATGGTGTTTTACAAAATAACCAGAATCCCTGTTGAGCACTAGATATTTATATCTTGCTTTACCTTATTTGTTAAAGAATGAAAAGTGAATGATTTGATTTAGACGTTCTTTCAATTTAACATGAGTGATAGTGGTGTAAAGGGTAGAAAAAATCAAAACTTTTTATACTTTTTACCGAAGATAGAGTATTAGAAACAAAATGGTCAAGTAATTCTTTAGAATTTTTGAGAATCCACATTTGGTTGATGCCAGATGTAGAATAGACTTTATCTGAATAAGTCTGAAGGCCATCTTTGACGACTGTCAAAATTTGTGTTAGAATTACTGATAATGATTTAGTAGTACATTTAGAGGAACCTGCTATATATCTTTCCTTGTATGGATTTTTGTGAAGATTTGGAATCCAATACAAGTAAAGTAGGTCAAGTTCTTCCTGTTTTAAATTGATACCAAAGACTCAAGGGTTCCCCTATGACTGGAAAGAACTTCATCTTTGGTAAAATTAGTTTTGGTATAAGTAGGATTCTCTGATATACTTTCTAAACCAAGCTCCTAAATAAGACATTCAACATAGAATTTCTAACAAACGAAAATAATGTTATTAGAAGCTTTATCAGCCGGGACAACAACATACCTGTTATGTATGTCAGTAAGGATTGCAGAAACCTAAGGGTCCCTGAGCACTAAAGAAGGTTTAGTACCCTTACACCCATTAGGTTTTGCCATTTCTTGAGTTGACAAAATTTCTAATTGTCCTTATCCAGTCGGATAAAGTATCAAGCTCTACGTCTTCTAATTTAGCCCAACCTCTACATACTCTTCAACAGAATCCATAATAATTTTGAAATTCTGTCCACAAGTAAAAGGTTGAGCCTCCCGGTATTTGGGGCCTTTTGAAAGAAAACATCTTAATTTAGTATTCTCAATTATATTGAGATCACCTGTTACTACATGCCCAGCCATGAATATATGGGGACGCTGAGCAAGTGCAGGTAGGTGGAGTAAAGTTATGAAAGTTTAAGCACTGCAAAGTTTGTTTATAGTTAAAAATTTTGGATGCAATGGGTTTAATGTAGGAGTAGGAGATTAGAGGTGGCGAGTTATATTTGAAATAAGAAGGGATTTTAGATTGTACTACTTTGTTAAGTAGTATATTGGAAATATTAATAGCATCTATGCCTTTGTTTGCATAATTTAATTTAAGAAATTGGCGACAGTTGTCGTCCTGTATATTGTGTTCCTGAGCAGGTTTAAATAACATTTTAAATGCAATATCCGTGATGATAGCGTTAAGTTTAAACTCTGGTGTATTAAAATCTGTAGTAGTTTTGAATATGCATTTTTCTTGTAACTGATTTAGACGGGAAAGTGGTAAAGAGTAAAGTTTGGTTCGAATATGGTGTAAGTATTATTAAAAGAAGTGGAGTATAATTAAAATTACATGAAACCAAATCAAGGTAAGGAATTCTAAGGTAACAACCCTTAGTTTTTGATATAACTTAAAAAAATTTTGTCACAAGGTACATTTCCTGCACAAAGTACTGTCTACTGAGTAAAAGAGAGTCTCGTGGAGTTTTACTCCGCCAGCGGCGATGCCCGCTTAGGGGTAGTAAATAGTTATAAGAAATGCCTATTGAATTCCATCTGCCATACATGCACATTTCGAAAATCCATTCCTCATAAGGGACACAAGGGGCCGAAAACATTAAAAATTGATTCTATTTTAATATTTAAATGCTGTTTCCGCGTGTTTATTTTAATATCATTGACATTGATTGTTTTCAGCTAAAAATTCATATTTCATATAGTACAGTCGACCAAAAGTAAAATTTATAAGTACAAGTATCAACCATCTGTAGTAATGTTTATAAAGGGCTACAGATATAGTTTTTATTACCTGTTGAAGATAAGTTTTATAATATTGACAACATACTTATCAGTGGTGCTTAATATAACTATTAAGTGTTCTCAACAAGTATTATTATCGCAATGAGTATTGCAGTAAATTACTGGAAGTGTAAACACATAAAATAAACACTAAAAAGATAAAAAATAATTCCAATAACATGTTATGATAAACCAAATTTGCACATGATTCATTATCAAAAGTGTATGTATAAATAGCTATCATAGTTTTTCAAATTGTTTTTTTTAAAAATTATGGTAAAAGTACTATGAACAAAACTTTAGCAATTGTACCTTCTTCTTTAAAAATGAATCTTAGTGCTGCTCCTGTTTTATCTAAATAGGGAATATCACTAAAACATTGTAAAATACAGTATAATTTACAAAGGTTTAAACACAAAACAAACGATTCATGTCCAAATCCGAGACCCAAAAACAAAGTTAATTACAAAACTAGCCAATTCAGTTAAACACGTGAATTTCAACTAGGAAAGTTAGGTCAGGTGTTCCAAAAAAGGATAAGAACCTCTTGTCTAGCCAGTTACCGCCACATTCGAACACAAATTTAAAAATGAAAGGGATATGGACGTATTGTAAGTGAAATCCATCTAAGTATTGGTTTGGATACAGCAACTTAAAACTTATTACACTATTACAATGAGGGAAATAAAATGTATTGAGGGTTTTAAAAAGCCTAGGCTTGCAATATACCCTAGTCAGAATCCTCTTTTGAAAGCAGCTTGCTTAGTAAAAATTTCCCATAGTGGAACAAGTTGTTTTATATCCTATATATTGAGGGCATCATATTTGTCATATAGCTTCAAATGTTACTTTTTTTAGATGTCTATATTAAGGGATTCAATTTCAAGTTGGAGTAGAACATGAACAATAAGTCGTATCTTTTATATTAGGTTGCTTAGATAAATATCATTTAGCAAACAACAAATCAAAATAACGATTTTTCTTATGTAATCTGAAGTTAATTTTTCACTCAGATGGTTTTTGTGATCGGCAAGGATTTTAAAAACTTTAAACGCTGTTATTTCAGTGAATTCTCTTATATTCATCTCTATTTAAAACACTGCAAATTTGACGGTTTGTAAATGTATGATGACCAGTGTTCTGTACGAGTTCTTCTCATAAATAACCATCATAATATTTGACAGCCAAGATTAGAAGTTTTCCAATTTGAGTATAGAGTTTTTTTATCACATAAACACAAAAAATAAAAATATTAATAGTTACTCAGATTTTTATGTGAAAGAACACGATGTACCATAAGGGTAATTAATTTCTGTACATTAAAAGATAAAGACAAACATACATGTATCTAAACAATTTTAATCCTCTGTGAAATTGTGTTTAATCAAGTCGTTAAGAATTAATTTTTTAAGCAACATGTGAAATATCACCGCAAAATGAAAAGCTTTTATCACTGGTGTTATTTATTTTAAATAATGACGACGTCGTAATTTATTTATTTTTTTTAAATGCTAAATTCAAATATGTCGAATACATAAGTGGAGTAAGGTGAAAGATTGAATTATGCGTAATATTTAAAGATTTCATTGATATCGAGTTGACAAGTTAATCCTTCAAAATTGGACAAAATGTAATTCTAAATACAACAAATATACCAGTCCTTGTCCTAACTACATTCCAAAAAACAAATTAAAAACTTTGAGAGCTGGCATAATTAGTTATACACGTAAAATTCCATCAAGGAAGTGAGGCCGGGTGCTCCGGAAGGGTAAGCACCTCCTGTGTAGCTGGCTACACCCGCTTTATCAGACTTTTTAAATTTATCAGTAAAATTTTACCTCCATACTGTTTTAGAAAAATAAATTTTACGGAGTCGATGATATACTTTTCAACAAATCGACAAACGAAAAAATGTTAAATATCATGAAAACTAATTAAAGAAAAACTACTTTTTTAAGGATAACAAATTTATCTGCTAGAAATTGATTAATTTTGAGCCATTTAAGGCCAGAGATTGCTTTTACGGCATTATAAAACATAGGTTTTTCCTACACTATCTGATTCTTTGGACACGAGAGTCGACCAGAATCTGATTTCTGCAAAATTAAAAAAGTGGAATAGTGGAGGAAAGGGCGTTTTTGCTATTGAATAACAACTGCAGCATGTCTTTCAAGAAGGTTTTTTTATTGTTTTTGGAATGACTAATTTACACTTATGCTGTTAATGAGTGGACATTTTGTATCTTGTTGATGATATACATAATTGTGAATATTAAAGTTGAAAACCCAGAAAGACGTTTCGTAATATATATTGTTTTCAACATACTGAACTCGAGAATAAGTTAAACATTGTAACCGAACAAATGATCACAAAAATACCTATTGTACTTGTTTAGAAATAGTACTCAAAATAGTTTTCAAGATACTTATTAAAGATCCTTTTAAAAAGGGGCACACTGATATAGATTTGTACATATTTAACCTAGACAGTTGATTGTTTTGTTATAAATATTGCAAACCAGTACTTATCCGTCAATGCTACTGCAAATGTACAGTACTGACAATAAGAAAATACTTTTAGAATGTTGAATGTAAAAAGCATAATCACTGCTTCACTGATTCATAATTTTGAAAATTTTTTTTGAACGTTCGTTAATGTTAATTTTAGTGAATTTAGATTCTAAACCGTAAGCAGTAAAGGACATTTTTATTGCTTTACATATTAGCATTTATATAAATAAATGACAAACAATAAAGGGTTGTTTTCTATAATGTAAATATCATTGTCATTATGAATTATTACTGGTTCACTTATCTTATTCTTCCGAAAAGGTGTTTTTAAAGCTGTAAAACAGTTTGCTTTCCTTTCTTCAATTTGATGTAATAAACGTGTCTTCTCTCTGTGAAGATACTTCAATCAATGTTTTTGTTGGAAGCAGACAATAAAGAAAAAATATATATGTTTTAAAATAATGAGTAAATTTAATGTTATATGCAACTAAACCATTTTCCTACGATTGGACACATAGAAGACCGAAGTCTATTACAAAAATTAGATCAATACTGCAAAAAGTTGATCTCTATTTAGTCAAGCACCATTACAAAAAGTGCTTTGACAGTTAATTTAAACTTTTACCTATCAAAATATCTTACACTGTACATACATCATAAAAAAAGATAAAGTAAACCAAAAACTAAATAATTTGTTTTCTTCTAACACACACATACACACACGCGCGCACACACCCCCAAGCATACACACACTGTATGTAAAATAACATAGTTTAAAACATAACAAAAGTTCATCAATATATATATATATATATATATATATATATATATATATATATATATATATATATATATATATATATATATATATATATATATAAAACACAAATACCTGCTCAATTTTGATGTGCCATATGTGACATTTCGGAAAATTATTCCTCATAAGTGACATTAACATTTAAATATTTAAAATCGTAATTCAACATTCTTAAAGATATGTTTGTAAAGATTTTCGACATTTTTGGTAATTTGTTTATTTGTTTTTATCTTTTAAAGTGTATATACACCAATATCTTGTCAATATAAAAGAGCTTTGGTTGCTGAGTGACCTTTCGCATCAATCTAAAAACAATTGCGCCTTCCATAGCCGAGGTTCTTACCCCGCCCCACGGTCGGATCCAGTTAGAACTAAACTACTTCAATATGAATAAAAAAAATCTTGAGTCATATGACATCACCTAATTACTATAGTAACACTTGGAACGATTTGTCATCCATAAAAGTTATAAAATCAAAGTTTTATAGATTTAGTCACGCAGTTTAATCTTAAAATAATTTAGAGGCTGTCTTCTATAAGAGTCTTTATTTGACAATTGATTATTATTTTCCATTATAAATTGTTCTGATCTTGACAACAAATCAGTTCTCTGTTCCACAAAATATAGAACATGTCGATTATACGATTAAATCATACGGTGTTATACGACAGTTAGTAATGAAGCATTGGTATCATCGATTTTTTTGCAGTGAAAACTTAAAATCAGTTGTCATAATTCGGTTCAGAAGATAATTTTAATAACTGATTATTAAATTAAAGCTGCATTAAGTTTTTTAAAGAAAAAAATTAAAACGGTGCTAATCTAAATAATGATGTTCCTAATAAACAATGTTACATTTAGTTCAACGATAAAAGCTCGGATAAATACAGAAATTACAGTAATTATCCAGGGAGATGCAGCATTTGGGATCTAATATTAGATCATTGTTACATCATAAAAAACCGGGTCATTTCAAAACAACTTTTGTAACGGTGAAATACGATCAAATAAACACAGAAATCCGTTGAATTTGTCATTTGTGACTTATTTAGGGATACATAACACCATTTTAAATATATTTGGATAATAATGACGTATAATAAATGCAATTTGTCATTTTTCTTCTTCGATTTATGGGTTTTTCCGTATATTAGTGCGCATGCACCAAGCTCATAATTATCATCGTTAAACATAGACCAATCGGTTAGAAGATTCCGTTTATTTACAGTTAGAAAAAATAAAATTTTAGAAAATGAATCTCACTGATCGTGGTCAAAGGATATCTATTTTTTTCAAAACCAAAAAAAAAAATACATTTTTAGAAAATCAAAAAAAAAAAAAAAAAAAAAAAAAAAAAAAAAAACAAAAAAAAAAAAAAAAAAATTGAAAAGCTCAATGCAGCTTTAAAGCTTAAGTAAAACCTGAAAGATAGTTGACACATATTAAAGTTGTTAGATATAATGAAAGCATTCACCGTGTATACCGTTTAGCAAAATATTCGGCCGTCTAAATTTTTTAGATTTGTTTGAAGCTAGGGTCTGTTCCCTCGTGCTGGGAATCCCTTAGCTGGATTTGGATTCATGAAGTTTTAGAATTTTGGATTCATTATTTCTCAACTGTTTGGTTTATGTTTTTTATCTATTAAACTTTTGATGTTTTGATGCCCCTGGTGTCGCTGGCGGGGAGTTTTAATTACAAATACAATCTGCTTTATACCTCTGCTTGAACAAACAGAAAAATTAAATTAAATTTTAAAAAATTTTTAAACATTTTTTTACAACAGAAAAAAATACGATACAACATATAAAAACATTTTAAATTTAAATATTAGCAACCGAAGCATGAACAAACAACCCTTGCAAATGTATGTTATCTGTTAAAAAAACCCTATTTTTTATTTTAATATTATTCTTAAAAAAAGGTATTGAAGGAAAATGTTCTGTATTTTGCATTCAAGGAACCATGTTGATAAGCATTGTAAGTGACGCACGTGACGGGTGTTACTAGCTAGACAGGAGGTGCTTACCCTTCCGGAGCACCTGGCCTCACTTTCTTGATGGAAGTTCACGTGTATAACATATTTTGCCAGTTTGCAAAGTTTTTACTTTGTTTTTGGGATTGTGATATGGACAAGGACTGGTATGTTTGTTTTATTAGTCGTATTAATACTTACTCTTGGAAATTTAATACGTAACCCAGTCATTTAAGTTATCGTCATAATAAAGCTAAATTTTAAATCGGTTTTCTACATTAATCGGTATGTTTGTGTTTGATTTACTAACCGTATATACAATTTACAATTTTATTTTCTATGAATTCATAAATCTCTGACTGCTATTTTTGAACAAAAAAGTCACTGTTAATTAAAGTGGATAAAGTTACGCAATTCTCAAGACGTTTGATGTTTTTATGGTAATCATTCCCGTCATAAATCAGTGTTCAGTGACAATAATAATTTGCAATCATAAACCTGATGGGGAGAAATGATATTGCAGTTTCTTTCAAACCTCTGTTGTCTTTAAGATTACTTATACAAAATATTTATTGTTTTTTGGTATAAAAACTTTAAAACTGGCCATTTTAGTTATACATACGTACGTCTATCAAGGAAGTGATGCCTTGGGCTTGGGAAATTAAGCATCTCCTGTCTAGCTAGCCACATCTGTCACTTAAGAGTCAAATTTGAGATTGAAATAGATTTATGAGAAGTCAAATCTATCCATAGTAGTTTTGATAGTGTCCTCAGTCTTATCAACAATATTATTACGACGGCCATAAATTTTTAAGGGCCTTGATTAGCCTAGGCTTGCAATGTTCTTGAGTCAACAATTTAATTGTAAGCAGCTTACTTGGTTGAAAAAAGTGTCCGCCGTCTGAACAAGCTCTATCATGCTGTATTTAATGAAAAAAAATTATACCATACGCTGGAAAAGTAGAAACATTACTACAAAGAAACAAAAACAGAAAAAACTGAAGTCGTCACGTTTGTCGTATAGCTTTTGATGTAACCTTTCTTAGGTGTTATAATTGAAGTAAAGTCCAAATATGAAGCAGAACATAAGGAATCAGTCGTATCTTTTATTTCAAGCTCAGTTGATAGATGGCATTGTATTTATATATTCTCCAATTTTAAGATCATTTAGAGACAGTACGCCATCTATATATCACCCGTGGGGAACCCGGGTTAGAATAGGTCCCCAGCACCTCACGCTTGTCGTAAAAGGCGACTAAAATGGGGCATTCCGTTTGCCGTGGAATGCGATCCTTAATGGTGGAGAACGGAATTCTGGTGATTGAGGACCATGTGGGTTGCTGCTTTCTTTGGACAAACACATCACTTTGACCCTTACTTCACTAGAAGGACGGTTGGCATAGGCCCGTATCCAACAAATCGGCTGGTCACCACAAGCCCTGCAGGCAAGATTTGGTTTCTTCTTTAGCTCTGCTCACGTTTTAACATTCGTAGTGCTTAACCTTGGTCTCCTTTCTTTTGTCTGTAGAAGGCAGTGGCTTATGGTTCAAATGCTGTTCTATTGTGATGTTCTGAATCTGGGCATTGCGATTTTTTTGGGATGCATGTCTTCGTTGTAGTCCCTGGTGCTGTTCCGAGGCGAGATCCCTGGAACTAAGGCATCGCCTTGGTTGGCACTCCAGATCGGTGGGTAGGGAGCAAGGAAGATGAACCTTTTTACACCACCATGGAAAATGAAAATTAAATTTTGAATAGTTCAAAAAGATTAAGAGAGGATAGTGATGATGAAAATAAATGAAATCAATATTATGGGCAAAGTTTGTAGTTGTTGATTCAGCTACAGACGAAACATTGAAAATAAATACTTATAGCTAGCTAGACAGGAGGTGCTTACCCTTATGGAGCACCCGGCCTCACTTCCTTGATGGAAGTTCACGTGTATAACATATTTTGTCAGTTTGCAAAGTTTTTACTTTGTTTTTGGATTGTGATATGGACAAGGACTGGTATGTTTGTTTTATTTGTGGTACAGAAGTGTGTCAGTGGTATTGCTGGTTTAATAGAGAGTATTAAAAATTGCGTTCAGGGTCGCTACTGATCCAATGCAAGAACAGGCAACAGTCAGTGAATTTATTAGCAGCAAAATATTTTGCGGATGTTGCGGTTAAAGTAACTCCGCACAAAACTCTTAATAGTAGCAAAGGCATTATGAGAGACCTTGATAGAGTTATGTTTGACAGGATAAACGGATAAAAGGGAGGATAAACTTATTTAAACAAATACTTACCTCCTAAAATTTATTTTGTCTTCACCACCAAAGAAAATCAAAGCTGGGTATTATAGCATTGCAGTGGCTAAGTATATTCCAAATCTATTGCGATGTTATCAATGCCAAAAATATGAACATGGTTCTCGTATATGTAAAAATACAGTAACCTGTTGTCGCTGTGGTTCAAAAGACCATGCTGCTGATGGCTGTTCGCTCACTCCAAAATATGCAAATTGGGGTGAAAATCATATGGCCTCCTCCAGGGATGTTCATTGTGGAAGAGAAAACATGAAATTTAAAAACTAAAGATTAATCAAAATATCTGTTATGGTGAAGCCAAAACGTTATATATGAAGGAGCAGAAAGGTCCAAGCACATCATATGCTGCAATAGCCTCAGGTTCTTCTTCTAAAGCATATAAAAGTGTTGCCTGTCAAACAGATTTTAGTTTATTGATAACAACAACAAACATAACTCAAACTAAAAAGAAAATGACCAATTCTACTGTAACAACCAAAACAGAGAAAAATGTTAATAATAATAAAATAAATAAGAATGGAAAACTTAGTACACAGGAACAGAATAATTCTGCTGCAGACAAAACTAAAATATCACCTGATCAGGACAAACCTGCATAAAAAAAAATAAAGATAATAAAAAGAAATCTTCAAAGCATGTCTTTCCTGGTAAAGATGGTTTTACGACCGTGAAATCGAAACATTCTGTTCATCGACTTCGTGTTCTTCAAGGGATTTATCATCAGACGAAGAAATGGAATGCGCTTCATCCTCGCAGCCAATTTCCCCAATAAGAATACCGTATTAAAATGAATAATACAAATATAATTCAATGGCATTGCAGAGATTTTAGAAATAATTTAGATGAAGTAGCACTATTAGCTAAAGATTTTAACCCTGTAGCATTTTGTCTTCAAGAAACATATGTTAGGGTTAGGGTAAGGCAAAGACTGGTATGTTTGTTTTATTAAAGAATCGGATACTGAGTTAAAATTCAGATATTAAAAACAGCATCATTCTTTTTCACCAAATACCGAAAGAGCTTCCGGAGGGCAGCAATTTTTGTACGTAATGGCACTATTCATAGTCCAATCACTTTGATAACAAATCTCCAAACAGTGGTAGTTCGCCTAACGCTTCAAATTACATAACCTTATGCTCAATTTATATTCCTCCATCTTCTTTTTTATAGCTTGCTGATATGCAAAATTTAGTCGAGCAGTTACATAACCTAATATAGATGGGTCTCTCTTCGTTGATTACTTTGGGATCTCCTGTAGAGGGACGCATATGCATGCTATTGAAAGGCGACTTTTGCCTCAACAAAATTAAAAAATGGTCATTGGAAAACGGCTTTAAGTTTTCTAAAAAAAAAAAAAACATGCTGTATTTATTTTTGAAACAAGCGTAAATTCATAATGACCCAAAGCTGTATATTAATGACAACCTGATCAAAGTTGAAAAAGAAGCTAAGTTTTTAAAATTCTATTTGATTCAAAATTAACTTTTATCCCTCATATAAATTGCCTTAAAGCTAAATGCCTATAGGCATTAGATATTTTAAAAATTTTATCCAATACAAATTGGGGTGGTGATCAACCTACATTACTTTATTTGTACAGATCGCTTATTAGACCGAAACTTGATTATGGATCCATTATATATGGATCTGCTCGCAAATCATATTTGAAAGACCTGGACGCAATTCATCACCAAGATCTACGTATTTGCTTAGGAGCTTAAAGAATGTTTCCAGTTGACAGTTTATATGTTGAGACTAATGAGCCTCCATTACATTTAAGGCGTATTAAACTAACTTTGCAGTATGCTAAAATATTATATGCAAATCCAACTAATCCGTCATTTGATTGTATTTTCCATCCTCCTTATCAAGCAAGACCTGTACAATAAAAAGGCTATTTCACCTTTAGGTATTCAAAACCAAAGTCGGAGGAATGTGGTTTAAACCTAAATATTATTAAAAAGCACCGATTACTAGACGATCCTCCTTGGCTTCTTGACTATCCAGAAGTCAATTTGGATCTCACAAAGTTTAAAAAGTCGGAAACAAGTGAAGAAATTTGCCAGCAGGAATTCGCTCTCATTAAAGATAGATATATACGACTAATTCCTGCTGTTATTAGACAGGAACTTCGAGAATTGTTTTTAATACATACTGATGGGTCAAAAGATAGTAGTCGAGTAGCTGCTGCTGCCATTGTTGGAGACGAAACAATAAATATTCGTCTTCCAAATAAAAGTTCTTTATTTACAGCTGAGGCTAAAGCAATTTCACTTGCTTTACAATAAATGTCACAATCGCCTCATACTAATTTTTTTAATATGTCCTGACTCTATCAGTCCTTCGGGCAATAAAGAGCAGAAAATTAGACCACCACCTAATTCATGAAATTCTGAACTGCATACATTTATTACATATGCTGTTTCAGATTTTAATAAAATTATTAATTATTGTTGGTTGCCTATCCATGTTGGTATAAAAGGCAACAGTAAAGCCGATTCAGTTGCTAAAGCAGCATTATCTAAACAAATAACTACTTCTTTTGTTCCTTATACTGATTTAAAGCCTTTGATATACAATTTTATCAATGATCAATGGTCAAGTCATCAGTTCAGCCCTGTCCGGGATTTATACCTTTATCCCAGTACAGTAGGCGTGATAGTATTGTTCTCCGGCACTGTAGAATCGGCGATGGTTATTTTACACACTCATTTATTTTAAAGGGTGAACAACCTCCACAATGTGTCCCTTGTCAAAGTCAACTATCTTTTCAGCACATATTGTTCGGTTGTGTTGACTTTGCAGATACAAGGGATACTTTTTATTCAGCATCATCGATGCAAGATCTTTTTAGTAATGTCCATGGACAGAAAATTTTAAACTTCCTTCGGGAAATTAACTTATTTGGTAAAATTTAATTGTTTTACTATTTATTTTCCAGTGTTTTATATATAATTTGTCTGTGATATTTCTGGGATTTATTAGTTTGCTTTTAGGTTATTATTTTATAATACAAATAGATTTACCTTTATTTAGATTTTAATTGATACTATTGTATCTTTTACGCTTTTCTAGCCGCGAATAGCTGCAAAATTGCTGATGCGGCTCAAAACATTATTTCACTCACTCACCCATCTATATATCTGTATGTGTAGTTGAATCATTCAGCGTCAGACTTCTCTCCAGATATGATATAGTTCTGTAAAAGTTATTATTCATATGAAAAAAAAACAAATCAGCAGATTTAATGGTATACCAATTGTTTGTTGGAAAATAATGTTGCCGAACACAACAAATATGTTGTCTATCAATAACTCTTAAGTTTTGTTGATTGTATTTTTCATGATAATTAAAAATAAGTTCACTACAACAATTACTATGACTGGTAGAGTCAGTATCAGCAAAATTTACTTGCTTTGCAAATATGAATTAAGGCAAGATTTTTTTTAGCAATTTTATGAGAAGTTGAATTCAATGTTTGTTCCCTAGCATTTATTTGAAAACACGAAATTTAGACGACATACACAAGTTTCTAAAATCTATAAATTAAAAAATTGAAGCCGTTATCTCTGACAATTGTCGACCAAAACAATATCCTGTAAATGATATAATGATTTATTATTTTGAACGGACGTTTCAAATACTTCTTTTTCATAATCTTCAATCATTGGAGTAAATTGTATTGTTATACTAATACGCTTGAGGTGATATACTCGCCTGACACTGTGTACAGTAGTCTAAGTTCTATTGTAGTAATCACCTTCACTGTTATCGTGTGAAAATGTCTGACACCGTGTATAGTAATGTCAGTTCTATTGTAGTTGACACTTTTACTTTTATAGTGTGACAATTTCTGACACCGTGTATAGTAGCGTCAGTTCTATTATTGTGAACATGTTTACTGTAACGTGTGATAATGTCTGACACTGTATATATAAGTGTCAGTTCTACTGAAGTGAACGCGTTTACTGTTATCGTATGACAATGTCTGACACTGTGTATAGAAGTGTCAGTTCTACTGAAGTGAACACGTTTACTGTTATCGTATGACAATGTCTGACACTGTGTATAGAAGTGTCAGTTCTACTGTAGTGAACACGTTTACTGTTATCGTGTGATAATGTCTGACACCGTGTATAGAAGTCTTAGTTCTACTATAGTTCTTTACTGTTATCGTGCGACATTTTCTGACACCGTGTATAAAAGGCAATTCTATTGTATGTTATCTATAAAAAGGGAACATATTTTTTTTATTTTTATGTTATTTATAAAGAAAAGTATTGAAGGAAAATGTTCTATATTTTGCATTAAAGAAAACATGTTTATAACCATTGTCAGTCGTATTGATACATACAATAGGAAATAGAATATGTAATACAGTCATTGACGTTATTGTGTGACTTTTTCTGACAATGTGCATAAAAGGCATTCCTATTGCAGCTAACACGTTTACTGTAACGTGTGACAATATCTGACATTGTGCAGAAGTGTCAGTTTTATTATAGTGAACATGTTTACTGTAACAAACATGTGATAACGTCTGACACCGCATATAGAATACAGTTCTATTGTAGCTAACACGTTTCCTATAACGTGTGACAATGTCTGACACTCTGTACAGAAGTGTCAGTTTATTGTAGCGAATACGTTAACTGTTAGCATGTGACATTGCCTGACACTTTTTATAGAAGTTTCATTTCAATTGACACCTTCTATATAACACCTTCCATGTTATCGCTGTTAATTGATTAATTAATTATTTTTTTGTCATAAACAACAAAAATAAAATATTCATCCGAAATTTAACTCGAATACTTTTACCTGAATTTGACTTAATAAGACATTTCGTTAAAGACATGATAATTAAGACTTTCTCTATTGTGGTGCATTCTGACTAACATTTTATATCAAGTCAATTTTTATATGTTTCTTGACATCTATTTGTGTAATGGTAGATTGGGTTTGAGGTTAATTTAATAATTAAAACTGATTGAATATCAAAACCGAAACAGATATTTAATAATGTACAACCGTCATCGTCAATAAATATAAAAACATTTGATCATATAAATATTACCGTTTCAACAATTTTCAGCCGTCTTAATTTTTTAAATTTGTTTAAAACTAAGTTTGTTATCTCATGAGAGGCATTCCTTTGCTGGATTTTACTTCATATAACTTTGGAACTTTAAATTTATTTTATTTTTTATTAACTGTTTTGCTTATGTTTCTACCTTTCAACTTTTCGGCTATTAAAGTCACTAATGAAGAATGGTTTTCAATAATGCGCACATATGGATCATCAAAATGTAACAAGTAAATAGATATGTGATATGTAACAGAAAACCTTACATCGCCGTCATCACAATATTGTTGATAAGTATGTAGTCACTGTATCCAAACTTATCCTGGATATATTTGACTTACCATACTTCTGTGTTCCTTTCATTCTCAAAATTGACCTGCACGTGACGAGTGTAGCTAGCTAGACAGGAGGTGCTTAGCCTTCCGGAGCAACCGGCCTCACTTTCTTGATGGAAGTTCACGTGTATAACTAATTTTGCCAGCTTTCAAGGTTTTTACTTTTTTTTATTGTGGTTTGGACAAGGACTTGTATGTTTATTTATTTATACAAACAACAATTTGTTTTAGACTGAAATTGTTTATTGCCTTTAAATTAACTATAAAATCAAACGTTCTATTTCACATCAAAATTACTTTCTAACTCTAAAATACCCTGTTTAGTACCAGTGTCACATTGACATTGAGTTGAACCTTATCGGTGAGCAACAACATCGGTTTCATTTTATAATAGCTTGAAAACAAATTATAATTATAGATCAATAATGATCAATAATGAAAAATGTACAGACATTTGTGTCAAGTTACATTAGAAAGGGTTAACATATAACTATTTTATTTCATTTTATTTTTAATTGGTTCAGTTTAGCTATAAAGACCCGCCTAATTGCCGAAGGGATATACGCTTTAAAGTATCTCTTTTTATATTCATTTTAGTTAAAAATAAAGTTTACTGACCTTTTACAAGTGCCCTAGTAAACAGGTTGTATCTTTATAGAAGTGTTTAGTGTTTTCGTGTTTTCACTTTTTACTTTCAGTGGAAAATTTGCTACTTTATTTAAGTTGTTTATTTTTTACTGTTTTAAACATTGCGTCAATTCAGTGCTTCAGTCAGTATGATCCGTGGGTTCAATTTCAGGCTGGAATACTGATGAATACTTTTAACAAGCAGTTAACAACAAAGGTTTAATTTATTCCTTTCACATGGTTTTTGGAGACATAAAAAGATGTAACAAGCCGTGCTATTATATATATAAATCACGTGATTAAAATTTTGTAACAATATCAACAATTCTGTGGAAGCGAATTAACCAGTTTATATTTGATACGGCAGTTTAATTTAATTTTTCATAATCAACAGTCAATCAAATCTATATCTACAACAATTAATTGTCATAACTTTTATTTACCCTTTTTACAACATATATAGAGAACAAGTCAAGTTGTGAATTGATCTTTGTCCTATTTAATTCTTAAAAGTTTAAAGTACATTTATTGATGTATTGATTATAAAATGCAAACTTGATAGAAAAAGAAACACCTTCGCGGAAGTAGCAAAACTCGCCATTTGACTATTTATATAAAACAACTCATTCTCTTATTTATTAATACGAATAGTTTTTTAATTCAAACATAATATATCTTAATCTTTAGTCGTTAAACATATTTATAAAACAGACCACAATTCATTGTGATGAATTGAATATAATAAGTTACACAATTCTATCGATCTCCTGATTTTCCAGTACATTAAAAGGGCTGGAAATATACCTTAGTGACTTTCTACAGTATTATGGAAAAATCTTTTACAATTATACACACCGCAGTACAATTTGACTCGTGTACAAAATCCCAAAAGCATATCTTAAAAAAAGGGATCCAAAGCAATCATGTTACTTCCACATCTACATATTCCGGATTTTTATTCTTTGAATGGTAAATATATAATACAAATACCAGTTAAATTTTGATGTTTCAGATGTGCACATTTCGGAAATTCATTCCTCATCAGTGACACTAAGACCGAAAAGTTTGATACATAAAAAATACAAGACAAAAAATTGATAATGATGAATCTAAAGTTTCAAAATTATATAAATCCAAATCCAGCTAAGGAATGCTTTGCATGAGGGAACAAACCTTAGTTTTAAATAAATTTCAAATTTAAGACGACTGAAAATTTTGAGAAATTGTACATTTTCTGACAGCACAAAGTACTGCCTACTGAGTTATGGATAATAAAGTAATATATTTATATATAGAACCATCCGGAAACAGAACTTCAATGTTATAAGTTTTTATTTTTAAAGGATTTAATGCAATATGTGCATTTGCTTCACTTCCTGATTTGTGCTCTTAAATACTTTTGTATTACCTTCTTCGTAAAATTATGGCTGTTATGTTACTTCACTAATAAACATTATATTCAGGGTTTTTTTTCTATTTTGTTTTATTCTTGTTTATTTTTGGTCTAGTCATCATGCAAAAAAGTCACTATGACACAAATACATTAAAAACATCTCGGTACAAATTTTCAATCTATTTTCTTTGTAACCGGGATAATTTGAAGAAACCTTTTTTTATGCGTCATTTTTAATGTTAACTGGGTAAAAATAATTTCATGCAGACAACTTTTAATCAAACGTTAAGTTTCAGTTAAAAGCAGACGGCAAAACAACACTGATAAGAAACATTCTTTTTCATTCATTTTCAGATCAATTTTCGGTCTTTTATCAATTTATAATTATATATTATGTAATTCTTATTATAACCAAATTTTCGAAAATATTTTGAGCAAATACATAGGAAAGAAAAAATTGCTTGTTTATTCATATTAAATAGAATATGTTTACAAATCTAACTAAACCTAGTTTTTGTTATCAGCTTATTATGCCCCTGAAATGATTTAATATGTTATCTTTACATACACATTAACATCAGAATATAATACTGTTTTGTTGAGTCTATTGACAGCGAGAATGTTGGAGAAGAAACATGATTATGTTCCTTAGTTGTATACAGCAGTTATTTACACTTTTATTTTAGATGGACATTATCTTTATAAAGACCATACTTTCTTGTTTCATTTTGATAAATTTGTTTCATATAAATCATTTAGTCAGTTAATAAAATGGCGGAAAACAGTAATTTCCTTTTACTGATGCCAAGGGTTATTTTCAATACCCACTGAAAATAAACCATGAACACCAATCTAGAAAAATATTGTATACAATTTGAAACAGAAAATATGTTTGGTTTATTTGATTATTGATTCGTGATCAATAATCATTACATGTTTGAGCTGTGGTTATATTACATAAAAAGTTTTTAAATACATATTATTACCAAAGAAATGCCATAATTTAATATTTTAACTTTAAATAAATGGTTTTGGTATTATGCATTATTCAGTTAAACTTTCAATACAAACTTATACAATATCCCATTAAAACTGCAAATATATTTATTACACAATGTAAAATTGATTTTTTTTATATTTTATGTGTTTCTGAAATACCAGAATTAGCCACTTATATCTAAAACAATTCGTGTCAGTGGATGACGATTTATATTACTTTCCAGACACGACTGTTTGTTTTATACACTTTTTCATTTAACTGTGATAATATTCGTCTAATTATAAGTAGTATTAAGGGACTTATTAGTAACCCTGTATGTCCGATTGCATTATTATCTATCGTCATGGCATTTAGATGTTTATTTTGTACTGTTGACTTAAATCACAACAATGCTGATTGTTTACCACAAAACTATTTCAGGAGATGAATAGTGGTCAACCGATAGCAACACTTTTTTAAATCAATATATATTTATCTTGAAAATAGTTTTACTGGAAATTCTACATATGAGCCCTTAAATATTTTCATGTTCAAGCATGTTTATTTGTTTTAAATAGTGATAATAGTAATATGTCGACTGGGTATTCTCTAACATTTGATTGACTAAAACAGTCACTTAAAAGCACTAGAAGATTCTGAACTTTTAAAAAATATAAAATATATGAAAATATTTTTCTATAGCTTGACATATGTTATTGATAATGAATAATTTTCCGAAATTTGCACATATGGCACATCAATATTAAACTTGAATAGTTGGTTTATATTAATTGTCCCTCAGCAGGTACCACTGCTGATGAAATAAATTCCCGAGAGTAGCCTTAACTCAGTAGTCAGTTATTTGTGTTGACAGAAAATGTACTTTGTAACAAAATTCAGTTTCAGTTTGTCCCCTCCTGCAAAGCTATTTTATCTGGATTTGGATTTATTTTGAAAATTTGAATTCATCAAATAAATCAAACTTTTTGATCCCTAGTGTAACTTATGAGTTATGGCTTTCCAAAATGTGCACATGTGGCACATTAAGATTTACTGGTATTTTTATTAGTTATAAAAATATATAACGAATACAAATATAAATTTATAGATGTCGGTAAACAAATATATAACATCTCGACAGCAAAAAAGCCAACAAAGATATGATAAAATGCATTTAATTTAACCGATTTAAATCAAAGACCTTGCAAAACCAAACAATCAAAAACCACCGAATAATGAAATGTTGCAAAATGAAACAAGAAAAAAATTTATATCTGGTGGAATTTATTTTACTCAAGTCAATGCTTATTATACCCAAAAGGTCTTTGTTATAATACTAAGTATTACTGAATAACCTTTGATTAACACTTTGATTAACATTTATCACATCATTATACATCATTAGAGACAATTTGAATGATTAGGAAAGAGTTCAGTGTACACTAATGTGTCAATTGCTATAATAATGTTAAGTAAATATTCCGTACCAGAGAACATGCCATTATTAAATTCGCCCGTAAATAATATATAACTGGATTCGGAAATTCTCTTTTACAATTATCCTTTTCATAAACTTTAGACCGAGAAAAACTAAGGCAGCGGATATTATAAAGTCTATGATACCATAGACAAATTACTAATCAAGTTCTTAAGAACGCTTTTGTTGAAGGCTATGATTGTTAATTTATAAACCGTTTATAACGAGTTTAATTTTCCTTTTTCAATAATCTTCTACACGTGGACACTAAAACCGCTCATATTTGTTTTGTTTTAAATCTGCTTAAGTGCTGGAAATGAGATAGATTGCAGCAACTTAAAAGAATTATAACCAGATAGTGATCAATATAAATGTACTTGGTAATAACGAGAACCAAAAAATGCTTAAATAAATAAATAAATAAATTAAATAATTAATTAATTAAATAAATAAATAAAATAAATCAATAAAAATACAACAAAATAAATCAAATGCCAGAATCAAAAGGCCTTTGATATCCGAAAACAATTGCAAAGTAAAATTTAATAGAAAAAGTTAAAGCATAATGCAAATAAAAATATTTCATTACATTGAATTTAATGATATTAAGGATTTGAAAAATACAGAAATCTTAACTGATTGTATAAAAAGTCAAATATTAATATTTCATTTACATTAAAGAAACGTATTATGTAACATGCAAGTCATCTCAAGTTATTAAAAAATAAATTTTCATACAAAACTATCTATTTACTTTCCTTTATTCCTAGCTGGATTTATATTCATAAAATATTTGGAATAAAACAAGCAAACAAGTCCTTGTCTAAACCATCATCCAAAAAACAAAGTAAAAACTTTGAAAGCTGGCAAGATTAGTTATACACGTGAATTTCCATCAAGGAAGTGATGCCGGGTGCTCCGGAACTTTATATTCGTTAATTTTTAATAGTTTTGCTTATGTTTTGTATCTTTTTACTTTTTCTGCCCGTTGGTGTCACTGATAAGAAATCAATTTCAGAAATATGAACATATGGGACATTAAAACTATACAGGTTTTTTGTTAATTAAACTAATGGATATAATCCATATTAATCTGACATTAACACCACCGTTTAAGTATTTTCTAGTTTAGAAAACTATATATATAAATATATATAATTCTGCGTTTAAATCTATATAAAATATTACATTAACAACCTAGGTTAGGCTATATTTTGCAAAGCAGCATATACATGTACAATGTATTGCAGTAAACTCTAAACATGATAAGTTTTGCCTTCATGTGGTTATAATAAACCGTACAGAATAACCGGTAGAAATCTCTATTTGTTTTTTTAAAATAATTTATGCGAACCACGTGACATTTGTACGAGCCTATGGTTTGAATGATTCGCAAACTTCCTAACATGCTTGCTCTTACTGTTTTATAGCATTTATTATATAAAATGATTACAAAGATACGGAGGAGTACAAATTGATAGATTATATCACACTGTTCGTCAAATAGGCATTATACTAGGATCACAGAGAGACGTTCTCTTTTAGTTTACTTCTACAATATAACGATTAAATACGCCAAATAATTTGACAGTTTTTGATAATTTGAATTCTAATTGTCATCTTGAACTACAACAATGTATAAGGTCTTATTATTAAAACATTACTGATTCGTTTTCACGCTTTTCCTTAGAGGCTTATTTCCAGATCAATATATTAAGATGATATCATTATATACAGGCACTGTTTGATATTCCGCCAATTACCATCAATATAAAATACTTCGCTTATAGACAAACTATATTATTTTTCAGGAAAATCTTACATAGGCGGGATGGCGAAATGCGAATGTAATAAGCGACACGTGAGTCTTGTTTGGGCTCTTTTAGAGTGTGTGTTTTTCACTGGTCTTGTATTCGGGTGGACATGGTTATCAGCATCTTTAAGACGGGATGGATACTTTTTGGACTATTGCAATGTAACTTTTGATATCAATTTTGATCTGACACTGGATGAAGGAACTTTAATACCAAAACCAGAATCTCCCAAGGAACTTAATCCAGATCCCATTACAAATGTTGAAAATTCACGTCTTCGATCTAATAAACAACGAAAAAAGAAATGTAGAAAGAAAAAGATATCGACAACAACCAAGGAACCAAAGGAAAATATTGCTCCATGGAAAACAAATGACACACAATATTTCTGTGATAAACAAGAAAGTCAACTTGAATTAATGAACGCCATTGTTCTTATCATTAGGAATGCTTTAATACTGCCAATTGGATTTTTCTTGGACTCTTATGGAACTACAAGGACAAGATTAATTAGTGTGTAAGTACATTTTTTCTTTTTTTAGAACAGCCGCTCAAAGGTTTTACATTACTTCTTACTTCAATTGTAACGAAAATGTCCTAAAAAGAAAATTATATTCTCATTATGCAATAAATTTAAATTTCAAATATTTTTACGAATTAACATTTGAAATCGATATATTTTTTATTTTATAAAATTTGATGGACCTTATGAAGCTTTATTATGAAAAGGTACCAAAACTTAAAAATTTGAAAAAAATTGAAACTTGTGTATAAAAGATGTATATATATTCCGTAAATATGCATAAGTGCGTTTTTTATCAACCATGCAGACTTGAAAAAAAATTACAATAAAAAAGAACAGTGACTTGTTAAATATCAAATGTTTACAAATTTAAGTAAGATAAATATCAAACACAAATTCCTGTTAAATTGTGATGTGCCATATGTGCACATTTTGGGAAATAATTCTTCATCGATGACACTAGAGGCCGAAAATTTTGATAGATAAATGATGTAAACAAAACAGTTGAAAATTACTGAATCTAAAGTTCAAGAATTATATGGATCCATATCCAGCTATGAAATGCTTTGCATGAGGGAACAAACCTTAGTTTTAAAGAAATTTGAAAATTGACATTTTAGACAATAATTACATATATTCAACCAATTAGAGTAGTTACTGAACATTTTCTCATTATAATAGAAAGTTGTTGACATCAAACTTGAGAATGAAATGTAAATCCAAATATGTAGATGTTTATTGAAGACTAAACATTTCTTAAACTATTGTGAAAAAATATTGCAACAAATTATTAATATTTCTTGACAAAGGTTATTTCCTAAATACGTTAGTGAGTGAATAAATTATTTTAAAGCCACATCAGCGTTACTGTAGGTATTCACGACTTAACAATTTTAAACATAGAAAAATATGAATAAATTATCCACCTAATGTAAAAATGAATATAAAAAGTTTAAAAACTAATGCCAAACTGATAAAAAAAATATTATCACAGATAGGTTATAAAATTAAAAGTTGGATAATATGATGGAATAATTGATTCCATTTAAGTTTGTTTTTTCACGAAGGAAGTTTTAAGTATGGTGTATAGTTATATTGCAGTGATTTTGCATCAATGATGCTGACTATCCTTTGCAGAAGCAAGATCAACACGCACCGGCAAAATGTGTAAAACTGATTGTTGATCTTGACAATGAATAAAAAAGTCAGGAGCTTATTTTTCCTTTAAAATTAAACAAGAGTAAAATAACTCTGGTTATTTTATGAGTAGAAATATATATCATAAGTACCTGTTAAATTTTGATGCGCCATTTGTGCACATTTCGGAAAATCATTCCTCATCTTAGAATTCTAATACCTTTAGAGTATATTTAGTGAAACATGGACTTCCTTCTTATTGTACATTAGGTATAGAATTAGTTGTAATATAAATTCAGTAAAATTGATGTAATAAGTAGACACTTGTTTGTGCATCGGGTTTATCTTTACAATTTGATTTTTGGACCTCGTCCTAAATTTTGGTTTTATGTTTATTTCTCCTAATTTAGCTAACTGAATTCTATGTTATTACAAACTCACATTATTTTGATAAGGCAATAAATTACAGATAGTTCTTATAAAATGCGATATAAAATCGTTTATTGCATCAAAGACTAAAGAATCGAGGTATGAAAAATGTAAAAAGATAACTCTCTAATTTGTTCTACATCGTAATTACCAAATTAAAATAAAATTTCAATCTACAAACAAAACAGTCCTTTTGTGGCTATAATTGGTTTCAATTCGTTCAATTAAGGAATAATTGTAATTTACAATGACAATTACAATTATTTACAATTATTCGTTATAATTAAATTCAAATTATAATTAAATTAAAAAATAAATACAATATTTATAACATTAACCTTATCTTTTTATACAACTTCACACATGAAAGAGAGTACGAACTGCGCATTAATTGCAATGCAATGCAACTGGATGCCTATAACTACCGCCGGTACTTCTGCACGCTAATTTAACCGCCATTTCTAAATCGTTCGGTGTGGATGTGTGTAGTACGTATATGTATCACTTGCATATATTTAAATTAATTTCAAACGGAGCTTGCAAACATGCAAACACATCGGAGCGGTACAACTCACACTAATTGCCCGCGACTGTGCTTTTAAATATCAATGACGATGGCTTCAAGCTGAGGGAGGGACAAGATATATTTGGACAAAGATGAGGCATCCGAGTTCGAAGCGGAAAAATTAACTCGTACAAAAATATCAATCAATAACACGTTGTTATCAATAACCCCTATCAATAATACATCAATTTACAGAAGCCAAAACAAATGGTTCCAGTTGGTAGCAAACCATTGATGTTTCTGTACTTGAGTGGGGACCTTTCCCTGTCATCAGCGTAACATATCCACAAATGATATGATGCACCTGCAGATTCACAAACTAAAATTCCCTGCTGTCGTCACGACCATCATTTATGACTGCAGATCTTAAGACTAATCCTAAATATTTAACAACTTTCACGTTTTTAATAAGGAAAACAAATGACACCTTTTACAAGTAAGACAAATATGGCGGCAGACTGAATATTTGACCTAGTTGTCAGGAAACCGACGTCAGCAGTTTCCAAGGGGTATTGACGTATGACGTGTGACGTATGCGGTCAAAAACATTTCGTCTATGAGATCATAGACTTTAAAAATTTCCAACGCTGGACTGTTTTAAAATCGAATTATTTATCGATTAATTATAAAGAGTGTCGGTAATTTTCTACAAACAATCTGAACATCTATTTGATTTCCAGAAAACTGAAAATAATTGGTAACGAGACTTTGTTTAATCGACAAATACATCTTGGAATCAATAAGGGTTTTCTGTAAGATAAACTTGATTTTTGATATTTAAACTTATATAGCTATTAAGCAAAGGGTAAAAAATTAGTTTAACATTTATGTCGAAACATCAATACAAATAATGATAATTGACTCTCTCTCTAATATCTTCACTACAATTTAATTTCTAAATGTCTTAGTCTCAGTTGGTTAAAATTCAACTTTATGCACAAAGAATTCAATAACGTGGTTATGTTGTCTGCAAATTGATAAATAAAAATTTGAATAAATTTATAACGACGTTTTAAAGATATTTAAAAGTGATAGTTAAGATTTAAGAAATTGTTGCTGGTTTGCTGTCCTTGTTAACCAGAACCTTATATTAATACGATGGTAGTGTTTGTTGGTAATTGCAAGCACTTGTACATCTAATGCAAAACAAACTTGTTTATAAACTTTTTTCGCCGATTATACACTAGATCTCGTCGTAGATTTATATAAAGATTTGTTTCCTCGTGCAAAGCATTCCTTAGCTGGATTTAGATTCATATAATTTTGGAACTTTAGATTCATTAATTTTCAACTGTTTGGCTTACGTTTCTATCTATCAAACTTTTCGGCCCCTAGTGTCACTGAAGAGGAATGAATTTCCGAAATGTGCACATTTGTATTATATATAGCTAAAATGGTAGTACCAAGTTAAACAATATAACTCGCAATTTTAAGAAACGACAAAAATGAGCAGATAATAATGATTGCCTGTTAGTTTGTATCAGAATTTAGTCAATGTTAATTTAAGAGTGACAAACTGGTTAAATGTGTTGCAGATAAAGCATTTTTAAAAATATGAAGAAAAATGACAAGAGTACTGTTAAATATTAATATTTCATAAAATTTATATAGAAAAAATGATATAAGATCATTCAAATGATTACAAAAGCTTATATTACGTACGCTATAAGAATCTTTTTTCTTTTCGATATGACTTATAATGTAAGAGGAAGTCAATGGCAAAACAACACTTTTGAGATGCATGATTTTTTAAGTTCTTTTCTGTGTTCTTTATGTAATGTTTCTTTGTTGCGTTGGATCTTCTCTTTTTCACGTTTTTAGCTTTCCAAAGCTAAGTTCTAAAATTAAAATGATTCTGATGTACACACAATAAAACTTAATCTAAAAACCATAATAATTAATGAAACCAAATTTTGAAATGCTTCCGGTTTTAGACGTGAATTTTTCGTACCGGGAATCTTAATAAAGCCTAAAATGTTAATGAATCAAGTGTATTTCAATCTTTTTTCAGAGTTTTTACTTTTGTAAAGTATAAAGAAAAAATTGGATATTATGTTTGATCTGCTTTACAAGTTTATGAGAAAAATGTATTTTTTAATGATAGATACTTCACAATAACATGTGCACATTTCGGAAATTCATTCTGCATCAGTGACACATGGGACCGAAAAGTTGTTAGATAAAGAGATAATTTATACATTTGAAAATGAATGAATCCACAGTTTCAAAAGAATATAAATCCAAAGCCATTCATTTAAATGAATTTAAAAAATTAAGACGGCTGACAATTTTAGCTATAAGTTCTGTTACAAAAACCAAATAACTCTGAGTGAGGTAATGCTATATCTTACCTTGAGGATTTAAAACTTTTTATTTAAAGTGTTGTTTAGTTTTGTTATTTTGTGAACAACACTACAGTTGACAGGTGTAATAAGCTAGAAAGAAAGTGCTTAACCTTCCGGAACACCTGGCCTCACTGACGTATTTCCATATTTTAGTTAGTTTGTCGATTAATTTCAATTGATGGAAGTTTAATTGTTTAACATTATTTTCAAGTTTTTATAATTTTGGATTTTGATTTAAACATAAACCAGTAAGTATGTGTTTGATATAAAACAAACATATCAGTTCTTGTCCAAACCACAATTTAAAAAACAAAGTAAAAAATTTGAAAGCTGGCAAAATTTATTATACACGTGAACTTCCATCAAGTGCTCCGTGAGGGTAAGCACTTCCTGTTTAATCTATTTAATCCTTATAAAACGATTTCTCTGTATCGAAACAGATTAAACTGTTCTAAACTTTTTAATGGTGTTGATGATATAAAAATCGAAAAAAAACTAGAACATTATAAACATTTTTTCTTTACTACTGCGTTTTACATTTTCATTTAATGTTTATGGACGTTCATGTCTAAATCACAATTCAGAAAGAGTAATACAACGTTACAGTTGCAGGATACTAGTACTCCGATACAATTTTGCTATTTACAAATTGGTGATATTTTATGTATAATCAAAAATAATATCTTATAGTTTAAAGACCATTTAATAATGTGATATGGTATAGAAGTTTGTAGGTGTACTGTAAGACAATTTAATAAGATCTTTACTTAAACGTAACTATCGATATTGAAGTTTTAATTCAACAAAACATGGTCCGACTAAATATTCACTCTTCTATAAAAAAAATATCAATTGTAGTCCACAAATAGAATTAATAATAAAACCAAATGACATTAAAGCTTCAAAGGTTGCATTGTTTTTATAGAAATTGTAGAATTTAACTTAATTGTTTTTGTGACATTTTGCATTGTTGCTTTAGCATTTGTGCTACATATAATCAAACTTGTTCATATAATTATAATTAAAATGAACATATTTGTTTGGCTTATGTTTTTATCTATCAAACGTTTCGGCCCTTAGTGTCACTGATGAGGAAGGATTTTCCGAAATGTGTACATATGGCACATATTTTCTTAAAGCGTGATGCTTTACAAGTACATGTCCAGTTGTTAATTTCTTGTTAAGGCACAAAAAATAAAACACAAACATATAAGTCCATGTCCAAATCACAATTCCAAAAATAAAAGTAAAAACTTTGAAATCTGGCCAATGTAGTTATACTTGTGAACTTCTATCAAGAGAGAGAGGCCGGATGCTCCGAAAGGGTAAGCTCCTCCTGTCTAGCTTGCTACACCCGTCACGTGCAAAATCAAATTAAAGAATGAAAGAAACAGAACTATAGTAAGTCACATATTTCTAGTATAATTTTGGATACATTTACTTCATACTTATCAACAATTTTGTGAGGCTTTCAACACACACACACACACACACACACAAACACACACACACATCAAAATTAAACTGGCATTGTGCTATGTATTCAATTATTTGTCATTGATAATACGTCATTAAGTATATATATATATATATATATATATATATATATATATATATATACGTACTCGAAATATGTAAATATTTGTATTTCATGTACGAAAGTAACATTAAGGTAATCATGATCTTTTTATTTAATAAAATAGAATAAAACGTGATAAAAATACATCAGAATGTCGTACAAAATTACAATTAAAATTGAAATAGTGCATTTTATAATGAAAAATTTCTTTGATTTGTTTATGTAGCTGGATACCAAATAGTTTTTATTTTTTTGCCGATGCCACTTTGACTTTAGATAAGGTACGATTAGCTTAAAGTTAACATGAAATTTCGTGGAAGAAAAGTATAAATGTCAAATAGAAAATATACCATCGTATAGAGTAGGCTACTTTTTCAGACTTTCTTGGTTGCATTTACTTTGTTAATTTTCTTCATTCTTTGAGAAAATCTTCTTATAACCGTTTCCTCAACGCAGACATAATCTGTTTTTTGTTCTATTAGAAGTTTTAGGACAACAAATTTCGTCAATACAGTAACCTATCTCTTAACAATTAAAACAAGCAAATTGGTAATACAATATCAGTATTATATAGTAATATTCAGTGTAACTTAGACGAGGATTTATTCTAATGCAACAAACAATAGACACAACAAGTCAATGACATAAGAAAAGAAAAGATATCAATAAACGGATTTAACTTTAAATTACTGCTTCTAAAATCATGTTTAAAACATGAACTAAATGTGATAAAAATGGCAACCAAGAACTGCATAATGTAGTTAGCATTTCGATGACACAATACTGTCTTTACGTAAACTTAATACTTTAATGTAATCATCTAGGTCATTCAATATGATATCAATACATTATCAAGGTTATTGATCGCTAAGATCAAGCTCATTCTTGTTACCATAGAAAAGCCTAACCTTATTAATACAAAATTTTAATTTCAACATGATAGATATAATATCCGGAGGCAGATATAGTACAAGAATTCTAAATAGAATGTCGGTGGGTAGGTGGTAGGTTTTAATAATAATGTTTTTTCTTAATTATACATATTTGTCTTTCAATGTATAACTACAATTTGATAACTACAATTTGATAAATAAGAGATTTTTAAAAAGTTGTATATTTTTTGGTAATAATTCACTCAGAAGCATTTTTAGAACTTCATTAATTATGCGTTTAACATTATAACATTATTGAATGATTTAGGACAACAATTTTCCTATAAAAACACTGATTTTTGTCATTTAGTGCAGTTATTTCGAAAACATTATGTTTTAATACTAGTATTCAAATTCTTTGTTTGAGATACCTATATATTTTATTGTCGTTTTTTGTTCTGTTTGCTGTGTTTTTATGATCCGTCTTCTAGACAGAATTGGTATTTTCTATTTAACAAATTAAATAATTAACTAATTAAAATAAAAAATGTTCTAGCATCATAATCTATTGAAAACAACCATTTAAATAATATCAGCATTATTTTTATAGATGTTTGAAGGTATTTCTCTCAATATTTTGACATACGTAGTTTTAAATATTTGTGCACTTTCACTTTAAAAGGTATTGTCACAGTTGGATCGAAATAGAATACAGTGCGAAAATAGAAGATTCTAAATTCGCAAAATTTAATTTCTGACATAAATCACTAAAACCTGACAAATAATTACTTTAAATTCAGACACATTTTTTTTTATTATTTTACGAAACCTTTTTAATACTTGTTAATCGTTACATTAACTTTTCGGCCCTTAGTGTCATTGATGAGGAATGATTTTCCGAAATGTGCACATATGGCACATTAACATTTAGCAGGTATTTGTTATATATTTAGTACCCCTGAGCGGGAACCGCTGCTGGTGGAGTAAAACTCCCGGGGGTATCCATTACTCAGTAGGCAGTACTTTGTGCTGTCGGAAAATATATCATTTAGCAAAATTTTCAGTCGTCTTAATTTTTGAAATTTATTTAAAACTAAGTTCTGTTTCCTCATGCAAAGTATTTCTTAGCTGGATTTGGATTCATATAATTTTGGAACTTTAGATTAATTATTTTTCACTTTTTTGGCTTATGTTTCTTATCTATCAAACTTTTCGGCTCTTAGTGTCACTGATGAGGAACGATTTTCCGAAATATGCACATATGGCAAATTGAAATTTAGCAGGTATTTGTTATATATTGACTATTGGCAAGGGATATTTTGTTTCTGAATTGATAACAGTAAAAAGAAATTGGTATAGTGGTTTCTGACAGTTCATCTTTCATAACCGTAAAACATGACTGATAAACATGTTTACATATGAACATTGTCTGATTTAATATATAAACACTTAAGAATTGAGAATTTAACTATATTTTAGTTAAAAAAGACTTTTTAAAATATCAGATTTGCATGTTAATTTATCGTATGTTAATAAATATTTTTGAATTTTTTTTCTCGCATGTGTGTGTGTGTGTGTTATAACTCAGTTATTTATCCAAAATATGTCTAAAATTGATTCCTAGTAATTATTTACGTAATTCACTGTTATTGACATCAGTGAATTTCAATAGTTCAATGCCTTACTGAGAAAACTATGTCAATCGTAATATCTGACTTTTGAAATGTAATTTTACCAGTTTAAAACTTTAAATTTAAAAACAGACTTTTAATCTAAATTTATTTTTAACAAAAATCAATTTATTTCTTTTGCAATTCTTGTACTTTTCTATTAAATATCATTCGTTTTATGCATAAACCGGGTTGCTTTTTTTAAAATAACTCTATGTTTTGGAATTTTTTTAGATTTTATTTTATTTTATTTTATTTTGTAATACATATTCTTTTATTATAATATTCTATTACTAAAATTTATTTGAATATAAATCACATATGGTTCTGTTTTGATCCTTTTTTTATTTTTAAAAATTTATTTTGGTTATCCCCAACATATGCACCAAAAAGAAAATAAATCCCAACAAGTTACACATTACATATACATGTAAAAATTCGTGAATTTAGATATATAGTGTTGAAATGATGTTATTTAACAAATCTGGTTATGGAGCACTTTTAACCACGGACTTTCAAGTTTGTGTGATATTTGTAATTTTTGTTAAATTATAAAATAAATGCATATACGTGACGACGATTTCTTTGGGTATTACGGTATAAATATATCTGTTCGTGCTTAAAAGGGATGTAGTTCCATAAATTAATTCAGATTTCCAAGAATAACTTTTTGTTAATGAATGAATTTTTTATTTCTCTAACATCTAGTTACTCAAAGTTATATGATAGTGTGTGTGTGTGTGTGTGTGTGTGTGTGTGTGTGTGTGTGTGTGTGTGTGTGAGAGAGAGAGAGAGAGAGAGAGAGAGAGAGAGAGAGAGAGAGAGAGAGAGAGAGAGAGGCTTATACTGTAATCTCTACGTGTCGTGTTGTTGCGAAAAGGTTGGATTTAGTTTTGTAATGTTTAGTGAGACAAAAAGTTTTACAATCTGGTTATCTTTAAATACTTTTTTAACTCTTTGATGTATTAAAACGATTGTATTGTCTTCACAGTTGACACAATGTCTGGGACAGCTACAAGTTTTCACTGCCTTTGCATAATTTGTTTTAATAATTTGCATTTACATGTATAGCAAATATAACGTACTACTGTTGTTAAGTAAACGTTTAATTATCACTGCCTTAGAGAAATCGGATTTCTACCACTGGGAAATCCATAATTAAAGGCAGCAGACAGTCGGACAGGGGTATTTAGACGGCTGTAACAACTGAAATTAGAAAATTAAATTGACAAAAAATGAGGATTTTTATCGTACCTAGAGAGAAAGAAAAATCGCGTGATTTTAGATATGATTTATATGAACTTAAAAGTATCCGTTTGTCATAAGTTCATAACTGCACTATTTAAAATTTTGTTGCAAGATAATGACCAATGATGTATATATTCTACTGAAAATGATTCGACTAAAAATGAATTTGTACATATGTCAAATTTTAATTACATATTTACATGGATGAAACGCGAGGTAAATCGAAATACGAAAGATTGTTTCAGAACCTTTCTGTAAACTCATATTTGTTTTGCCACTACAAGTCCTTCTTAACAACTACTCACTTCTTATTCTTTTGTATGTTTTTGGTTAAAAACCAATGTTTAATGTATCCATATTTCATCTTCTATTTTCAATATTTGTTGTATTTTTTTTTTACTTTCATTCTTAAATGTTTTCGCAAGTTGCGGGTATAGCTAGCTAGACAGGGTTGCTTACCATTTCCGCCTTCTCCAGCACACGGCCTCACTTCTTTGGTGGAAATACACGTGTTTATCTGTTTAACATCACTTTTTAAAATGTTTTTGACATGGAACAGTATCTCTGTGCTTGATTTTAACATTTATGCAAGTATGATTCGTCGTACCCTTTTCTTTATTTTCAAAGACGAGCTACCCAAAAATTAAATAATGCTTTGTAAAACTCAATTTCCCTTCAAAACTAAATTTTGAGACAAGAAACATTTTCAGATAATGAATTTTATTTTCTTCATTAAGACTTCAACAACAGTAATGGCTCGTTCAGACACTTGAACAAAGAATATCATTTTAGTTCATTTCCCTTCTGTAGAGACTTTGTCCAAGCTTTAAACAGTTGCTTCAGACACAGACGACAATCGATTAACAGTATTGTTTTCTAACAAAACATGTTTTCTTGGTAAAGACAACTCATCGATTTTAAATAAAGCTTCGTATTTTCAACTGTTCTTTTAATATAAATTTATATACTTATATATAAAAATCTTATCGAACTTTATGTATTATTTGTTTCAAGGTTATTGTTTTTATTGTTAAAATGTTTAACCAAACTATACGTATTTTCTTCAGACATAGACAAGTATCAAATAAAACAAACATACCAGTCCTTGTCCATATCAAGAACCCAAAAACAAAGTAAAAACTTTGCCAACTGGCAAAATATGTTATACACGTGAACTTCCATCAAGGAAGTGAGGCCGGGAGCTCCGGAAGGGTAAGCACCTCCTGTCTAGCTAGCTACACCCGTCACGTGCAAGTCAATTTTGAGAATGAAAGAAACAAAGAACTATGGTAAGTCAAATACATCCAGTATAAATTTGGACACAGTGACTATATACTTATCAACATTATTGTGATGACGGTTATAAAACTCCCCAAAGACCCTGATTAGCCCAGGCCTGCAACATCCATGCGCCAACAATCCAACCGCAAGCAATCCGCCCCGCCGCAGAAAGCCCCCACAGCGGGAACAAACTCTACGTACCGTACCGTACCAAAATAGCACACACGTGTATGACCTATCTTTATGTGTTTATGTTTACATTGCAATATCTCGGTCTGTTTTAAATATTTTTTTACAAAAATTATTTTATAAAGACTGTGGTCCAATCCGTTTCATCTTAATTATTTTATATTTTTTATTTGCATGTAAGATACTAGAAATTTACAAAAGCCAATAAAGCATTAGTTTCTAAATACAGAACTGCACATATTACTAAGCTAAAGCTTGAAATTTGTTAACAAATTTTAAACAGTAAAATTTTAGTTATGCTGTTGTTTTAACTTTAGGACATTATTGATTGTCTAAATGTTTAACTTAGATTATCCCAGCCTTGGTTGGAATCCAACTCTAGTAGATCTCAGTTTTTAAAAGTTGTCAGTGAGCGTGCGGAAGGTCGATGTTTCTTTCTAGAACTGATAACCTAGATATTAAGAAAACTTAATTACAAAGTTATACAACATGTATTATTACTCTATCCTGCTTGCGAATGCCCTACTATGATATTTTAAAGTATACACAATCTTGTCGTATTAATGCCCAGATTACTGTTTTTTGAAACGTTTGTTTATTTTGTTATAGACATTTACGGAGATAAAATAAGGAAAAAGCTTGTTGGTGTATAGATTATTCTTGCAAATTAAAACAGCATTCATCACTTTAAAAGTAACATTTGTTAATTTGTAAAATGAAGTGATCAATTACAGCTGTAAAATGTAAGAACGGCACTGGTCACCTTAAAGCTTCTAATTCCTTTTGTATCAGTACATGATTACCACTTTTCTAGAATACTGATGTCAAAATAATTTATCCTACGTTATGTGGTTTATGTCTAGGTCCAAATAACTTTATTTGTAACAAAAAAACTAATAATGTAATAAAGATAAGTAGAATTACATCGATTTGAATAACTAAATCATTGACTCGATTTGAATAACTGAATCACTGACACACGGAATCAAAGATACTTCCAATGATAACGTAGTTAGATAGTGTATTAGAAATATAATTGTTATATAGTATATTCCTTATCTGACTTTATTATTTCTTAAAAGAATCAATTAAACGTTGTAAGCACTTTAACAAGCATACTAACATCAAGATTTTGGCACACCAAGATAACTCAAGGACATAATTTGACATTCAGAGCTCTGTAGTTATGTAAAATTCGTGATTAGCAGTTTAGAAACGAATAATTGGATATAACACGAATAAATAAAAAAATTAGGAAGTACAAGATAAGAGAAATAGCGGGTTATTGACGAATTTTTATAAAAGTATTGATGATTCAAGGTTACGTCAAATGAGTTGTTTTGTTTCGATTTAAGGTATTCGCATTAATGGTTTACTTGCCAAATGATTGCCATGATTACAAACCCACAGGTATTTTAAATGACACCCTTTTTAAAACTATAACAATTTTCATTTCAAACAACACACCATCAAAATGTTTATACCAAATCCAATTAAATCATTTTTTAAACCACATAAACTCATTTTTTGGTATTTGTATTTTATATATATATATATATATATATATATATCTATATATATATATATATATATATATATATATATATATATATATATATATCTATATATATATATATATATATCTATATATATATATTCTACACCAACCAATTAAGGTAATTCCGTACACCAAACCAACTAATGATAATTTTTACAACACATTAAATATTGTTAATCCTTACACTAAAAACTCGTACAACATTTTACACAAGACCAGTTAAGAGATTTTTAAATTTTCACTGGTAGTATTACCCTTTAAGCACACCATTGGTGCGTTATGTGTCGATATACACATGTTTTTTCGTGCTTGAGTGTGTTAAGTATATTTTTGACATACCATATTAAGATACTTCTTAATAATTCCATATATTTAGACACAGCCGTCTTTTTATCAATTCTCACATTTTGGTTGAAGCAAATCTTACTAATTATTTCAGCACAAAATGCAATTGAAAAGTATGTAGTTTATGAGATACACTAGTAACTTATTGATGAGGATTAGCTAGGTAATTGTTTTTGACAAGGTGATAATAACTCTTTTTAAATACTTATCTTGTAAACACTAGTAGCTGTTTTACTTTTATCAACTGACAATAAATAAACCTTCAACACTGTATGACAATCTGGCTTTCATCTTTATTTTTCCTCAGGTGGTATTTACGTAACATTATCAAATACGATTTGTTTTCATTAACAATTTTAAGTAAAACTCAATGGCATGGTGGACTTTAAGGTGACATAAGAAAGTTGTCTGGTATGTTTAAAACTAATGACTGTTTATATAATTCTAAAACTTATGATTCATTTGATTTTAAAACTACAGGCAAAATACGCCAATATTTGCACCCCGCTATACGGTAAATAGAGCCTTATTGTAATCATTATAAAATCAACATAAATTGTGTCTAGGTAGATTCCGTAACTACATTAAAGAAGTTTTTAAATAAAAGTCATTTTGTAAAATTCTACAACTGCCTTTCTTACTGTTGTGGTAATCTTTGTACTCGCCTAATGTAGTTGTCAAAAAAAAGACTTTCTAACATTTAACAAACGACATACGATGACCACATGTCGTCACATAATGGAAGATTTAATATATAAAATCTCATAAATAAGTTAACATTGTATAAATGTTTCCTTAGTTTTTTGGTAGACTTTCAAATTGTCAAATCTAAAGACTCATTAAAAATATTTTACAATACCACACCTTATGCCGTGGGAGTCTTTGTTGTCACACGAGGAAGTTCTAATATAGATTTTTTGTAAACAGTATACAAACACCCACCTTTTTGTCATAGATGAATTCATTGCAGACACATTAGGAAGTTTTCAAATGTGGAAATAATTTGTTAGCTTTAATAGCTTAAGGTGGTATACTAAAAATATTAATCAACAATATTGTGCCCGATATTATATAAATTATTTTGTTTATATGTTATATTAAAAAGATTTAATTTTGGTTGTTCAAAAAATCTAAAACCAGCTTTTCTTTCATTAATTTTTTATTTGCTTTTTTCAAACAAGAATTCCGCGGATTTAAATGTCTCGCCTAGTTAGTTTTTGATTGAGTAGAAAATACATAAACTTTTACATAAACTTTCACATTTTGTCACGCCGCCGCCGACAGCGGAAAAATTAACACCTTAGTCTCGCCTTATGTCGATGCTAAAAATAATTTATATGTTTTAACGTTTTGTCTTTGTATAAAGGTTTAGCTGCTGCGTATAACTCCTTCATATAATACTGTTATATAAAATTATATGAGATACCCTAAAGACATATAGATCTACCATTTATTGGGACGATATAATTATTTCATCGTTATTATATTGCATTGATAACAGATGACCTAATCTTCTTATAAAAATGTTTTACTATTTTTGAAAACTAAATAATTGAATATATGTAACACTATAACAGAATTATTCGTTGATAGCCGTAAGTATTCGGTACATATTCACAGATTGTTGCGTGAAATGTTAATGGTGTATAGTTTTATACGTTTCACCTAACTGCTAAACTATTCCGTCTTATAGGCTTCAGAAATCGTAAATATAAGTAGATCTTATAACACGGGTGCAGATTACATAGATTTGTTTAAGCATGTAAATAGGTGTAGGAGTTGTAATTCTCAATCAAAGTTTAGTAATATCAGTCTAGCTGTTCCTTTCAAGCTATCGGTAAACTTTCCTAAAATTAGAATTTTTACCCAGTAGTCTCAAGACTTTTCAGTAATTTTTAACTCACCTGAGCCAAAGGCTCAGATGAGCTATTGCAATCTATCACCGTCCGTCGTCGTTACTGCGTCGTCCGTCGTCCGTCGTGTGTAAACTTTACATTTTAATCTTCTCCTCCAAAACTACTGCGCCAAATTTGATGAAACTTGGTAATTTTCATGCCTGGGTAACAGCCTTTCAAAATTGTTTTCCGGGTTTGGCCACGCCCAACAAGATGGCCGCTGTTACTAAAAATAGCAAAAAACAAAAACATCTTCTTCTCTGAAACCAAAAGGTGCAGGCAAATTATGATTGGATCTTTGGATTCAGCATACCTGGAAACATTAAAATTGTGTTTTTCATGAAAATTGAGAGAAAAATAGGTCACGCGTTTTTCGCGTAAAATTATGTAAGTTTGAAAATGAGACATTTGTTGTTATAACTCAATAACGGCTGAAGACAATTGTATGGAGATTTCACTGTTGATCTTGTCTTGCTATTTTCTTCCAAAAGATGTCAAGGTCAAAGGTCAAGGTCATATCCCTGCTTTTGACCTTTGATAAAAAATCCTATTTTTAAAACATTTCAGGTGATAATGGCATGGGATTTTCAGTTAATTGTAGGTAGTGACATGACGATCATTTTGATATATAGATCAAAGTCATGGGTTCAAAGGTCAAGGTCAAAGATGCAAAACTATTACCGTTATAGTTGATTATCTGCAAAACTATTAACTTTTTGTATAGGCATACATCTTAGAATATTGTAGGTAATGGCACATAGGACATTTTGATATATAAATAAAGGTCATGGGTTCAAAGGTCAAGGTCACAAATGCAGGCAAGTACTGAAATGGTTAATTATCTCAAAAACTATAAACTCGTTGTATAGGGATATATATTGGAATTATAAGTATTGGTCTAAATGATACTTTTGATATATGAATAAAGGTAATGAGTTCAAAGGTCAAGGTCACAGATTCAAATTAATACTGAATTGGTTAATTATCTTGAAAACTATAAATATTTTGTATAGGCATGTATGCTAGAACATTGTAGGTATTGGCCTAATGATCATTTTGATATATGAATGAAAGTTATGGGTCCAAAGGTCAAGGTCACAGATGAGCATTAAGTTCCATGGACCTCTTTTTTTAGATTTGCACAAATGGTAGCCGTGGGGCTCAAAATGGGGAAATTGTAAGGCACTGAGTGGGGAAATTGCTAAAAATTATATGATTTGAAAACTATTAACTTTTTGCATAGGCATGTATATTAGAATATTGTAGGTATTGCGACAATGATAATTTTGATATATGGTACAAGGTCATATTAGAATATTGTAGGTATTGACATGACGATCATTTTGATATATGGTTCAAGGCCATATATTAAAAGGTCAAGGTCACAGCTGCAAAAAAAAGACTTAAATTGCTAATTATCTTAAAAACTTTAAACTTTTTGTATAGGCATGTATATCAGAATATATCAGAATATTGTAAGTAATGCGACAATGATCATTTTGATATATGGTACAAGGTCATATGTTGAAAGGTCAAGGTCACAGCTGCAGAAAAAAACTTAAATTGCTAATTATCTTGAAAGCTATTAATTTCATGCATAGGCATGTATATTAGAATATTGTAGGTATTGACATGACAATCATTTATGGTTTGAGGTCATATATGTTCAAAGGTCAAGGACATAGCTGCATAAGTATACTGAAATTGATTAATGATTTGGAAATTATTCATTGTACTACAGTTACTTCATGCAAATTATATAAGCTATTTATAAATGAAATGTGAGTGAATATATTTCTGATTAATTTTGTTGGAGTTCCTAACTTGAGAAAATTTTAAAGTTTCTGTACTTAATATATTGTCTATTGCACTTTGCCAACAATATTGGACATATCTTCAGGTGAGCGTTAAGGCCCATTGGCTTCTTGTTCCTTAATAATTTTTAATCTCTAGTTTTTAGCCGAAACAAGTCACACAGATATGTTTTGTAGCTCATAGGTGGTGATAAATGTTTGTAGTTTTGTGTTGTAAATTTTAGATAAATAACACAAAATAAATAAACAGATGTGCACATTTCGGAAATTCATTCCTCATCAGTGACACTAAGACCGAAAAGTATAAAAAATATAATCCAAACAGTTAAATATAATGAATAAAGTTTAAAAATTATATAAATAAAAATATTTAAATATACATATTTTTTTAACTGATATATACCTAAACACTTAAAACTTTCCACGTGAATGCCGCCTGATTACATGGTTACTGTGTATAAAAATTCTAAAAAATAAAAATACATAATCTACATGTAATTCAATATTGTATTATTATCATTTTTACTATTTTTCATTTCCTCATTTCCATTGTTTTTTATGTGGTTTTACTAAAGCTGATTACTTTATAATGTAACCATCTCTCTCTCTCTCTCTCTCTCTCTCTCTCTCTCTCTCTCTCTCTCTCTCTCTCTCTCAATTGTTAAAATATATAAATGTATAAAAAATATTGTTATTGATGCCGCTATATATATATATATATATATATATATATATATATATATATATATATATATATATAATTTTTATTATTATTATTATTATTATTATTATTATTATTATTGAGGTATTTTCATATTGGCCGAGTTATTTGGCCAAGTTGTGTCATATTGGCCCGAGGCCGATGGCCAATATGAAAATACCTGATTAATGATAATTTTATTAATTAACATTCTAAACATTTAAAAAAATAATATTTTGTTAGTATCGTCGATTGTTACAGCAATAAATCTGTTTTTGTGGTAAGTGTTGATTGATATCGGTGTCAATATCCAAGAGAATGTTTTAAGACAGAATCCTCAATTTCTGGCATCATTTAATACCGACTTAGGTCATTTGACAAAACCTCGAGCATGCCTTCTCTTAAAAAAAAAAAAAAAAAAAAGTTTGTCTGATATTCGTTGCATCTAATCAAAGCTGTTTACGTCCGTCTGTTTGAAAACATACCGCGTCACAAGAAACGTTATCGCTTACAAGACACGAGAGACGAATGACTTAAAACTTAAAATGTATAGCTTTTTTTATATTTTGTATGATACTTTTATTGATAATGGTTTTTTATAACAAAAGCAATTTTTCCACATTAAATAAGCATATTTTGTAATCAAAAAATGTTCAATTGGCACTTACCCCTTTTAGATTAAATGTTAAGCGCTAAGCGGTCCGCCATTTTGTTTTTATAATGAAATGACGTCATAATAGTTGCACGCGCCCATAATGGCTCAGTTTTTTTTTCATATTGGCCCAGCTTTCTCATATTGGCCCAGTTTATCCCATATTTGCCCAGTTTTGTAAATTTATTGGTGAGGCAGATTTTTTACGTATTGTATCAATAACACATGCTGTTAATTAATATATATATATATATATATATATATATATATATATATATATATATATATATATATATATATATATATATATATAGGGAAAGGACAATTATAAGTTTTTAAACTTAGGTCAGATCACATTGCAATGTATTAAACAAATGGCAATAAAATATGTTTAAACAACATATAATTTAATTATTTTATGGCATTTAAAGTTAACATCGATGTGATATGTATATTACAAGCAAGACAATAATTTATGCACAAAAAAAGTCGAATAAAACAAATGTTGTGATTTGTCTTATTAAAAACACATGTTTATATGCTTTTAACAATGTTGGATTGAGCAGTTGTCTGCTAATTTGATTTTTCTGTTTTTGTGAAATCAAATACAACAAGCAATATCTTATTACCAGTATAGACTAAATCCGTATGCAGAAGCAAATTAAATGAGATATAATATTCGTAATTTTTTGCAATTTTTTTTTCTTTTGTGTGTGTGTGTGTTAAAAAAAATTATCGCTTTTAATTCGTTTAATATCTTCTGAACACTTTAGTCTAGAAGGTAAAAATCTTTCTACCTTTTAGAAACGATGTAAAAATTATATCAAAAAGTTGCCATGTTATTATTACACAAAGAAATATAAGACTATTTTTTAAACATTTTAACTTCTGTTACATTAGCAAGGGTAAGCACCGCATGTCTAGCTAGCTACATCCGCCACGTTAAAATTAAAATTTAGAATAAAATGAACATGAAACAATTGGACATTAAATATGTCCAGTGTAATTTTGGACACATCGATATTATACTTAGCAACGGCCAGAAAGTATTTGGAGCGGATTGATAAACTTTGGCTATAAATATTCCAGGTTTAAAAATTTATTTGCTAGCAGCAGCTAGGTTCTTTGTATAAAAAAGTTACCAAGACAACGACAATATAGTTAAAGTAAAACAAAAAAATTAAACAGGCATTTTTGTGAGACATATGTCCATTTTTAATTACTCTCTATAGGGGAATAAAAGACACGCACAATGTACGTAATTTGGTGCGGGGAAATCTCAGGCCGCTACGTTTCTTATTCGGTAAATAGTGAACACCGGAGTTATAATCGCTAAAACGATTTTTTGTTCACTACTTAATCTTACCGTTTTAGATTTTATTAGATATGTCAATTTTATTAGTCGCTAAAATATTAAAATTTCTGTTTAATTTGCTGTTTATCTTCTTTTTTCATTATGAAATTATCCATTAACTTTCAAAGCTTCTACCTGTGTTTTTTTAAATAAATGATTTCTTGATTATACTGAGTCATAGTTATAAAGTTACATTATCACATGTTGCATCACAAGGTCTGATGTCACTTTTTTATCGGAAATAATCTAAATTTACGACAACACAATGATCTAATATGCCCCGCATTTAATGACATTTGTCGTATACGGGTTTGAACATCCAGAATGTTTTTAATTCCTTGATATAACCTTGAGCGGAGTTGATTATGCAGAAGTTATGGTGTTTATATATAGAATATCTTAATTGTTTAAGAAGTTTCTAACGATGATTGACTACGCCCTTATCATTTGTGTAAAAATTTATTAAAGTACTAAAAATGATAATTAAATGCAAAGCATAATTACTTACATTTTATTCTTTATTGATAAATTTTTCATATTTAAAAAGGTAAAAGTTATCTTCAAATCAAACTAAAAATTAAAAATTGACACCTTTTTGAGGTAAAAATCTAAAATTATTCAATATTTGATGTCCTATAACCCGATTTCATAAATTTTATCAAAGATACTTGCTTTAAAGGGGAGATAACTGAGTTTTATAATAACTGTAAAAGTTAAACGTTATAAAGTCAATTCTTTAAATAATAAAAGTTAAACGTTATTTTTATCAGCTTTATAGCTTAATTTTCAAACAAACAATCGGTATACCAATGGGCACAAACTGTTGCTTGCTGATTTGTTTCTTTATTCATATGAATCAGAAGTTTTACAGAACTTTGTCAAATCTGGAGAAAAGACTGTCGCTAAATCATAAAACTACACATACATATACATAGATGACGTTCTATCTCTGGAGAATATGTAAAGCCAAGTGAGCTTGAAATAAAAGACACGACGTATTTTCCATGTTCTGCTGTATTTTGGACTTATACATGTACTTCAATCATGACACCCAAGAAAGATTACATCTGAAGCTATACGACAAAAGTGATAACTTTAATTTTTCCATTGTTAACTTACTTTGCAGTAATTTCCCTGCTTCTCTGCGTATGTTGTATATGTTTCACAGTTGATACGGTATGGTAGAGCTTGTTCCCACTATAGGGACTTTCTACAACGAAACAAACTGCTTACAATTAAATTCTTGACGCAAGAATATTGCAAGCCTAGGCTAAACAAGGCCCTTAAAAAGTTTCATTGCCGACATCACAACATTGTTGATAAGTATGTATTCACTGTATCCAAACTTATACTGGATATATTTGACTTACCATAATTTTTTGTTCCTTTCATTCTCAAAGTTGACTTGTATGATAAGGGTGAAGCCAGCTTGACAGGAGGTGCCTACCCTTTCGGAGCACCCGGACTCACTTCCTTGATAGAAGGTCACGTGTATAACTAAATTTGCCAGCTATCAAAGTTTTTACTTTGTTTTTGGGATTGTGATTTGGACAAGGACTGGTATGTTTGTGTTTTACTTTGTTTTTGGGATTGTGATTTGGACATGACTGTTATGTTTGTGTTTTACTTTGTTTTGGGAGTGTGATATGCACAAGGACTGGTATGTTTGTGTTTCATTTTGTTTTGGGATTGTGATTTGGACAAGGACTGGTATGTTTGTGTTTTATTTTGTTTTTGGGATTGTGATTTGGACATGACTGGTATGTTTGTGTTTTATTTGTTTTGTTTTTTTTTTGAGGATTGTGATTTGGACATGACTGGTATGTTTGTGTTTTATTTGTTTTGGGATTGTGATTTGGACAAGGACTGGTATGTTTGTGTTTTATTTTGTTTTAGGGATTGTGATTTGGACATGACTGTTATGTTTGTGTTTTATTTTGTTTTTGGGATTGTGATTTGGACAAGGACTGTTATGTTTGTGTTTTATTTTGTTTTTGGTATTGTGATTTGGACAAGGACTGGAATGTTTGTGTTTTATTTTGTTTTTGGGATTGTGATTTGGACATGACTGGTATGTTTGTGTTTTATTTTGTTTTGGGATTGTGATTTGGACAAGGACTGGTATGTTGAGGTTTATTTGTTTCGGGATTGTGATTTGGACAAAGACTGGTATGTTTGTGTTTTATTTTGTTTTTGGGATTGTGATTTGGACATGACTGGTATGTTTGTGTTTTATTTTTTGGGGGGATTGTGATTTGGACATGACTGGTATGTTTGTGTTTTATTTGTTTTTGGATTGTGATTTGGACAAGGACTGGTATGTTTGTGTTTTATTTTGTTTTTGGGATTGTGATTTGGACATGACTGTTATGTTTGTGTTTTATTTTGTTTTTGGTATTGTGATTTGGACAAGGACTGGTATGTTTGTGTTTTATTTGTTTTGGGATTGTGATTTGGACAAGGACTGGTATGTTTGTGTTTTATTTTGTTTTTGGGATTGTGATTTGGACATGACTGGTATGTTTGTGTTTTATTTGTTTTTGGGGATTGTGATTTGGACATGACTGGTATGTTTGTGTTTTATTTTGTTTTTGGGATTGTGATTTGGACATGACTGGTATGTTTGTGTTTTATTTTGTTTTGGGATTGTGATTTGGGTAAAGGACTGGTATGTTGAGGTTTATTTATTTCGGGATTGTGATTTGGACAAGGACTGGTATGTTTGTGTTTTATTTTGTTTTTGGGATTGTGATTTGGACATGACTGGTATGTTTGTGTTTTATTTTTTGGGGGGATTGTGATTTGGACATGACTGGTATGTTTGTGTTTTATTTGTTTTGGGATTGTGATTTCGACAAGGAATGGTATGTTTGTGTTTTATTTTGTTTTTGGGATTGTGATTTGGACATGACTGTTATGTTTGTGTTTTATTTTGTTTTTGGTATTGTGATTTGGACAAGGACTGGTATGTTTGTGTTTTATTTTGTTTTTGGGATTGTGATTTGGACATGACTGGTATGTTTGTGTTTTATTTTGTTTTGGGATTGTGATTTGGACAAAGACTGGTATGTTGAGGTTTATTTGTTTCGGGGTTGTGATTTGGACAAAGACTGGTATGTTTGTGTTTTATTTTGTTTTTGGGATTGTGATTTGGACATGACTGGTATGTTTGTGTTTTATTTTTTGGGGGAATTGTGATTTGGACATGACTGGTATGTTTGTGTTTTATTTGTTTTGGGATTGTGATTTGGACAAGGACTGGTATGTTTGTGTTTTATTTTGTTTTTGGGATTGTGATTTGGACATGACTGTTATGTTTTTGTTTTATTTTGTTTTTGGGATTGTGATTTGGACAAGGACTGTTATGTTTGTGTTTTATTTTGTTTTTGGTATTGTGATTTGGACAAGGACTGGAATGTTTGTGTTTTATTTGTTTTTGGGATTGTGATTTGGACATGACTGGTATGTTTGTGTTTTATTTTGTTTTGGGATTGTGATTTGGACAAGGACTGGTATGTTGAGGTTTATTTGTTTCGGGATTGTGATTTGGACAAAGACTGGTATGTTTGTGTTTTATTTTGTTTTTGGGATTGTGATTTGGACATGACTGGTATGTTTGTGTTTTATTTTTTGGGGGGATTGTGATTTGGACATGACTGGTATGTTTGTGTTTTATTTGTTTTGGGATTGTGATTTGGACAAGGACTGGTATGTTTGTGTTTTATTTTGTTTTTGGGATTGTGATTTGGACATGACTGTTATGTTTGTGTTTTATTTTGTTTTTGGTATTGTGATTTGGACAAGGACTGGTATGTTTGTGTTTTATTTGTTTTGGGATTGTGATTTGGACAAGGACTGGTATGTTTGTGCTTTATTTTGTTTTTGGGATTGTGATTTGGACATGACTGGTATGTTTGTGTTTTATTTGTTTTTGGGGATTGTGATTTGGACATGACTGGTATGTTTGTGTTTTATTTTGTTTTTGGGATTGTGATTTGGACATGACTGGTATGTTTGTGTTTTATTTTGTTTTGGGATTGTGATTTGGGTAAAGGACTGGTATGTTGAGGTTTATTTATTTCGGGATTGTGATTTGGACAAGGACTGGTATGTTTGTGTTTTATTTTGTTTTTGGGATTGTGATTTGGACATGACTGGTATGTTTGTGTTTTATTTTTTGGGGGGATTGTGATTTGGACATGACTGGTATGTTTGTGTTTTATTTGTTTTGGGATTGTGATTTCGACAAGGAATGGTATGTTTGTGTTTTATTTTGTTTTTGGGATTGTGATTTGGACATGACTGTTATGTTTGTGTTTTATTTTGTTTTTGGTATTGTGATTTGGACAAGGACTGGTATGTTTGTGTTTTATTTTGTTTTTGGGATTGTGATTTGGACATGACTGGTATGTTTGTGTTTTATTTTGTTTTGGGATTGTGATTTGGACAAAGACTGGTATGTTGAGGTTTATTTGTTTCGGGGTTGTGAATTGGACAAAGACTGGTATGTTTGTGTTTTATTTTGTTTTTGGGATTGTGATTTGGACATGACTGGTATGTTTGTGTTTTATTTTTTGGGGGAATTGTGATTTGGACATGACTGGTATGTTTGTGTTTTATTTGTTTTGGGATTGTGATTTGGACAAGGACTGGTATGTTTGTGTTTTATTTTGTTTTTGGGATTGTGATTTGGACATGACTGTTATGTTTGTGTTTTAATTTGTTTTTGGTATTGTGATTTGGACAAGGACTGGTATGTTTGTGTTTTATTTGTTTTGGGATTGTGATTTGGACAAGGACTGGTATGTTTGTGTTTTATTTTCTTTTTGGGATTGTGATTTGGACATGACTGGTATGTTTGTGTTTTATTTGTTTTTGGGGATTGTGATTTGGACATGACTGGTTTGTTTGTGTTTTATTTTGTTTTTGGGATTGTGATTTGGACATGACTGGTATGTTTGTGTTTTATTTTGTTTTGGGATAGTGATTTGGACAAGGACTGGTATGTTGAGGTTTATTTGTTTCGGGATTGTGATTTGGACAAGGACTGGTATGTTTGTGTTTTATTTTGTTTTTGGGATTGTGATTTGGACATGACTGGTATGTTTGTGTTTTATTTTTTGGGGGGATTGTGATTTGGACATGACTGGTATGTTTGTGTTTTATTTGTTTTGGGATTGTGATTTGGACAAGGACTGGTATGTTTGTGTTTTATTTTGTTTTTGGGATTGTGATTTGGACATGACTGTTATGTTTGTGTTTTATTTTGTTTTTGGTATTGTGATTTGGACAAGGACTGGTATGTTTGTGTTTTATTTGTTTTGGGATTGTGATTTGGACATGACTGTTATGTTTGTGTTTTATTTTGTTTTTGGTATTGTGATTGGACAAGGACTGGTATGTTTGTGTTTTATTTGTTTTGGGATTGTGATTTGGACAAGGACTGGTATGTTTGTGTTTTATTTTTTTTTTTGGATTGTGATTTGGACATGACTGGTATGTTTGTGTTTTATTTGTTTTTGGGGATTGTGATTTGGACATGACTGGTATGTTGAGGTTTATTTGTTTCGGGATTGTGATTTTGACAAGGACTGGTATGTTTGTGTTTTATTTGTTTTGGGATTGTGATTTGGACAAGGACTGGTATGTTTGTGTTTTATTTTGTTTTGGTATTGTGATTTGGACATGACTGGTATGTTTGTGTTTTATTTGTTTTGGGATTGTGATTTGGACAAGGACTGGTATGTTTGTGTTTTATTTTGTTTTTGGGATTGTGATTTGGACATGACTGTTATGTTTGTGTTTTATTTTGTTTTTGGTATTGTGATTTGGACAAGGACTGGTATGTTTGTGTTTTATTTGTTTTGGGATTGTGATTTGGACAAGGACTGGTATGCTTGTGTTTTATTTTGTTCTGGTATTGTGATTTGGACATGACTGGTATGTTTGTGTTTTATTTGTTTCGGGATTGTGATTTGGACAAGGACTGGTATGCTTGTGTTTTATTTTGTTTTTGGGATTGTGATTTGGACATGACTGGTATGTTTGTGTTTTATTTTTTTGGGGGATTGTGATTTGGACATGACTGGTATGTTTGTGTTTTATTTGTTTTGGGGTTGTGATTTGGACAAGGACTGTTATGTTTGTGTTTTATTTTGTTTTTGGTATTGTGATTTGGACATGACTGTTATGTTTGTGTTTTATTTTGTTTTTGGTATTGTGATTTGGACAAGGACTGGTATGTTTGTGTTTTATTTGTTCTGGTATTGTGATTTGGACATGACTGGTATGTTTGTGTTTTATTTGTTTCGGGATTGTGATTTGGACAAGGACTGGTATGCTTGTGTTTTATTTTGTTTTTGGGATTGTGATTTGGACATGACTGGTATGTTTGTGTTTTATTTTTTTGGGGGATTGTGATTTGGACATGACTGGTATGTTTGTGTTTTATTTGTTTTGGGGTTGTGATTTGGACAAGGACTGGTATGTTTGTGTTTTATTTTGTTTTTGGGATTGTGATTTGGACATGACTGTTATGTTTGTGTTTTATTTTGTTTTTGGTATTGTGATTTGGACAAGGACTGGTATGTTTGTGTTTTATTTGTTTTTGGGGATTGTGATTTGGACATGACTGGTATGTTTGTGTTTTATTTGTTTTTGGGGATTGTGATTTGGATATGACTGGTATGTTTGTGTTTTATTTTGTTTTGGGATTGTGATTTGGACAAGGACTGGTATGTTTGTGTTTTATTTGTTTTGGGATTGTGATTTGGACAAGGACTGGTATGTTTGTGTTTTATTTTGTTTTGGTATTGTGATTTGGACATGACTGGTATGTTTGTGTTTTATTTGTTTTGGGATTGTGATTTGGTCAAGGACTGGTATTGTAGTGATTTATTTTGTTTTGGTATTGTGATTTGGACAAGGACTGGTATGTTTGTGTTTTATTTTGTTTTTGGGATTGTGATTTGGACATGACTGGTATGTTTGTGTTTTATTTGTTTTGGGATTGTGATTTGGTCAAGGACTGGTATGTTAGTGTTTTATTTTGTTTTGGTATTGTGATTTGGACAAGGACTGGTATGTTTTATTCGATATAACAACACCGAAAGTTAAAAATCAAACTCATAAAACTGATTATACCTACTGTTTTTTTTTCATTTTGAACGATAAATAAATATTTGACCTATTTTGCTTTTATTAATTTATTAATTTGCTTTTTTATTTAATATTTTGAAAAAAACCCCGACATTAAGCAATTGATTTTCGTTCTGGTTTTGTATGTAATATAATTCTCGCAATAAAAAATTTATATAATATCCTGACTACAACAAGGTGAATCTTTTTAGAAAAGTAACTTGATACAACGCCCTACATGATTTACGTTACATTATTCCATACTTACCCACTGTTTAGCCATCCAACTGTTTTTTATTAAAAGAAGAAATAAATTGATACCGAATCTAAATTAAATCCGATTGGTTTATTTTGTGATCCTCATATTTGCTTTACAATGTGTGTTCGGTTTATAATCCTTGTCAAAAATATGTTACGATCACCAAATGGTCGGTAACCTGTAATTATAAAATGTTCCTTACTCCCAATTTTTTTTCATTTTATCTAATGTCATTTGATATCTTTTTTTCGTCCGTTTTTTCTTTTTATAAAACTTTTTCCAAGTATGTATTATTTGGTACATTTTGGATAATTAATTAATGTATGTTGAACATATAAACTTGCTTTTCCTGTTTTGAAGGTTTAACATTAGTTTATAGTTATCATAAACCTGGTTTAAACATTATAAAAGACGTTACTTCATGTAGCACATGTTACTTGTCTTACTAGCAGGCCGAGACAGATTTAAAAAGTTTCAAACAAATGATTACATAATAAATATCCTACTAATAATAGAAGGACCATAAAATCGCTGTTTTCTAAGTCAATGTTATAGTTTAGTAATCAATGTATCTCACAAGGTAAAACGAAGGTCATTTAGTCAAAAAATAATAATAACACAGATCTAGAGGCAAGACTGAAATTAGTGATTTTTTGCCAGGTTTTTATTAATTGAAACCAGGTTATCTCACAAGTTTATGATTGCAAAATGTACTTTCAAAGAATCTTTAAAAAAATACTTCATTTATATCATGTGGAGAACTTACTCAAGATTCTGAGTAATTTGATGATCGTATTAGTGTAGAGTTTGATATAACATACCGCTAACTCAGCGGTAGAAGGACCTTATATTTATCATGTAATTATTATAGCGATATTGAATTAATGACAGCGGACCGAAGTAATACAAGTAACTATTTGATTATTTCTTGACAACTGAATGTTTGATTTTAGGTTACAAACAGTAATGTCAGATATGTCTGAGGCTTAGCGTAATATTGGGAGATAATAGTAACGTGAGATAGATATTTTATATCGGACTTTCGTCAAGACATCATTTACTGGCGTTATAATGGTTGATAACAAGCCAAAGTGAAATAACAATGTCAAACAAGTCTGAAAGAAACACGATTCTTTTGACATGAAACATTTATTGTGAAAATGGCGACAATTATGTTTGCTTCAAACCACATTGATATATAATTATATTTATTACATGACTTGAAAAGCATAAATTGGACTTTTAAACTTGTCACATACGTCCTGCTTCTTGAATTTTAATATCTTTTTTTTAAATTTTTTTATATTTGTTTGACATCAAATTATACAATATAAACATAGTCTCAATTTTCTGATAGAAACCTTTTATCTAATTCATCTTTTATTCGAAAATGTAAATTAAATTGTTAAGTTATAGTTCAAAATCACTTGTCAACGTTAACCTCTATTAAGTAGAGTTAATGTAACATTTGGATAGAAAGAAGGTTGGTTAAAGAACCATGTTATAATATTACTATACGGGCGGGGGGGGGGATTTGCTCCAGTGTTCGTACAAAGTCGGGAATTTATTTTCAGTGATTGCAATATGTGCCTCACTTTTCTTGTTTGGCTTTATTGTCACTAACTTGTATTGCGTCATGTTTGGCTTTGTTGTCATTAACTTGTATTGTGTCATGTCTATTTGTTTTTTAGCTGTAAACTTGTATTGTGTCATGTTTATTTGTTTTTTAGCTGTTAACTTGTATTGTGTCATGTTTATTTGTTTGTTTGTTTTAGTTGTTAACTTGTATTGTGTCATGTTTATTTGTTTTTTAAGCTGTTAACTTGTATTGTGTATGTGTATTTGTTTGTTTTAGCTGTTAACTTGTATTGTGTCATGTGTATTTGTTTGTTTTAGCTGTTTACTTGTATTGTGTCATGTGCATTTGTTTGTTTTAGTTGTTCACTTGTATTGTGTCATGTTTATTTGTTTTTTTAGCTGTTTACTTGTATTGTATCATGTTTATGTTTTTGTTTTATCTATTAACTTGTATTGTGTCATGTTTATTTTTTTGTTTTATCTGTTAACTTGTATTTTGTCATGTTTATTTGTTTGTTTTAGCAATTTACTTGTATTGTGTCATGTTTATGTTTTTGTTTTATCTGTTAACTTGTATTGTGTCATGTTTATTTGTTTTTAGCTGTTTACTTGTATTGTGTCATGTGCATTTGTTTGTTTTAGTTGTTCACTTGTATTGTGTCATGTTTATTTGTTTTTTTTAGCTGTTTACTTGTATTGTGTCATGTTTATGTTTTTGTTTTATCTGTTAACTTGTATTGTGTCATGTTTATTTGTTTGTTTTAGCAATTTACTTGTATTGTGTCATGTTTATTTGTTTGTTTGTTTTTATTGTTAACTTGTATTGTGTCATGTTTATTTGTTTGTTTTGGCTGTTTCTTCTTTCTTCAGTTAATGTACCTCTGTTCATTTTTTTATTCTTCAATGTGTATAACACAGCATTTCACTTTCTGTACAATCTTCGATCGGTAATATAAAACCTAAATCAAACTCCATAATTGATGATGTGTTATTTGAAAGATGATCTATAGAATAAGAAGAAGCATTAAACCAGTTTAACTGCTAACTTACTTTATATATATAAAGGAAAATTTCAAACTTTTGTACCAGTATATCACTGACCATTATGGGTTTTTTTGACATTTACATTTATTTATGGATAAAATGAGCCATAACTGACAAGTACACAGATATAAACAGACGTAACAAGAACTTATTTCTCAGACTCAGAATATAAATATCATATAAACTAAAAGTAACAGAGATACATCAGAAACAAACAATGTTTACGGCAGCATTTGAATGGGTGAAATCTGGACATGACGTTACTTATTTACACATGTAAATGTTAAACGCCTACCTTTTTTCCGTGTTTTTTGTTAATACATTTTTAATCAAAGGATATTATATAACTATACTCAGTTAGTTCTTGTCTAGACGATAATGACAATACAAGAGTGATTTCAATGAAGATCCTGACAAGATATATAGTTGGTCTGGGTCATGTTGAGTTTATGTTCACAGTGTTAATCTTATTTCAGGTACCTATTACAATAGCGTCTGCAAATATCGTAACGTGATGAACGTTAATTTGCCATATCCGGTACTAAACAAAACCCTTAACAACAGATGTCAATGTCTGTTTCCTGACGTGAAATTGTGATTTCCGGTACATAAACAAAAACCAACAGATGTCAATGTCTGTTTCCTGACGTGAAATTGTGATTCCCGGTGCATAAACAATTAGCGTAATGAATGAAGGTAAAATCTGTTCCATGGCGTTAAATTGCGGGAACACATAAATATCAAGAGACAAAATCAAAAACATGTCAAACCCAATTTTCAGAGAAGAGGTTGTCGCTTACAATAAGACATTTATTCAGACAATATATTAAGATGGTTTCGAAAAAAAACCAAACAAACAAACAATTTGTCACCAATCAAGTGCTTTAGGCATAAAGAACCATTGGTTAAAAGACAATTTTATTTAAATAGATTTTCTTTAAGATCTTAATTCTAAGTTTGTAACTTCTTCTTAAAATATCTAATGCTGGATTAATTTTTTTTTCGTAAATTAAACAAAAATTGAGGAAATAAATCACGGTTATAACATTGATGTATCTAAGGAAGCAAACGATGGAGATGATATTATGTAACCTAATGCAGAATTTTTAACACAGTAAAATATTGATCAAATTTGAACATTTAAAGTTATATATTTGTATTGTTATAATATTTATCTGCTTTAGTATATAGTTAAAATTTAATATTCTACCACAACACTTTTATCAAAAGTCGACATTTTCCGGAGCTACCATGTCATATCTATTTAATTTTCATTGTTTCTACTCTAGACGGCAATCGTTTACCTTTTTTGCCACTTGACAACTCTTTAGCAATATTTTAGTCATGGCTGCAGATTTATTACAGGCATTTTGTCATGTTTTAGAAAACTCACGCTTTCTCCAATTCTTTAGTCTGTTTAAGAGAAATTGATTTGAAAAAAAATCGTATAGGGAATATACAGTGTCAATGTCATAAAACAGCACTTTCAGCATTTTTAACGAATTTGTCTAATTTATGATTTTTATCGGGACAAAGATGAAAAAACAGTAACTCTGCAAAAGTAGCATTGTTTTATAATTTGTTTAAGGTATATGTTTATCTAGTATGTTTGTTTTGGCGATCAACCTCACATACAATGCCGGTACGGAGTGATAGTTGAGTCGTCAACAACTTTGCACGCCACTTGATTATGTGTTGTATAATTTGTAAACGGTATAAGTTTTTATATCTTATTTGTTTGTGTATTTTGTCGTTTCTCAGTCTTTGTTGTCTTCGCTGTTACCAAGGTAATGGTTTTACTGTCCTCTTTATTTTATCTTATTAGTATCTCATTATTGAATTCTATCTTATTAGTGCTTGTTAGTGCACGTGGTTCATTTAATTATTTAAATACAGATAATACATAACATCTACGGTTGTATTAAAAGAAACGCCAAAATTCCTGTTACGTTGTATCACTTCTCAATGCACGTGATATAGAACTGTTATTTTGGACATCGATTTACGAAGTGTTGTAACTGATAACAAGAGGCACATGGGCCTTTACGCTCACCTGAGGGTATCTCCAAAATTGTTTGCAAAGTGCAATAGACAATATATCAAGTACAGAAACATTACAAGTTTTCTCAAGTTAAAAACTCCCAGACGACTTAATCAGAAAATCCAGTCACATTTCATTTATAAGCTGCTAATATGCATGAAGTAACTGTAGTGCAATAAATTATTTCCAAATCATTAACCTATTTCAATATACTTATGCAGCTATGTCCTTGACCTTTAAACGTATGACCTTGAACCATATATCAAAATAATCGTCATGTCAATGCCTACATCATTCTGATATACATGCTTTACAAAAAGTAAACAGTTTTCAAGATAATTATCAATTTAATAGTTCTTTTGCAGCTGTGACCTTGACCTTTGAACATATGACCTTGAACAATATATCAAAATGATCGTCATGTCAATAACCATAATATTCTAATATTTATTCCTATACAAAAACTTAATAGTTTTTAAGATATAGTGACAAATATATAATTTTGAGTAATTTCCCCACTAAGTGCCTTGTCATTTCCCCATTTTGAGCCCCATGACTACCAGTTGTGCAATCTAAAACTAGATGACCTAAGAATGTTATTAATAAAATAACTAAGGTATATCTCTTGTACATTCAGAGGAGAATATTTAAAAAGTTTTTCACTATTTCTCCCTTATGAGGCTCCAAGGGGACATAACTGTTTTATTTGTGCAAATTTGAAAGGACCGCAGTAAGGCATGATGGTTACAAAGTTTCATTAAATTTGTCCCAGTGGTTTTGGAGGAGAAGATTAAAATGTAAAAAGTTTACGCACGACGGACGAAGATAGATAGCAATAGCTTTCAGCTCAGGTGAGCTAATAAAACTTTATCACTATGTATAAAACACTATGGTATTAAATGTTTGAAATAAGAGAAATAACATTTATCCTAGCGATACGATCAACTCCTTCCGACATAATGAAGTAGATCAGACAATCTGAAATTAACATAATTATTCGTTATCACCATAATTACGACTATTAGGAAAACAAGATATGCCTTTAACTAAAAATCAATTAAATCCAGGAATGTTCAAAGTGCCCGATAATGACTTAATATTTCTGAAACTATTTAATGTTGTCGGATAAAGTCTGATAAGTTGTAAATTAATTAAGAGTAATACCTAATTTAAAACATAGCATTTCGTTTGAAGAGTCAATGAACTTATTATCAGTATTTGTCTAAGATATAATCTCTACAAGTACTTAACTTCTAAAACAAGTTAGTGCAAATAACTTTAGATAAATTTGATAGCTTTTCAATACATAGACGCACAATATTTTTTAATTGTAAAAATGTATAACTTCAAATTGTAATAACCTTTACTATGCCCCCCAACGGAAGCAATTTTGGTATGAAAAACGCCGGATCGGGGCAAAATAAACAAAATAGACGCAAGATTTACAAGATTAGTAAAAGACGACGGACCGGGACCAAAATAAAAGAAAGTAGACGCCAGACTTACAAGATAGTAATAGACACCAGGCATACAAGATTAGTATAGACGCCGGGCCGGGACCAAATAAACAAAATAGACACCAGACTTACAAGATTAGTTATAGACGCCGGGCCGGGACCAAATAAACAAAACAGACACCAGGCATACAAAATTAGTAATAGACGCCGGGCCGGGACTAAATAAACAAAACAGACACCAGACTTACAAGACTAGTAAAAGACGCCGGGCCGGGACCAAATAAACAAAACAGACACCAGACTTACAAGATAAGTAAAAGACGACGGGCGGGGACCAAACTAAAACAAAATAGACGCCAGACTTACAAAATTAGTAATAGACGCCGGGCCGGGACCAAAATAAAACAAAATAGACGCCAGACTTACAAGATAAGTATACATGCCGGGCCGGGACCAAATAAACAAAACAGACACCAGACTTACAAGATTAGTAAAAGACAACGGGCGGGGACCAAACTAAAACAAAATAGACGCCAGACTTACAAAATTAGTAATAGACATCGGGCCGGGACCAAAATAAACAGAATAGACGCCAGACCTACAAAATTAGTAATAGACGCCGGGCCGGGACCAAACAAAGCAGACGCCAGACTTACAAGATAGTAATAGACACCAGGCATACAAGATTGGTATAGACGCCGGGCCGGGACCAAATAAACAAAACAGACACCAGACTTACAAGATTAGTAAAAGACGACGGGCGGGGACCAAACTAAAACAAAATAGACGCCAGACCTACAAAATTAGTAATAGACGCCGGGCCGGGACCAAACTAAAACAAAATAGACACCAGACTTACAAGATTAGTAATAGACGCCGGGTCGGGACCAAAATAAACAAAACAGACACCAGGCATACAAAATTAGTAATAGACGCCGGGCCGGGACCAAATAAACAAAACAGACATCAGACTTACAAGATTAGTAAAAGACGACGGGCGGGGACCAAACTAAAACAAAATAGACGCAAGACTTACAAAATTAGTAATAGACGCCGGGCCGGGACCAAACTAAAACAAAATAGACGCCAGACTTACAAGATTAGTATAGACGCCGGGCCGGGACCAAATAAACAAAACAGACACCAGACTTACAAGATTAGTAAAAGACGACGGGCAGGGACCGAACTAAAACAAAATAGACGCCAGACTTACAAGATAAGTTATAGACGCCGGGCCGGGACCAAAATAAACACAATAGACGCCAGACTTACAAGATTAGTAATAGACGCTGTGATTTTTGATTATTGCTTGATTCCTTTGAATATCCGCTAAGTTGTCTTTGAGAAATGCTTTGAACAAGGGCTGAATCAAATAATAATAATATTAATAATAATCATAATAATAATAAAGCGACTTTGTTTGCTGGATAAAAATAATAATTTGTTTCAAAATTATTCTTCATCTTGGATTTTGCTAAAATAAAATCTTGCAAATTTAAATTTATGAAAATTTTATTAATTGCTATCTTGGAATTCGAGGTGTCATTTTGAAGACCACTTAAAGCTCATAACATCTGTTTTAATTTTTTTTTAAAATGAATTTTCATAGTTTCAAAAGAAATTGAACAAATTTGTTAAATTTTACCTAATGATAATCGTAGTGAACGATTGTGAAATTAGGGACTGGTATTGAGCAGTGCTGTTTTGCTTTATTTTTATTTATTTATTTATTTACTTATTTATTTATTTATTTATTTATTTATTTATTCATTTATTTATTTATTTGACTACATGTTATTCAATCAGCAACTTGCACAGAGCCTTTTTATTATATAAACTATCTGTTTCTTTAATATAATAGGTTATGTTTCAAAACCGTGTACTGTGCAAAATTATGCAAAAGCCAAAACAAACCAAGTAATAACAAAACCATTAATTAAATTAAAGTACTTTGTACTATGATAAACATGCATGGTACAAAAAAACATTTCATGTTCCTGTGCCACGGTGGAAAAACGTATATAAAATGATAAATATAAATGACTGTTTTTCCATTTGTAAAATTGTATTGCAAGTGTTATTTTTTTGTCATGAACGCATTATACAACTGTTGGTTCGATCCATGTGACTTCAAATCAGATACCTGTTTTCTTTGCCATATTCAACTAACCATAAGTACATACTAGTTCAGGCAGATCTGAAATACTAACATTAAGTAAAGCCAAACGTAAACATGAATTAGATCGTTAAATTACAGTATAAATACGATAGTGATATAAAATGAATCACCAGACAACAAATCTGTCGAGATGCATTTCGATATTTGCACGAATTTAGTTGTATGAATTTGAATCCATTGGTTTCTTATGGCTAAAAAAAGCGTTTTTAAACAAACAAACAAAAAAAAAAAAAAAAAAAAAAAAAAAAAAAAAAAAAAAAAAACAGACAGACCAGGCTGTTTATAAATACTGTTTTTATATTTCTTAGTTTTATACGATAGTTTCGTACTTTTGACGATATTTTAAACCAGAATAATTGTCATGGAAACATAAATCAAATACAGCATGCGCGTTTTGAATTTTAATTAAAAAAGCAATATATAGAACTGATTAAAAAAACGAAAGTACATACAAATTTCAATCGCTGATTGCCACCCCTCGGCTGTTTTTCAAATGCTAACCAATTTTTGAATTCTGTTTATTTAAAAAACGAACTGATTGCATAAATATAAATTATTTTATTTCCGATGATTTGATATGGTATTACTATTCAGAACTATTATAAATAACAGCTTCACAGCACATTGCCTAAACGTCTTTCTATTTTCCTTTTGATCTAAGAATAATTTGATATCATCATTTATGGGGGCAAAACAATTTCAATAATGCTGCATTTCTCACTTTAGATATAAAATCTACAAAATGAAGAAAAATCAGACAATAATATTATATTTAATAACACAGACCATGTATGCCCACAAACCACAAAATAAATTCTGTTGAATGAGTCATATGTATTTCAAGTTTCCAAATGTCAGACAATGTGAAAGATGAACTTGATTCTTAAAAAATCTTATGCCATCCTAAAAACATAATAATAGTCAGTTTCATGGACACTCCCAGGTACTAAGTGAAAATAGATGCTTATATAAGATAAAAAATATGATAGACCTGTCTTGATTTTATGTAACAAAATATTGACGTCAATTTTTTACATTTATATTCAGAGGGTTATTTAATTAATTTTTTATAATTGTCTTTGAATGTTTGGCTTTGTGTCAGGTTTCTGTTTCATGGTAGTAAATTCGGATTTAATAAACCATTGCCATCATCGGCGAGCGCTGGTAAACGTTTAAACAAACTAGCATCATTATACCGCGAAGGAGAGTCAGAGTCGAAGTATCTACTTTATCTGCGTTACGTCAATTTGAATAAAAATCGGTAAAGTTAGTGCCTGGTGCGATTGGAAACTTCTAAAAGTAGAAAAATCACGTGTCAGAATTGAATTCCACCTTTTCCAATCGAACGACCCAGATAAACTCTTCAAAAGGAAAGGGAAAAATTTTAAAAATGTCAACTTCCGTTATGGAGTTTTTGCTTTTGATAAAGTGAAGAAGATTTTATGGACCTTTTTCCAATGACAACACGCATATTTTATTGCTTTTAAATAGGCCAGTATTTTATGCGTAGTAAACAGCTGTATCCACCCAGTCATTCATTTTCTAAACACGTCACCGTTTCTCTCTTCTGAAATTTTGCCCGATTTTTGGAAGAGACAGAAATGCTTATTATGGTGGCTTATTTCTGACATCGACATAATTTTAGTCGACATAAAATTATCTCGACATTTCGACTTAATATCTTGCCAAGTCAAGATAATATCATGGAAAGTTGTGAAACCAAAATAAAAAGTTGAGATAAATAACACGACATGCCGCGATCCTTGTGTTCCATAAGTTACAAAAAATAAGTCGCGATATCAAGATAATTATCACGACTGGTAAACATAAGCAGAAATAAGCCACCATACACCATAGCTTATGGAAAAAGAATTGCCCAATCGAACATACAGAAGGCATTAGACGCGAGTAAGTCATGTGGTTTTCTACTTCTAGAAGTTCCCAGTCGCACCAGGCTCAGGACTAGATTCTTAAATGTTTGGTTTGGTTTTATAAATAATTAACAAGAATAGAAAATACTTGTCACCATAAAAAATCATTGTTCAAAAACGAGGTGCTTTAGTACATGATAAAACTCTATTTACTCTTTATCTTTTCTACCAAAGATTCACGACATATTTGATAGAATACAAGAAACAAGTTTAACTTAATTCATTAAATTTGTAAATCTTCCATAAACAAAACCGATGTGCTTGGTAGACAGAAAATATTACGAAAGCTGGTTACCCGAAATAATGATCTGAAAATGTTAGCGTTGTGGTTGAAAATTTAACGGAAACAGGGAGACACTAGTTGAGTTACACGATCAATGAAAGAGGTTAAATGATACAAGCTCGGTAAATTTATTCAATAGCTTTTACCGACTGGACTATAAAGAACAAACAATGATATTGTCTCTTTTCCGGCATACATTACTGCAAAAGCGTTGAAAAGGCGACAGCGAGGTATGGTTAAATATACATGGAGTCTGAAAGGGTACACGTTCGTACCCGATAATGAAGTATGGTTACATGTACATGTAGTCTGAGAATGTACATGTTCGTACCCGATAGTGAGGTATGGTTACATTTACATGTAGTCTGAGAGTGTACATGTTCCTACCCGATAGTGAAGTATGGTTACATGTACATGGAGTCTGAGAGGGTACATGTTCCTTCCCGATAGTGAAGTATGGTTAAATGTACATGGAGTCTGAGAGGGCACATGTTCCTACCCGATAGTGAAGTATGATTACATGTACATGCAGTCTGAGAGTGTGCATGTTCCTACCCGATAGTGAGGTATGGTTAAATGTACATGGAGTCTGAGAGTGTATATGTTCGTACCCGATAGTAAAGTATGGCTACATTTACTTGTAGTCTGAGAGTGTACATGTTCGTACACGATAATGAAGTATGGTTACATGTACATGGAGTCTAGGAGTGTACATGTTCCTACCCGATAGTGCAGTATGGTTACATGTACATGGAGTCTGAGAGTGTACATTTTCGTACCCGATAGTGAAGTATGGTTAAATGTACATTGAGTCTGAGAGTGTACATTTTCGTACAGTAATTTGTCCTAATCATACAGCAATTTGGTCCCCAGACATAACATAACACAATCATGCTGACCTAAAACTTACTCTAAAAAAAGTGACGTAAAATTGACCTATCGATCCAATATCGAAAACTTTGACCGGTCAACTAGCAGATGTACGAACATTTAAAAAATGGACTTTTTATTTCACTCATTTATATAAACAGCAATTTATAAAATTATAAGTAAATAGTTCTTGTTCTTCGTTTTATAATTGTAAAGAGCTTACATTGTGTAAAATATCCCTACGCACCGTCCGGATATTCGGATATTATAAGCATTTAAAATCACTAATTAGAGGCAATAAGATGGTAGCCTATTTGTCTAACATTGAGAATTGTGTCAATTTGACCACTTATGAAATGTCTGTAAAAAGAAAAATCTTTTGTAACAGAAGAAGACACATTTGTCCGGTTAAAAAGAATATAATGATGCTACGAGTCCAAGCGGAAAGTAGATCTGAAGTGATCGGTTCGTAATTAGCTACTTGTTAGTAGAGATGCTCTATACTCATGTCTGTTTTAAACCAAGACTGTCCTAATGGACATTATCAACCTTTATCATTAGGCGATTAGCTAGCAATGTTTTCGTATTTAGAGAATATTGAATTATGCTTGATTGTCATTTACCAGGGATTTCCCTCGAGTTTGTTGAATGACCATTTCTATGGAGACATGACTTAATTGACACTTCAGAAATACCTGATTCAGCGTTTCGCAACTTGGTAAGCTGTAGTATTGATGATAATAATTGCTTAAATCATATTGGCACCATTACGATCAGACATGTATAGAGGTTTATAGAATTTCATGTAAATGGTGTAATATTGACAATGAAACAAATTAAATAGCTATATCAGACAATTAAGCTCTCTTTCTTAACGTAAATAAAGTGGTTTTATAGAGAAATAGTTGAAATCAATGACACGGAGAAATTGATGGAAAAATACTCTTGAACTTGTAAATTTAATTGACATACCAATTGTGACCTTATTAGATAAAAATGATACCGTGACGAGCAATTTATTATATCTTAACTATCATTATCACTATTGAGACTTTTTGTAAATGTAACTGATTGTGACAACATGGTTTTATATTATTATATCATCAAAACAATTATTGTTGGTAAGGCTGTAGATAATGCATAAAGAATAAATATACATCAACGGGTATAACATTTTATACGACCAATGACTGCCTAATGATCTGTTTTTCTTAACTGTACTGCAATTACATGGATAGGGCAAAAGGCGTAAAACTATTATTGCTTTCTATTGTAATAGATTTTTGCGTTTTCATTGACAACTTAATGCATAATTATATCTTTATGCCTACATTTAACATTCCAACTTTTAATGGTAATCTTTGACATTAAGGACGAGTGTACTAGCTTTCTGAATGTCTCTTATGTGTATCTTTGACATAAAGGACGAGTGTACTAGCTTTCTGAATGTCTCTAATGTGCATCTTTGACATTAAGGACGAGTGTACTAGCTTTCTGGATGTCTCTTTTGCGTATCTGACATAAAAGACGAGTTTACTAGCTTTCTGAACGTCTCATTTGTGTATTTGACATAAAGGACGATTTCTGAATGTCTGTAATGTGCACCTTTCAAATTCAGGACAAGTGTACTAGCTTTTTGAATGTCTCTTATGTGCACCTTTGACATAAAAGATGAGTGTTCTTGGTTTCTTAATGTCTCTCATGTGTATCTTACATTAAGGACGAGTTTACTAGCTTTCTGAATGTCTGTAATGTGCATCTTTGACATAAAGGACGAGTGTACTAGCTTTCTGAATGTCTCTAATGTGCATCTTTGACATTAAGGACAAGTGTACTAGCTTTCTGAATGTCTCTAATGTGCATCTTTGACATTAAGGACGAGTGTACTAGCTTTCTGAATGTCTCTAATGTGCATGTTTGACATTGAAGATGAATGTACTAACTTTTTGAATGTCGTCATAAGTACACACTTATACACGGCAGAACAAAAACATATTACATCAATTTATTGAGCCTAATTCTTTAAATAAATGAGTGTTGTATTGTCAACAAGAAACTGCTTTAATAACAGATATGACGTAAACAGCAATCATACCTGATTCTAGTCAATTATAATTCATTTTTGTAGTAGTGTTTTAACCTTTGCTTATGTATTAAATCGTTACTGCGTTTGTTCAGTTCCGTTTCCTTTTAGGATTTGGTTCAAGTAAATAAAATATCAAACTTTGTTCAAGTTTGTCGGATTAATTCAATGACTCATACGGTTTTTTCAGTTTCAGCCTCAAAAGAAAACAAAAAATGAAATACACTAGAATTAATGAAGTGCACTAGAATTACAGTTAGACATTTTAATGTACAGTTAGACATTTTAATGTACAGTTAGACAATTTAATTTTACTGAAAAGTTGTATTCATATTGTCCTGAATGTAATTTGTTTTTGTATAAAGTTGTATCATATTCTTACCATTAACTGGATGTATTCACTGTCTGAAAAAGAAAAAAAGTAAGTTTGCCAGAAAAAAATTACCTTTGTTACATGTTACACAGATCATCTCAGTTTTCAAATTACCATTGAATTTGATATTAAGTAAAACAATTTAGAAAATGAATTTTAGCAATTTGACACTTGATAATGAAAAAGGAACTTTCTTATAAGTAAAGATCGCTGTTACCATGAGATATATAATACGTAAAAGTAATGTATATTCCTAATGTAAAACTGGAATTGCCTTTTATAAAATATACTGTCAATATGACACAAAAACAATCTTTGCAAAATGTTTGGATGTAATTTGAACATCTAATGTATAATGTTTAAATATAAAACAATAGGTTATCCAAAGAAATTCACGAGATATTAGATATGCGTATTTTTTATCATCAGACATGTATTATATATATATATAAGAAAAAAAGGGTGCACTTATCTTATAGACCACTCAAGTAAAAACAAATATATAAATATTTGAGTTAAATATTTTCATTAATGTTTCAAACCTCTGTTCTCTTAAAAATATGTCGCTATGATTGGCACTTAAAAGCAAATTCATTCAGTACAGATCCGATTTTTGTCGAGCCTGGCATCGCCATAAGGCGAGACTTAGGTGTTAATTTCCAGGTGTCGTTAGCGGCGGCGTGTCAAAACCTGAAAGTTTATGTTAAAGTAATGTATTTTCTACTCGATAAACAACTAACCAGGTGAGACATTAAAATCAGTAAAATTCTTGTTTTAATAGAGATACACATTGATAAGTAAGTTTGTTATTTTGACAAACGGTAATTAAATATTTAAAAACTGTTTAAATGCCATTTAGAATTCGAGAAAAAGGGCATTGAATGTAATACTTTTTTCTTCAAATATCTAAAATTAACAAAAACATAAAATTGTATTTTTTACATTTCAGACTTGCATTCGTAATGGGCACGCTCATGATGACATTTTCAAGCTCATGTGAGTATAAATTCAATGGAGAGAGTGGGGGGGATTATTGCATGCTAGAGTTGAGTTGAGTAATGGTGTTTAACGTCCCAGTCAAGAATATTTCACTTATATCGAGATATCGCCAGCTACAGGCGAAGGTGCTGAAATTTTGCCTGTGCGTTGCGCTGATCAATGACATTTTACAGCAGGGTTCTTTATCGCGCCACGCCGTGACACGGGACCTCGTTTATTTAAAGTTCCCATCCGAAAAAAACGTAACTTTCATTTCGTAATGCCGAGTGCAGTCACTACCCACTTTCAAGTCTTGAGTCAGACCCAGCCGGGGTTCGAACCCTCGACTTACAGTAAGAACACCTTACCATCTGAGCTACCGCAGTGGTTAAAGCATGTTAGAGAACAAAAAACTGTAAAATAACAAGGATGATCTTTAAACAAACAATAACCAATGTAAATCTTAACAACAGCGAGACAATCCCCTTACTTGCCTCGAGGAATAAACATGTGGTGCATGAGTTCCATACACGTGTTTTTAATACATTGTACCATTAAAAAAGTGTAAGGACTTTTTAAGTGATTTACAAACAATGGTCAGAAATATATTTGAGATATTACAGACAGCTCGATCCATAGTCATAGATTCTAGCAAGTCAACAAAAGTCTAAGGCAAAGGAAACCTTTTCTTTTGATTAAAAAAATACAAAACAGGAATTGGTTATATAATATATTTTCGAATGTTACACAACAAAAAACAAACACTTTAGTCTGCATTGCCTATCGGTAAATAATGTACTTACTGATGACGCAGTCTGATTCAGAAGGGGTCAAATCATTTTTAGGCATTGTGTAAATGACAATATCAATCATGTAAAGATCTAGAAATATGCTTCAGATCGGAAATGTTAGATCACATAGCGCATAAGATACAGGTTTGTTAAATGTCACCTAATTTGAGTCTATAAATCATGAACCAGACAATCATATTCATTTCCCGCGTTATAACATAAAGCTGGAAATAGTTGTTCTAACGTATCTGTATAAACTGTTTTCATTGGTTGGTTCTGTCGGGAATAGTTGTTCTGACTTTTCCGTATAAACTGTTTTCATTGGTTGGTTCTGTCGGAAAAAGTTGGTCTGACGAATCCGTATAAACTGTTTTCATTGGTTGGTTCTGTCGGGAATAGTTGTTCTGACGTATCTGTATAAACTGTTTTCATAAGTTGGTTCTGTCGGGAATAGTTGTTCTGACGTATCTGTATAAACTGTTTTCTTTGATTGGTTCTGTCGGGTCACGAAAGTGGTAAAGCGTGCGTATTCAGTTTCTAGCCGTATTCGCTAGAGTTTACAAGTATGTTTCCCTATATCTCGAAAAATTGTTTAAATTTTTATTGTTTAACTGTTTGTTCGAAGGTTCCAACCGATTTTCTGCAGAAATGGTTAATGCATTGGCTTTGGACACAGGTTTCCGGTTTAACCGGTTTTTCCTGACCGGCTATTGCCATTTATTTTCGATTTTCACATTTTTTGCTCGTCACTATGCATATAATTATGATATTGTATAATATATATTTATATTATACATATGTAATTATTGTTAAAATAAAATTCCCGATGTCACTCTGTTGGTCCGGAAGTATGTCGTTTGTTATTTAAGAAGAAACGTTTGAACTAACCTATTGACGGTTCCAACCAAACCAAAGCAAAGTTGAAATTGTTCATTTAGTAGATTTTCTAATATTTATGTTTTTCTATTACCTCTTTTTTATCAGCCAAGGTTTAATTGAAACCATGACATTTTACAACAAATATTTCAAATTTTCTATCGTGAAACAAGAAATCTTAAATTGTAATATTAGTTGACTTATTATCACGTTATGTTTCATTGTAAATATGCTCATAGTAAATTCTTTTACGCTTTTGATGGTTCAAAACCGGATACGTTTCAAATAATTATAATTAATAAGCAACATCGAATCATACCACTGGATACCACCGTGTCATTGGATTAAGTTCCCGTACAAAGTCAGTGTTATCCGGTTATGTATTTCTTGTTTTTCATCCTTTACTTTGTACGTTTTTTTTCATAATTTTTTTTTATTGCTTTGAATATTGTAGAGTCTACATCTAACAGAAATTTTCTCAAAAAAACTCTTTATGGTTTAACTATTTCATATTTAAAGAGACAAACCGCAATTCTAATTTCTTTTTATATATATATATATATATATATATATATATATATATATATATATATATATATATATATATATATATATATATAGTTGAAAGTCTATATTTTAAATATATTCTGCTACCTGTCACGATTTAAGATGCATTTGGGTCTCAACTGCAGGAAAGCCTGATTTTGAAAAAAAATTATATGCAGAAAGACTGTACTACTAAAACGGGATTGTTCCTAGATTTAATTATGTTACACAATGTGCTATAAAAGCTGTAACCCGGATCTAATTATATAACGAATGTTACACAATATCCTGATATTGATTCTACAAACTGTCTGAAAATTAATCTATTCATTGCCATGTATTTTAAAAACCAAATACGTCAAGTAAAACGCGTTTTAAAGGTAGGATCAAAGGGTAAAAATATCTATCTAAAAACCGAGAAAAATGAAGTCTGTTAAAATAGAAATAAAAACTTCATTCCGTTATACAAGAAGCTATTAAAATAGAACATTCTTTATACAGACTTCAAAAACAATATAATTCAAAACCTTTTTTATGCAGTTTCAAAAGAAAAACATGATTACGGGTAATTTATATTTTTATGTACTTTTTACTTTAATTCTTAGCCATTGCTTTTTTTTCATGTATTGTTGAGTCAAAAACAGATATCAGAAGCCCAATTTATAATTTATATATATATTTTTTATTTAGCAAAACTTTTCTTAACCCAGAATGTTCTATATGTTCTAGCCGTAGTGATGATAATTATGATGTTTCTTTCTTCAAGAATGATCTTTGACATTTTCCAGATTAAGAGCGTTTTCTGTTAAAATGCAGCGTTTCTAAAATTGACATCGGTTCTTATTTGTTTAAATCTAATGAGAAAGATTATTCACAGTCATATTGAGGATTGTGCCTGCAATGATAAAATTGTCGTAATCATTTTAACTCTCTCTTCGAATAATTACATGTTTTACATAATTTCGGCTGTACGCCTAAGTTTTTAAATAGACTCTCACCTAGTCGAAAATGGCAATGCGATAGTTTTATTATAGCACCATTGTATATATCCTGAAATGGCAATCTAACATTAATTTTTTTTTAACATCAATGCCGATGTTTGCCTCGTTTATTTTGCTTTATCTCGCTTATTTTGTTGCGTTGACTATTTCATTTTTTTAGTTTAATTATTTTTGTTGAATTTGTAATCGTACAACTCTATCTATAATTATCTTGAAAATTCTGTTATTTCTTTCTGTTTAAACCTATATATTGATATACATGTATACTTTAACAGCTAAATAACAATTACGAAAACGCAATATGTTTAAAATTTTTAAATTTTATCACTATTTTCTTACAGTTATTATTTTAAATTTTCGCTATTGATGTATTTGGTTTACAATCTTCTTGTATTTCTTTTGCTTCAAAATTTAACAAATGGATTTAACACTAAAACAACCATTACAACACGACACCATTTAGGTTGATAAATAAAACAGCCACTCAAGACGAGACTAGAATCTAAAGACTCAAAGAAGAAAGTTACCATGACAACAATATATACAGTAACTCCAAACATCACTAATGTAGACTATGAGATGAATTAGATATACTAGAAAAATTATTTATGTGACCTTTTAAATATTGGATACTAAGATTGAATATAATATTTGAAAACCCCTTGACTTCTGTGTTTTTGTTACTTTCATATAACAATGTCGCATCTGCTCATTTATTATGTTATGCAATCAATCAGAAACGCCATTTGTTTAATTAACATAAACTATAGTCAATATTTTTATTGTTTACTACACAAGAGAACTTTGGGCAAAATTAAGTTAAAAATCAAACAGGTAATAAAAACTCCTGAAATGTATTACATTAAAACATAATTATATTATTTGTAGCAGCCATCGTCACTTTCTTACTCAATTGGCCAGTTTTCAAAGTTTTCACTTTGTTTTTTGGATTTAGACTGGCCTGTTTGTGTAACACTACTATTGAAATATGACTTAAATTTGATTTGATGGAATCTTAGATATCTTTATTGTTTGTACTTGTAACACTTGACAATGGAAAAAAGAGCACTGAAAGCATGAAGACGGTAAAACGTAAATGTTTAAACATCCAAACAAGTCAAGATAAGTCCCTTTTATATCTGGATCCTAAAACCCTTAAAGCTGCATTAAGTTTTCCAAAGAAAATCTTAAAACGGTGCTTATCTAATTAATGATGTTCCTAATGAACAATGTTACATTTGATTCAACGATAAAAGCTCGAATAAATACAGAAATTACAGTATTTACTCAGCAAGATGTAGCATTTGGGATCTAATATTAAAACATGGTCACGTCATAAAAACCGGGGCATTTAAACACAACTTTCAAATCGGTGAAATACGATAAATTAAACACAGAACTTCGTTGAATTTGTCATTTGTATCTTAGCAAGGGATACATATCACCATTTTAAATACATCTGGATATTAATGAAGGACAATAAATGCAATCTGTCATGTTTCACCTTCGATTCATGGGTTTTTCCGTACATCCGTGCGCATGCTCCAAGCTCATAATTACCATAGTAAAACACTGACCAACCGGTCAGAGGATTCCGTTTATTTACAGCTAAAAGAAATGAAATTTTAGAAAAAAAATGTCACGGATCGTGGTCAGAAGATATCTACTTTTTTTTTAAAAAATATATTTTTAGAAAATCAAAAAAAATTAGAAAATTGAAAAACTTAATGCAGCTTTAAACAGTTATCGATTTTGGTAATGAAGTAAATACTTAGTAGCGTTACAGAAGTTATATAAAAAACAAACATATCAGCCCATGTCTTAATTACAATCTCTCCCCCCCCCACACCCCATCGAAAAAAATCAATTACATACGCCATCTTCCAACTACATATTAAAGTCTGCTGGGACGGAAGATTTAGCACCTATTGTCTAGCTATCTACACCCGTGACGTGCAAAATCGAATTTGAGAATGAAAATATCATGGAACTCTAGGACATCAAATATAAATCAAGTATAACTGTGGATACAGCGACAAGTTACATAGGGTACAAAGTTGTATACAAAATTCTAATGACGGTCATAAATTTTTAAGGGCTCCGATTAAACTTTGTTTGCAAAAACTCAACTTAATTGTAAGCGACTTGCTTCGTTTTAAAAAGTCCCCGTAATGGGAAAAATCCTTACCATACCCTATTAACTGTGAAACAAATAAACCATACGCAAGAGAAGCAAGAATATTACGTAAAAAGGAAAGATTTTAATAAAGAAATCGAAGTAATCATAAATATATATATATATATATATATATATATATATATATATATATATATATATATATATAATATAATATAAATACCAGTCAAATTTTGATGTGCCAGATGTGCACATTTCGGAAAATCATTCCTCATCAGTGACACTAAGACCGAAAAGTTTGATACATAAAAAATATAAGCCAAACAGTTAAAAATAATGAATTTAAATCTGCAAAATTATATAAATCCAAATCCAGCTTAGGAATGCTTTGCATGAGGGAACAAACCTTAGTTTTAACTAAATTTCAAATTTTAAACGACTGAAAATTTTGTTAAATGGTACATTTTATGACAGCACACAGTACTGCCTACTGAGTTATGGATACCCTCAGGGAGTTAGGGTTAGGGTTAACCTAACCCTATATATATACCATCCCTGTTTTTCTATAGACCAACAACATTAGTCCATATATAGCTGTATTAACTTTTACTTCTATGGTTCAGTTTATTAGATGTTCTTGTTGAACTGTTAGTCACTGTTTTAAAGTAGAAAATCACGTTTCAAAACTTAAATACGAACCCATTAAATGTATTCTTATTTTTAATGACTTTCAAACAACAAAATTGTTGACCGTACCTAAAAGATTCTTATTTGATATACTAGTTAAGTTATCATTTTGACCTTTATAACATTTGATTTTAAAAGATTCACAGACTGAATGCGATCGTTGAAAACTCCTTGACTTTTGCCAATCTCCTGACATTCATAGACTTGAAGTGTTGTATTTAACCTTATATATATATATATATATATATATATATATATATATATATATATATATATATATATATATATATATATATATATATATATACGTACATCTGAAGATATACTTATGGCATACAGAGTGCTTGTTTTGTTGAACAAAACATGCTCGAGTATTACTTGAAGTCATTTGTAAAATATAAAACGTTGTAATTTGAGCAAAGTTTGATTGACATGAAGAGAGTGAAATTTCATAACTCAAAAAAATTGTATTCCAAAAACCATCAGAACAAAGAGGACAATACACGTAAATGGTAAATAGCCAATCAGGACGAAAAAGAGTAACATATATAGTTACCACTTACGATAAAATTCTCGTCTAAAGAAATAGAGTAATATTCCATTGGTTTCGGTAAAAGTATTACTTTAGGGTGCCTAGCAGTCCCATTTGTTTCATTTTAGTTTTGGTAATAGTCCTACTTTCGGGCCCTCGGTAGTCTTATGTATTTCCTAACCAATGCTCTCTACATTTAAAATACATTAATTATTTTACATGTATGGGCATGTTTCATTGCATATCTTATACATTGTTGTCGCATGGTCTGACAATTGCATGGCATTGCATTGTTGATATGATGTATAATGGTCCCATAACTGTTATAGCGTTTCCTGGCAATCTGAAACTGTCTTTGTACTCAATTGCTTGAAAAAGCTATGACAAAATCAGGACAGAATAAGTTCAACAATTAAGAACTAAATGTATGTTTACAATTCTCTTAAATTTCAACCAGAATACCACACTTTTTATGTTTAAATTCATCCGCCTAATGGAACATAAAAGTTAAGTGACGCCACTAAATACAAAAGCCATGTTGCTGGACAAAATAATCCAGTTGGCATTATGTAATGTGTGATTTAATGTTTACGTCATTTGCTATTGCGCGCTGCGTTACAAGTATGATCTAATAAGGTGATTTTGGTTTATTGCAGTAGTAATGGGAAAAAACTTATTGCGTCCTCCATCAGGCTGTTGTATCTTTCACTTAGAATAAAACAAATTTTGAATGGTGAATAACTACAAAGATAATGACTTCTCAACGTTTGACTGGTAATAATAAATCATTTGTACAAAGCAATAACTTTTAATCTTTTTATATTTTTTCTTTGTAAAATACGTTATAGAGATATACGTTTTGTGTTAGAATGCTCAACCATTTTGTCAATTATCAGTGGTCTTATTAAACCGTTCAATCTTTGGAACATGATGATGGCTAAAACAGTGTGCCTCTTATAATACAATACACTATTTGCTAAAAAAAATTACTTCTTTACTCGCAAGGTTAAAAAGGAAATAGTAAGCTTTCAGTTAAAATTGTTGGTATATGTTGTGATCGATCAAACATTTCCAGAAATCTCCGTTATAAAAAAAATAGTTATGTTAGGAAAGGGTAACGAAGAATTTCTATATTCTTGGATTGCGTATAAAGCTTATTTAACTTGAAAACAAAGTTTTGTAACTGTAGTGTTTTGTTTTCAATATTGTTTTTGGTAAAAGTCAATAGTCAAAATAATAAAATGATAATCATCATCATCATAAAAATTAACAATTAATTCAACTTCTCGATTACAGTTAAAAGGAAAATCGGTGGATCGTTGGTTTTTTTTTTAAATAATAGTTAAACGACTTGTGGTAAAAGCTATTTGTTAATTTCATTTAAATAAAGGAATCTGTACAAAGACGGTATAATATTTATAAAATCAATAGCTACACTCGTTAAAGCCTGAATCGGCTCTTGAGACTGTAAAAGGTGCGTACGGTCAATTAGATTATCATTTAAATTTTATAATACTTTTGAATCCCTAAAAAGACGTTTGTCAATTTATGAAGTTAAGTCAGTATTAAACTCTATCATTAACAAAATTATTATTAGAAACTTACTTTTCAATGTACAGTCAAACCTGCCTTAAAGGCCACATCTCTATAAGGGGAATCTGCTTTCAAAGACCAATGAAATTTTATCCAAATGGGTCTATATTCATATTATTTGAACTTGTATATAAAGGCCACCTGTCCATAAAGGCAACTTTTACTGATTCCCATGGTTGGCCTTTATAGACAGGTTTGACTGTAGTTAAAAATTATTGAAAATTTTAATTATGAATGTTCAGAGCATCTTGGATGTATATTTCTTGGTTGCGATGTTCGTTTTCAAGTATATTTATCTTTTTTTACGACTGTTATAAAACAGCTTGCTATATTACATACTTGCGATTGATTGCTCCTTAATGTTAAAAATATCATATTATAACAACATTTTTTTCTGGAAAAAATAACAATACAGACCCCGGTATTACTAACATTCTTTAACTAAAATTTTCCTTACCCTAAATTTAACAAATTTTGGCAATAAATTTTGGAATTACTTTTTTGACAATACACAATGAAAACGTTATAGGCTTGAAGTGATCTTCAAATGACACCTTAACTTCTTTACAAATCAACAAAGTAAGTCAAATGTCAAATTTGCCTCGTTCAAGGTAAGGAAACTCTTAGTTTAGGTATGATTGTGAAACTGGGGCCTGCATAACAAAACAATATTGTTCTTTTATAGGTTTCAGATTGATTTTAGTAAACTCAATTCTAAAAACTAAAATGTCAACTGTAGTATTTGAATTTTTATTTTTGTTAAAAATATAGAAAGCATTAAATTAGGGGGTGTGTTTAACGATCTGCCGCGCACAGACTCGGAACTTCATTTAAATGCTACCTCACAGGGTCAGTATGCAATAAACAAGCATATAATACAATCACTAAATTGAACTAGTTAATCGGGAGGTCATGTGTTCGACCCCAAGCCGGGTAAAATAAAAGACACAAAATTTAAGATACTGTTTCCTGGTCTTGCGGTCGACATTAAGAGGACAGATTATCGACTGTTTACCCTTTACCAAGTTAAGTGAGCAGAGGATGAGTAGGGGAGTGGTAGGTTTATCTGGTATTTATTGCCTCGGTAAGCTAACACCTTAATCAAAAGTCATCCTGACTGCTTGCTAGTACAAGGTAAACCATAATTCACACAAACAAATCTCACCGATACATTGACATGTAACTTGTTTCATTATTTCGAAAAAGGCTATTTTTAATCAACAGGTTTTTTACAATACATGTAAGTGTTTAATTTAAGTCACTTTTTTTTAGCATTTTGACCAAACCTATGAATATTCATTCTAAAAACGTCGGTGTTTTTATTATTAGTGTTTCTTATATGCGTTATTTATTTTTCCTCTAAACTTGGGTTTGTCTTTATATTTAGATTTGTGGCAGGATTTTTGTTTCACTGGTTGTTGCTTAGTACGTATAAATCTTGTCTAAATTATACTTGTCTTACTATTTTTTTTCTTATCTCTTATGTCTCCGTGTTACAATTAAATGTTCATACAAAAAAAAATTGTTTTATTGATTAAGAATAGGTGTCTGAAAACAACAATGTTTTTAACCGGAAGCGTTTTTATGCTTTGGAAAACACTAGTGAGAATACAATAATTTTACAAAACATAATTTGATCTTACACATAGCAAAGTGTAATTTTTTCATTTTAATGAATCCTCGAAGCTAAAATCACCAGGTTTCCAAATTTGTATGTCTGCAAACCTTTATTTAGGGCAGCAGATTTAGGGCATATGACACTTTATGTTAATAACATCAAGTTGTTTTTTGATACCTTTGTGATTTGATGTGTTAAAGATAAAATTTAAAAAAGTAATTAATTTAACGTTTTCTTTTTACATTTAATGTAGACAACAAGTCTATATATATATATATATATATATATATATATATATATATATATATATATATATATATATATATATATATATATATATATATATTTATTTATTTATTTGATTCAATTTCTCAACAGGTTTGTTTTTGTAAAAAAGAAGGTGTAAGTATTAGTATTGATAAAAAGTTGTAACACTTTTTTGTTTAAATTTGTCATTTTTTGAATTTGCCTATTCAGTAACTTTACTGTTCACACTGCTGTATAATTGCTGCCATTGTCTTTTTTTATCTAGAGGATTTATTACAAATATACTATCCTTTTGATTTAAACGAAGATCAATACCGAAGACGCTTAACCGCATGGTACAAATTTGGAAGGGCTTGAGCGATTTAATTAAATTCATATAATGTTGGTTCGATTAATTCCAAGCTGTTGACCAGACTTAATAAAAATACCATTATTCAACATCAAGACGACATATTTCAACTAAAAAAGCGATATGTTTTCTTCAATTGATTGTCGGTATATAAAATATTTCAATCATAACCATCTTTAAGCTAGCTTAGAGTTAGATAAAAAATGGTTTACAAATGTCTAAAACCGCTCTTAGGTGACATTTAGGTTCCTTAAAATGACTAAGCGTCACGGAGCTTAATGGCAATGAGCTGCAGGCGCAGCATGATATGGCATAAGAAAAGTTGGAATTTGCCATACACCCGGCTTAAAAATATGTAATTAATTTATTTCTTTTTCTTTCCATGAATTCAAAATATGTGATTCTTATTTAACAAAAACAATAATAAAAGGCAAATTTATAACAGATAAATAAGACGAATTTCTTTATAATGCATCAAAAAAAGCTTTCAAGAATAAAGCAGTCATCTTTTTGAACAATTATTTGAAAAGACTCTATTGTGCAATCAAATAAAAAAGAAGCAGTACCTCTGACAACTTCCCTGGGGGAAACAAATCAAATTCCTTGTATGAAGGACCTCCTCGGCTGAATGCGAGGCAAAGCGTTTCATAATGATACTTCAGACGACAGTGATATATGTTGTTCGGAAACTCGTAAATTATTTCCCTTATCAGTTTACCGTGTATATTTGAAAGTTGCATCTGTCGTTATTTATATTTGATTATCTCGTACACAAATAGTGCATAGAACAAGTGCGTTTTTGATTGGTTAATATTTAAACATGGACTAGTATGTTTGTTTTATATTTAAAGCAAATAGTAAATATAAATCATCCACCTGAGTAAAAACCCTGTGTCAATTTCATACCACCGTGTGAAACAGATTGGATCGGTTTATTCATTTAGCAAACCAGACAATTTTCAATTTTTACGACTTTTAGAAGTGGGAATAAACTTTTTTTCTGATCAGAAAAGTCTGTTAATTAGATTGTACAATCAGAATTCGTTTTAGATATTTATTTGTTAGAAATTAGTATGCATTTATATAATCCTAATATAAGAGCAATCCAGAGATTAAAATTATTGAATTCATTTTAATGTAGAGAAACAAAAAGTTTTTAAGATAAAAAATGTTTTAATATAATTTGTTAAAAATTTTTTTTTTTTTCAATTAAAATATTTATGAATAGTATTAATAATTCTACTACTACTACTACTAATAATAATAATCATAATTATTATTAAAACATTAATGGATACACAGATAACTTTCAAAGAAATAAAATATTGATAAAGTTTAAAAAAAAATTAACAGTCATAATCAATCGTTTTTAAAGAAAATTTATAATGAATGAATGGCAATAAACTTGGTGTAGCAATTCCAAAGCGTTTTCTGATAGACAAAGATTGAAAATAATATCTTTTTCGCTTAATGAGAGAGAGAGAGAGAGAGAGAGAGAGAGAGAGAGAGAGAGAGTTATAAAGATTGTGTGAATATGTAAAACAAATACCTGTTCCAAAATTATATGAATTCAAATCCAGCTAAGGGATGCTTTGTATGAGGAAACAAACCTTAGATTTAAATAAATTTCAAAAATTAAGACGACAGAAAATTTTGCTTAATGGCAATTTTGTCTGACGTCACAAATTACTGCCTACTGAATTATGGATACCCTCGGGGAGTTTTATTTCACCAGCAGTATTTCCGTTAAGGGCCTTAATAAACTTAGGCTTAAAACATTCATGAATCAAAAAATTATTTGTTAGAACCTTGCTTCGTTGTAAAAAAATTCCCGTAAATTATAATTGCCGATTTTACATAAACTATACATAAAGCTTTTGTCTTTGTATTGCTACATGGCTCCATCAATTAAAACAATGCCATTTCACCGATAAGTTTCATTTTCCTTTTAGTCATTTTATTATCGGAAGTATTCTATTATTTTTGCATTAAAGGGAAACTCGATGCCATTACTATGGTTACTCTGATTATCATCCAATCTTTAATCAGTACGTTATTTGTTTTCTTTTTAGTACAGATGTTATCAAGAGCACAGTAAAGAAATAAAACTCATCTAGTTACAAATTAAACCAAAGTTTCTATTTATCTTAAATCCGATCATACTTTGAAAATGCCTAAGCCAGATATAAATATGTAACATAAATACCAGTTAAATTTTAATTACCAGATGTGCACATTTCGGAATTCATTCCTTGTCAGAGACACTAAGCCTGAAAAGTTTGATAAAAACATAAGCCGAACAGTTAAAAAAATTAATGAATATATAATAAAAATACCAGTTAAATTTTGATGTGCCGGATGTGCACATTACCGAAATTCATTCCTCATCAGTGACACTAAGACCGTAAAGGTTTGATACATAAAATATAAGCCAAACAGTTGAAAATAATAAATATAAAGTTTTAAATTATATAAATCCAAATCCAGCTAGGAAATGCTTTGCATGAGGTAACAAACCTTAGTTTTAAATAAATTTCAAATTTTAGACGACTGAAAATTTTGATAAATTGTATATTTTCTGAAAGCACAAAATACTGCCTACCGAGTTATGGATACCCTCGGGGACTTTTACTCCACCAGCAGCGGTACCTGCTCAGGGGTAGTAAATATATAATACAAATACCAGTTAAATTTTGATGTGCCAGATGTGCACATTTCGGAAATTCATTCCTCATCAGTGACACTAAGACCGAAAAGGTTTGATACATAAAAAATATAAGCCAAAGAGTTGAAAATAATGATTGTAAAGTTATATAAATCCAAATCCAGCTGAGGAATGCTTTGCATGAGGTAACAAACCTTAGTTTTAAATAAATTTCAAATTTTAGACGACTGAAAATTTTGATAAATTGTATATTTTCTGACAGCACAAAGTACTGCCTATTGAGTTAATTAATAGAATCTATTGTTCCAAAATTATATAAACCCAAATATATATATATATATATATATATATATATATATATATATATATATATATATATATATATATATATATATATATATATATATATATATATATATAAAACAAACATATCAGTCCTTGTCCATATCACAATCCCAAAAACAAAGTAAAAACTTTGCTAACTGGCAAAATATGTTATACACGTGAACTTCCATCAAGGAAGTGAGGCCGGTCTATATATAATAGAAAAGGTGCTATATATAATAGAAATGAAAATTATGAAGGCACTTTTCAACTGAAAACGATTTCAGAGAAACCAAAGAAGAGTACACCAATTATTTTCGTCAAAATATTTTTTTCAAATATTTTGCTCATAAGAAAAAGAAAAAATTGTGGATTTAACAATAAAAAAAAACAAAAACATTCGAACTTTTTAACTTTTAGTATAAAATTGAAAATTATGCTCTTATACCTGAAATAAAAAGTTCGTACCTATGTTAAAATTCATACTGCCCTTAAATACCGTGCATCATGTTTAATTAAAGTACCAAAACCATTACATAATTGACAAAACGGACATAACATTGCATTAAGATAAAATATATCATCAAATAGTGTAGTTATAATGTCTGTAAAGTTCATTAAGTTTTCTTATTTCAGAGTTTTCGATTGTTTATAACATTAAAACTTAACATTAGGATTGTGCCTTAAAAGGATTTTCGTCTCGTATTCCCGAACACTATCCCGTTTTACAAAGTAAACGTATTACTAACATATCACATGGATGTATTTCCGAAATAATATACTGGAGTACGATACTCTGGCGATCCTAATTTATTTGAGATTTTAACTTTTATCAGGAAAAATTACCACAAAGTACTTAAAGTATTTATAACATTTGTTTTTTGATTTGTCAAGAAGTTTGTTGCTGGCATTTTCGTTTCTACCATGGCTTAACTGTGAACAAGTTCTATTCAATTCATCACTATATAGAATATATTTAAAATAAAAATTAAATATATTATCCCCCCCGTCTGCATTTTAACAACTGACTTTTTATGAATAATAAAACTGTCTTAACGCCAAATTTATATTTCAATTTTTCGAAATGAATTGAGCTAGAAAATTTTTTTCTGGTGCAACAGGAGATCAATCTTGTTATACAAACACATCATTTAATTAATATCACATAATTGATTAAGTGTTCTCTTTTTTCATTTTGTTAGGCAGTTTGTGTTAATGGCAAAAGAAGGCTTAACCTATTTATAAATAAATAAGTTAAGCTTCTAGGAGAAAATCGACTCGTCAGATTATTTTGGACAATAAGAACAATGTTTTTTATTAATAAAACAATAAGTTTGTTTACGTTCGAGATATTTCTTTTATTTAATTAAACAACAAATTTAACGTTTCTTGGGCTACGCCGTAGTTTGAGAGCTATTTTAATAAAAATGTCACCCTTCAACAGAAAAAGACATTTCTGCAACCCGAAGAGCTAAAATAGCATGACACTTCGAATTTTTAAATGACAAAAAACGCTCGTATTTGCTAAGAAACAAAAACTACAAAATAATTAAATTTCATACATATTTAGCTTCACGTGTATGTTAACCAAACATGTACAAAACAACTTTGCCTTCATTGAAACTAAAAAATATGTACATGGCAACAGACTAATAAAACTATAGAAACAAAACAGTATTAGTTAAAGCTGCATTAAGTTTTTCAATTTTTTGATTTTCTAAAAATATATTTTTTTTAGAAATAAATATCTTCTAACCACGATCCGTGAGATTCATTTTCTAAAATTTCATTTCTTTTAGCTGTAAATAAACGGAATCCTCTGGCCGGTTGGTCAATGTTTAACGATGGTAATGATGAGCTTGGAGCATGCGCACGGATGTACGGAAAACCCATGAATCGAAGGTGAAACATGACAAATTGCATTAATTGTCCTTAATTAATATCCAGATGTATTTGAAATGGTGGTATGTATCCTTTACTAAGTCACAAATGACAAATTCAAGAAGTTCTGTCTTTAATTTATCGTATTTTACCGTTTTTAAAGTTGTGTTTAAATGACTCGCGTTTTGATGGCGTAACCATGTTCTAATATTAGATCCCAAATGCTGCATCTCGCTTGGTAATTACTGTAATTTCTGTATTTATCCGAGCTTTTATCGTTGAGCCAAATGTAACATTGTTCATTAGGAACATCATTAATTAGATTAGCACCGTTTTATTTTTTTCTTCGGAAAACTTAATGCAGCTTTAATAATAAAACATTCAAACGAGTAAAACAAGTAAAGACAAACACGGTCAATGAAAGAAATTGTCCAGAACTTTATTTTTATTTATTTATTAATAGATTTATAGTAATCATTATCCATATTTTATTTTTGTTTTATTTAAAAATAGTTTATTTGTTCCAAAAAATATAGTTAAAAGTGCGTAAAAACAAACCAGGGGTTTACTGTGTGTGTGTGTGTGTGTGTGTGTGTGTGTGTGTGTGTGTGTGTTGTATGTGTGTGTGTGAATATAAACTTTTGTTGTTAGCAGTTGTATATGTATCTCAAATTCCAATACCAAAATTACATAAACCGCACGAAAAGAAATAAACTGATATTAAAATGTTATTCTACATTCTTCTTTATACTGCACATAATGGCGAGTTAAAATGTTATTAATGGCTTACTTCAGAGTTTATAGTCACTGTGATTAAAATTACATATAAAACATTAAAAGCCGCCTCACGTTTTGTATCTCTGACCTGTCTATCAATATATCTCTATTGCTTTGACATGTACAGAATACTATTGATTTTATTACTGCAAGTATCTCTTTTTTTTTCTAATAAATGGTCTGCTTGTCTGAATTTTTTTCTGCGTAAAAATTACAGGTAATAAAAAATAGACCAAAATTTCTATTGTTGCTTACAAGGAATTTGTATAAAACAGATGTTTAAAAAACATACTAGTATTTATTTATTTATTTATTTATTTATTTATTTATTTATTTATTTATTTATTATTTCATTTTTACAGTAATCTAAATGTTTTTTTTATTTTACTTCTTGTGTCTATGACTATCATTACTTTAGGTCAAATCACTAAAGCTTGATATTTTTATTATAATACAACGGTAGTCCTGTAAAACCTTTGCATGATTTTAATAAAAAAAATGAGTTGATTTTTCCTAAAAAGTCATTAATTTCCAAGAATGTAAGAACACTAACGTTGTTTCAACTCAGTAGAATAATTGACAAAATAATCCTCTTTAAACTTGATAATGTGAATTACTTAAATAAAAAAGTGATTCTTTAGACTTTTAACATGGGTAATTATCAAAAAAATAATATTTTTAAAAAGTCGGGGAAAAAATCTTATTTTCTTTTTGTTGAAGCGGAAAAAGTCGCTATGGATTCCTCATTCTATAAAGAGCAACAAGACGCATTTGTGTTTAGTAAGTTAAACAGTTATTTAGGCTAATAATGAGACAAATTATTAAATGTCTTGAAACTCTTCTACATATTCTAGTATAATAAACAACAGGCAAGAAGAAGAACGCTTACACTTGTGAAAAACTCAAATTAAGTAACAAATTGAGTTTCAATCTAGACATCATGGTTTTTAAACAAAACATGAAATACTTTAAGGATCAGTTTTATCGCTGATTAACTAAAGTATTCAAAAAGACTAAGTTATAAATATATAGCACAAATACCAGTTGAATTTTGATGTGCCAGATGTGCACATTCTTTATACAAACAGGATAATCTAGGTTTTTCCGACGTTTTCAAAATGTTCATATGTGCAAACAATTTTAAAAGTTAAAATTTAGATTCCATACTTCAAGAGGCAAAATCTACACGAACTGGAAGACAAAAGTTAGTATTCTGTTAAAAATTAAAGACAATTATTTAGAAGAACGATTCGATAATCTTTGAAAAATTCTTAACCATGCAAATTGAAAGTATACGATTCAAGTAATTTAATGATTTAATTGAATAATTATGTTCATACGTCGCCAATTTATTTATATATATTTTCATTTGCTTTGTTAGATTCCAATTGCTGCAAGTTTAAGAGCTGTTGCGTTCATGATTGACAATGAACGACAAAAACCTTTTCACTCCATGTATGAAAACATATAAATGCAATACACAATCAGGACTACATTTTTTGGATTTATATAATTTTGAAACTTTAGATTCATTATTTTCAACTGTTTGGCTTATTTATTTTTTATGTATCAAACTTTTCGGTCTTAGTGTCACTGATGAGGAATTAATTTCCGAAATGTGCACATCTGGCACATCAAAATTTAACTGGTATTTGTACTATATATTTACCATAGGTGAACAAGTAAACAAGCATGGCTGCCACGTCACTTTTGTTTATATTCGAGACAAGCTCGAAAACGAATTAACGAAATTATACAAGAACGGTTCATTATTAAAATAAAATTTTAATAATATAAATAGACACCTGGCTGATATTTACCTTAATAATGAAATTGTGAGAGACAGAGTTTAAAAAAATCAATGGTGTTTTTGATGACCTGTTGAAAGAACGGACAAGAACTGTTCTGTCAAAACCAACAAACCGCAAAATAATTCTTGAACAATCAGATCTTATAAAAATTTCTTCCTGTAATGGTACAATTTGTCAATTAATTTTGTGTCTCGCAGGATGTAAATTTCAAGGGGTGTAAATTTCAGTTGAAATTAGATTCATGAAACGCAGCAGAAAAATCATAAGGTGGATTTGGTTATGTGTATATGTCACATCAAGTGAAAATTGTCCATTTGCTGTGTTTGTTGATCATAAAAAGTGAAAAATCAGTTACATGCTTTTTAATCAATATACTACTCCAAAACTCCTTGCTAAACTTAAAACGATTATTTTCTAAACTTTGTGAGATATTTGCACCGCATCAGGCATAGAGAATACGTGTCTTTCTCACTGCTTTGCTGTCTAAACATTTGATCGATACCGAATATGAAGCTCTGCGCATGTTCGAGTGAATCTAAACCTAACAATGTCGACATTTCAGAAAAAAATCTCTGTAAATCCCTGTCTACGCTCACATTTCCCGGGACAGATTCGAAACCCACATCTTTGTAAATTGAAGATCATCCCTCTGCTACAGTTTTTTATTCATTTCACTTCCGACATATAGCCAGCAATATTTTAATCCAAACTTATTTGCAAATCCTTCTATAATTGAAATGGGGCAACACTTGTGCACCTGATTTTCGACCGAAATATAGTCCACAAATAACGACATTTATTTTGATATTCAATTTTTTATTTATATTATTGTATATCAAGTATGTTAATGAAAAATCGAAGAAATACCATCAAAATACCTGATAACACTATAACTTTTCAAACCTAACCCCCCCCTCCCCGTTGTTACCCCACATCTAAAACAAATGCGGATTAATAATTTGTCGTTCTCCGTCTAAAATTAAGCTGTTGCGTCTACTGGACTCCATCGTTGTGCATGTGATATAGATGGGAATTTTAATTTTTTTTTAATCAATGTATAATTTTTTTTAAAATATTTAACGAAAATATATCACTTGAACTGTTTTAAATTGATGTTCATTGTCAGTATGAAGGCAACAAGTGTTCAATTGTTAAATATTTTCATTAGCCTAACGTGCGTTATTCAGTTTGCTTGCAAAGTTTTAGGCTTCATATTGATAATGAACATCATTTTGAAATAGTTCAATTGTTAAATAATCTAAGCGATTTTAAAGATAACCATTATATGTCTCAAGTGATATGAACATTCAAACAACAAAAAGTAATTCTGTTTGGTAAATGACCATAAGGGTGTCTTGTATCTTTAAAAAACTTTGATCGAAAGATTTATTATAACATTAAACTTTTGTATTCTTTTTCTTAATGGAAGAACAGAAATTATAGACCGTGTTTAGTTTAGATAAATAATACTCACGGGTGTAGTTAAATCGCTAATTGATATTTTACTTTAAATCTCGTGACTCATGTTCCAGAAATATCTCATGCTTTTTGTCTAAACGCTTGTGTTAACTACAATGTGATCTAAAAAGACACCAGAATTAGTATTTCATATATATATGTATATATATATATATATATATATATATATATATATATATATATATATATATATATATATATATATATATTTATATATGTATGTATATATATTGATTTATGTATTTTTGTATTCCTGATACTGTTCAAAGTTATTCCTACAAACTCTAATCGACGAATACAAAGTTGAAATAGTCAAACACTTGACTCAAAAATGGAACAAATCGATAAACAAAAAACAACTCTTGGTTAAAAGAAAGTAGATTTATGTAAGTAACATAATTGGAAAAATATTCGTTACAAAACAATGCTGAATATGACAAAACGGTAAGTGATAACTTACAATGTCATTTTTTTTGACTTACATGGTTTATTTCTTGTCTGTAATACGCCTTGTTAAACCATGATATCCTGGAGGTTCAATTATAACGGATGGATATATAACATTTTGTTAACTGAAGAGTAACTTATTTTAGTGTTCTTATTATCCCTTCTGACTGACTAATAATGAGATGTGTTTCTGTCTAAAGATATCTATAAGTACAAATGAAGTTGTCATATCTAAATAAATATTTCCAAAAAACGTCATATTCATTATAAGCCTGAATTACACAAGTCTAATATAAGCTTAAAGTATAAAAAACAACTTTTTTTAAATCCTTTAAATAGACATAAAAAATCACTAGTTTTGAGAAAAATTGATTGTTTTTAATATGGGTGAAGTTTTTTATCTGAAAAAAATACATAAATATAAATAAAACAAACATACCAGTCCTTGTCCATATCACAATCCCAAAAACAAAGTAAAAACTTTGCAAACTGGCAAAATATGTTATACACGTGATACACTTAATATACAAGAAATGTCAGAGGATATAAATTTGCCAAAAATGTAAAAACAGACTTATTTTACTGGAACTGGTTAAGAGCTGGAATAAGACACCTTTTTTGTAATGTTCGTCTGTTTAATCACTAGTTTTTGTTATTTAGTTTTTTTATTATGAGTTTTTTTTTTGGTTATGTTGAATGTTGCAAACTGTTTTTTAGTTCTAAATGACCCTTTTTCAATATTTATAATAGCCAAATAAAATTATTTTTATTATCAATATTATTATTATAACTTACCATAAAATTTATATTTAACCATTCACAAGCAAAGGAATACTTTAATTAAATTTTCAAAAGCTTTCCTTTATAGATTTACAATGAATATATATATATATATATTACCATAGCTTGTGGTTTATGAATCGTTTGGTCGATATGGCCGCAATATATCTGATGCGGTTTTAAACGAAAAATCACTAAAGAAACCGTTTCAGATGGAGAGCAACATAACACATAGTAATTTAATCAGTCTGATATTCTTTACACGTATACATACAATCAACTGACAAATATTTTATATACCATCTAAAGTAAGTAGTAACCAAAAAGACGTCAAAAATTGTTACTCATCAAAATGACAGAAGCATAAAGAGTCTTTACATAAAAAGTTGAATGGAGAAAATCATAACATTTATTTATTAGTTTTGAAATGTTTATTGTATATGAAAGTAATGTTTGTAATGATAACAAATAGAAATATTCCTCGAACAAAACGTGTCAATTTTTATTTATTCTGCTACTCCGTTTATTACCCGCATTGTGTTTGTTGTCCATAACTCTTCTGACATTGTCCTTATATTTATTTATTTATTTATTTATTTATTTATTTATTTATTTTATTTATTTATTTATTTATTTATTTATTTATTTATTTATTTATTTATTTAATTTATTGAAAATATATCATATATTGCAAACTGTGCACCTTTGCTTGCTTTTTTTTCTTATTCATATGAATCAGTATTTTTACAGAACCTTGTAAAATCTGGAGAAAAGACTGTCGCGAAATCATTCAAATACACATACAGATATATAGATGACGTTCTATCTCTAAATAATTCCACATTTGGAGAATATGTGGATGCCATCTTACTTTGAGTTTGAAATAAAAGACACGACTGATTCTCCATATTCTGCTTCATAATTGGACTTATACCTCATTTATGACACCCACGAAAGGTAATATGAAGCTATACGGCAAACCTGATGACTCCAATTTTCTATTGTCAATTTTCCGTTTCTTTGCAGTAATATTCCTGCTTCTCCTGCGTATGGTGTATTTGTTTCACAATTAATACGTTATGGTAGAGCTTGTTCCCACTATGGGGTCTGCCTACAACTAAGTAATCTGCTTACAATTAAGTTGTTTACGCAAGAATATTGCAAGCCTAGGCTAATCAAGGCCCTTAAACATTTTATGGCCGTCATCACAATATTGTTGATAAGTATATAGTCACAGTATCCAAACTTCTACTGGATATATTTGACTTACCATAGTTCTTTGTTAATTTCATCCTCAAAATTGATTTGCACGTGACGGGTGTAACTAGCTAGACAGGAGGTGCTTACCCTTCCGGAGCACCCGGCCTCACTTTCTTAATGGAAGTTCACGTGTATAACTAATTTTGCCAGCTTTCAAAGTTTGTACTTTGTTTTTTGGATTATGGTTTGGAAAAGGACGGGCATGTTTGTGTTAGACAATACGCTATTTGCTTAACCTTTGATCTTGGTTTCACTCTATTACTCCAGCAACAAAACTGCATGAATATCTAAATGATTAAAATAACCGAAAGTATCTTCATGAATCAAACAATCTTTTACTTGTCAAATTCAAAATCCTCATAAGTTAACCTCCTTAAAGCTTCTGATTAATCGCTTAAGCAGGAATATACCTGGCACTTATATTCACCAAACCTAAAATACTTTCGATTTCAGTCACCTAAGTAGCCCTTCTGTATTAAAACTCCCTGAATCTCTCCAGCAGTAGGACCTATACCTTTTGTTGGAAAAAACTTGAATGACTATTGAATGTGATCTTGCTTTTATTGAATTTCAGATATTTCTCTTTCAAGTCGTTCATCTATCTGATATTATGTTCCTCTTGATTAAAACCATTAAATGGAATATTGGAAATCCCATCTGAAATATTCTGGACGTCTTCACAATCGTTAAAAACTGTTATGTTACATACTGATATTTTTCTGGGGCTGAGCAAATGCCAAGCAGTTACTATGATTCAAGTCGAATTTACAGAAAAAAACATAAATAAATAATTAAAATAAAGAAAATTTTAAAAAGGTGATGAATTTTATCGATGTTATCCATATTTTTTTTTTTTTTTTTTTTTTTTTTTTTTTTTTGTTGTTGTTGTTGTTCCCAAACAATCTTTATAAACAGAACATACACATTTTATGTACGCCCATATTTCCCAAATACTTTCGAACCCAGTCTCTATGCCTACATCACGATCAAAGGGTTAAGCAGTAAATTTAGCTATAAATTCAGTGCTTTTAAAACTTATATTTAAATAATCTTTTGTCAGTTTTTTTCAGACACACTTTTTATCTTATTACTGTTCAGTTTATATCAGAGTTTATTATTTAGGTATAACCGCATTACCTCCTATTTCAAATTCTATCTTTTCATTGCATTGTTTCTAATCATCATTTAGTCTGGGTATGAAACCGGTTAGCAATATGTCTAGAATTTTACATCTTTAACTCTTCCTGTCATGTGCTGGATAGTTCGGGTCTTGAGAGATTATCCTTACCACTAGATTTACTTTTTTATTCTCATTAGATGAAGTTTGTTCTCTCTCGAATTCCGAAATACATCTACATTTATGTTAACGTAAATTCCTTACCAGTCTTGCCTAATGGGGATGTCTTTTACTCATATGAAGCAATTTGAAGTGATTAAGGAACAAATATCTGTGATATTGGATGTCTTTCATGATAATAACAGCCAATGATAACTCAGATAGTTTTACTTTTATTGAGAGTTTTTTTACCTTTAAAATCAAGATAAAAGACTGAAAATTGAAAATTATTGAAATGCAGACAAAACAGGAAATAAGTATTGGACCATAGTTATCGGATTTTAACATTTATTTTACATGAAAAGAGAGAAAAAAGTTCGATTACGTTCGGGAATTTATTCAAAATCCCCGATGCAGAAATGTAATTTACAAACTGAATGAATAAACAAGTCTATATCGTCTATTCTGATATATCGTTTTATCTGCAAGATTGACAATCACGTTAATGAAATGTCTAAATTTGCACACACTAGTTGGATAAATATTTGTTGCAATATACAGTCCAACGGGAATAAAGGCGACTCACAAAGAAAGGAGAGCCGAATGAAAAGCAAATAAAAGCAGGTCGTCAGTGACGATAAATTAAATACCCTTAAACTATTTCTAGAGAATATATTTGCGCAACATTTAAAAGAAAAATAATATGTATGAACTAGGTTTTCTCTGCAGAAATTTTTCACAATTTTCATTGTTAACTTATAAATTTGTTTTATAAAATTACGAGTTGTCATCAAAGGCTTTTGCTTGACGGAACAAAATAAAATTGATTTTATCCCCGGAAGGGAGAACGATTGTCTAGTCTGGATAAATAAGTAGTTTTGTCTATTTGTCTAATTGTGTTTCGGTCTCCCGCTGCTTATTTGGAAATTGGGATTAATTGTAAAGAAGTGGAAGAACGCCATTAAGTCGACTAATTTTATGTTCATGATATACATTCTATGTGATATATTTTAGTTATAATCATCAACATAGTAAATAGAGTAAACAATAGTTGGAGATTTTTTTTTGTCAGAAAATATGGTTTTTGCATATATATTTTTTTTCTTGACACCAATCGATTTCATTTCAGTGTTTCTTTTAAATCTTTTAAAGAACATTTTTAAAAATAAAATTACCACCTAATAATTTGTAAAACATGCAAGAATGCATCCCCTAAAAATAAACGAATAAAAAAAATAAGAAAAAATATTTTTTAAAAAATCAGTCTTTGTCTTTCCTGGCGCATCAGGTATAGATCTCTTTAAAAATAAAAAGACTGCAAATTACATTTTTAATGGACGAAAATAAACAGCTCACAATGAATGTTAAGTTTTTATTCTAGTTTCAATTGAAGTTGTAACCTGCAATAATGACTCAACGCAATGCCATTTATATTACATTCATAAACAATTAAGATATTTTCCGAGTAATCGATATAACGGAATGTAATTACGAGAAAGTGCTGTATTATGTTCACAATGCACGTGACAATAGTATACACAGGCAACAAATAAAACGTATTTTTGAGAAACCAGAGAGAGAGAGAGAGAGAGAGAGAGAGAGAGAGAGAGATAGAGAACATTCAAAATCTTCATACTTTATCTGTTTTTATAGGTTTAAGCATGTGCGTGAATAACAGATATTTAAACGTTAAGACTTTTAAATGACTTTGGGCATTCGGTTAGCAAATTCTAGGAGACTTAATGTGTCCAATTATTATAACTCACTCGGTAACAAATGAGAACTATGGCTACAAAACGATTTAATTAAGTCAGTATCGACAAGGGTTTATTTGACTTGACCTTGACCTCCAATAATTAACTCGTTTATGTTTGATACGTCACAAAATTCGTAAGGGGTAACTCAATAAATAACGGTTTTGTCAATGAGGGATGGCAAATCTTGTCATTTCTTGGCCAATAAATCTCATTATCACATTGATTTGTAACTTAATGGACACGGATTTTATTGTCGTTCAGTCTCTGGTTCGATTATGTGAATAGTTCTGACATTTACAATTGGCAGACCTGACTATAATTAAATAAAATAATAATACGAAAATATGAGAAATAAGATTATTCTGTTTGTTTGTTTGTTTGTTTGTTTGTTTGTTTGGAAAAACAAGGGGAAATATCAAATTAAAAACTTCACGAAAGGTCTCATGAAAATCTATATTATGTGATGTCAAACTATTATGTTGCACGCAAAATACATTAACAGTTCAATAATAGCTGTGTTATGTAATTATCATCAATGAGAAAACGCGATGTTCTAAAATCATTTTCATGTTGCTGAAATGAAAACGGGCAATTCTAGGAGCAATTACTGTAGACATTCGTGTTTCACGACATGGTCTCATTTTTAAGATGGAATATGATAGACTTTGCATTAGAGTTTTCACAAATAAACATCTGTTTAGCCTTAAGAAATTTGACGTTTTTGTCAAAACTACCTTAAAAAATGAGCTCGACTTTTTTCACAGACTACTGAAAGTAGCTGTTTTGACAACTATATAAACCATTTATGATTAACATTTCTCCTATATTTATCGTAGTGGCGTAACATAACAACAGTAATGATAATAATGATAATAATAATAATAATAACAAGCAAATTCATAGAATTTATGTCCAATAATATATGAGGGGTAATATGAACAATCCTAGCATAAAATGCTAGAACTATATATATTACCCCATATATATTATTACAATTTCATTTTAAAGGGGGGGATGAATTCTATAAATTTGCTTGTTATACCAGCCTTCAGTCCCCTAGTCCTGGGCGGGATTAGTTATACTGGTATATTTATATGGTTTATATTTTGTGTTTCAGCTTTTCCGTGGATCATTATACCAGCCTTCAGTCCCCTAGTCCTGGGCGGGATTAGTTATACTGGTATATTTATATGGTTTATATTTTGTGTTTCAGCTTTTCCGTGGATCATTATACCAGCCTTCAGTCCCCTGTCATGGGCGGGATTAGTTATACTGGTATATTTATATGGTTTATATTTTATGTTTCAGCTTTTCCGTGGATTATTATACCAGCCTTCAGTCTCCTGTCCTGGGCGGGATTAGTTATACTGGTATATTTATATGGTTTATATTTTGTGTTTTTCAGCTTTTCCGTGGATTATTATACCAGCCTGCAGTCTCCTGTCCTGGGCGGGATTAGTTATACTGGTATATTTATATGGTTTATATTTTGTGTTTCAGCTTTTCCGTGGATTATTATACCAGCCTTCAGTCCCCTGTCATGGGCGGGATTAGTTATACTGGTATATTTATATGGTTTATATTTTGTGTTTCAGCTTTTCCGTGGATTATTATTCCAGTCTGCAGTCTCCTGCCCTGGGCAGGATTAGTCATACTGGTATATTTATATGGTTTATATTTTGTGTTTCAGCTTTTCCGTGGATTATTATACCAGCCTTCAGTCTCCTGTCCTGGGCGGGATTAGTTATACTGGTATATTTATATGGTTTATATTTGTGTTTCAGCTTTTCCGAGGATTATTATACCAGTCTTCAGTCTCCTGTCCATGGGCGGGATTAGTTATACTGGTATATTTATATGGTTTATATTTTGTGTTTCAGCTTTTCCGTGGATTATTATACCAGCCTTCAGTCTCCTGTCCTGGGCGGATTAGTTATACTGGTATATTTATATGGTTTATATTTTGTGTTTCAGCTTTTCCGTGGATTATTATACCAGCCTTCAGTCTCCTGTCATGGGCAGGATTAGTCATACTGGTATATTTATATGGTTTATATTTTGTGTTTCAGCTTTTCCGTGGATTATTATTACCAGCCTTCAGTCTCCTGTCATGGGCGGGATTAGTTATACTGGTATATTTATATGGTTTATATTTTGTGTTTCAGCTTTTCCGTGGATTATAATACCAGCCTTCAGTCTCCTGTCATGGGCGGGATTAGTTATACTGGTATATTTATATGGTTTATATTTTGTGTTTCAGCTTTTCCGTGGATTATTATACCAGCCTTCAGTCTCCTGTCCTGGGCGGGATTAGTTATACTGGTATATTTATATGGTTTATATTTGTGTTTTTCAGCTTTTCCGTGGATTATTATACCAGCCTTCAGTCTCCTGTCATGGGCAGGATTAGTCATACTGGTATATTTATATGGTTTATATTTTGTGTTTCAGCTTTTCCGTGGATTATTATACCAGCCTTCAGTCTCCTGTCATGGGCGGGATTAGTTATACTGGTATATTTATATGGTTTATATTTGTGTTTCAGCTTTCCGTGGATTATTATACCAGCCTGCAGTCTCCTGTCCTGGGCAGGATTAGTTATACTGGTATATTTATATGGTTTATATTTTGTGTTTTTCAGCTTTTCCGTGGATTATTATACCAGCCTTCAGTCTCCTGTCCTGGGCGGGATTAGTTATACTGGTATATTTATATGGTTTATATTTTGTGTTTCAGCTTTCCGTGGATAATTATACCAGCCTTCAGCCTCCTGTCATGGGCAGGACTAGTCATACTGGTATATTTATATGGTTTATATTTTGTGTTTCAGCTTTTCCGTGGATTATTATACCAGCCTTCAGTCTCCTGTCATGGGCGGGATTAGTTTATACTGGTATATTTATATGGTTTATATTTTGTGTTTCAGCTTTTCCGTGGATCATTATACCAGCCTTCAGTCTACTGTCCTGGGCAGGATTAGTTATACTGGTATATTTATATGGTTTATATTTTGTGTTTTTCAGCTTTTCCGTGGATTATTATACCAGCCTTCAGTCTCCTGTCCTGGGCGGGATTAGTTATACTGGTATATTTATATGGTTTATATTTTGTGTTTCAGCTTTTCCGTGGATTATTATACCAGCCTTCAGTCTCCTGTCATGGGCGGGATTAGTTATACTGGTATATTTATAGGGTAATATTTTGTGTTTTAGCTTTTTCGTGGATTATTATACCAGCCTTCAGTCTCCTGTCCTGGGCGGGATTAGTTATACTGGTATATTTATATGGTTTATATTTTGTGTTTCAGCTTTTCCGTGGATTATTATACCAGCCTTCAGCCTCCTGTCAGGGCAGGACTAGTCATACTGGTATATTTATATGGTTTATATTTTGTGTTTCAGCTTTTCCGTGGATTATTATACCAGCCTTCAGTCTCCTTCATGGGCGGGATTAGTTATACTGGTATATTTATATGGTTTATATTTTGTGTTTCAGCTTTTCCCGTGGATCATTATACCAGCCTTCAGTCTACTGTCATGGGCAGGATTAGTTATACTGGTATGTTTATATGGTTTATATTTTGTGTTTCAGCTTTTCCGTGGATTATTATACCAGCCTTCAGTCTCCTGCCATGGGCAGGATTAGTCATACTGGTATATTTATATGGTTTATATTTCGTGTTTCCAGCCTTTTCCGTGGATTATTATACCAGCCTTCAGTCTCCTGTCATGGGCGGGATTAG
>CM056607.1:691281-1035846 GCA_029721355.1 Tegillarca granosa | reverse complement strand
TTTTTTTTTTTTTTTTTAAAAAAAAAGAAGAAGAAAAAACAGCTCTCCCTTTCTACTTAGTCAATTTCTGATTATCATCTCTTTCTGTATTTAATTCGCAACTTGACAGTGAAAAATAGAAAAATAGGTAATCCCTCCACACACACACACACACACACACACACACACACACACACACACACACACACACCGGAAATTTCTGAATGATATTACCAGTACCTTAGTATATTATGTGTACTGTAGATTCCAGAAAAAAATTACTGTTCATTTTTTTTGGTTGAAAAATAGACTTGGAAAAACCATATTTATTTATTTATTTATTTATTTATTTATTTAATTATTTTATTTTATTTTATTTTATTTTATTTTATTTATTTATTTATTAATTTATTTTGGATTATTGCCAATTATTAATTAAAAAGCTGTTGGTATAGTTAGCATACTGTTTCTTCTGTATCAATTACATCTCTAATTATTACATATAAATAATTATAATTTTCAAGTAAAAAGAGTTACTTGAATTAATATTAAGTGATTAATACACTTGATCATCAAGCACCTTCCTGCTGATTGATGTTAGAGATACTAGTATATTACAGGAAAATTTTGGAATGCATTCCTATCAACACATATTTTATCTTATGCAATTAAAATTCTATATATAGATAAAAATGATGACTGCAGCAAATTACATATGAAATTTTTATAAAATCAAATTAATTTAATCCTTTTGTTATAAGAGATATTTTAAAAGAAATATAAGAAAATTTTTCACAAATACATGAAAAATGTCCTATTTGCTTTCTTTCAGTCACGTGATCTCATTTCCATATTGTTAGGGAATAATTTATAATTATCAACATCAGTATTATCTCTTCCATAGCTACATAGCTACATAGGTAAGGTGATGGACTTCTAACTTGAGGGACTAGGGTTCGATTCCCAGTGAGAGCAGATAACAAATGAAAATTTTAATTATAAATTTCTTGTAATTTCTATCTAATTAATTAGCATCCAATTTGACTAAAGAATGTAATAAACAAATAAAAATAAAATTAAAATAATGAAATTAAAAACTTGGGATTAAAAATTATATAAAGAAAATTAATTTATTATCACTTTATCTTTTTCAAAATTAATAAATGCAATATTTTTTTTCAAGTAAAACTTTAAAAAAGATCACATACCACAAACATAGAATTTTTGTCTTAAAATTTTATATTACTGCACTGACTGTAAATAGTTGTAAAATAGTTTGATAAGGCAAATACATTTGTTGTTCCGTTTGCTTTACGGCATACCTTTGTACCCATTTTGTGTTTACTTATAAACAAAAGTGTGGTTAATATTAGCGTTTTGTTATAATCCAAATCATAAATTAGTAAGTTATTATGGCTGATGTGTTATTTTAAACTTAATACATATATTTTGATGGCCAGTAACATACTTCTGGTGACATCGTTAGCATTGAGAGTGAAAATATTAATTTTCTGACAGACTGCTGAAAATGAAATGATTATATGGTTTGTAGATGCAATTATGATGTCCTTTTGTTCATTAAAGGTAGATATTAAGCAGATTTGTTTTTGTGTCGTTTTAAATGCGGTGAAAATTCATCGAAGTTTTTTTTTTTCATAATTTAATTTTAAACACTTAGACTAAAACATAAAATAATGTTCTGTGTCATTTTTTCTTTATGTTTCATAAAAGTGCACATATGGCACATTCAAACCCCTGAGCGTGTATTGCTGCTTGTACAGTAAAACTCCCCGAGGGTATCCATAATTCAGTAGGCAGGAATTTGTGCTGTCAGAAAATATACCATTTAGCAAAGTTTTCAGGCGTCTTAATTTTTGAAATTGATTTAAAACTGAGGTCTGTTCCCTTATGCAAACATTCCTTCGCTTGATTTGGTTTTATATAATTTTGGAAGTTAAGATTCTTTATTTTTTCAACAGTTGGCTTATGTTTTTTATCTATCGAACTTTTCGGCCCCTAGTGTCACTGATGAGGAATGATTTCCGAAATGTGCACATATAGCAAATCAAAATTTAGCAGATATTTGTTATATATTTAAAATTAAATTAAACTATTCACAAACAATAAAGAAAATTAAAAGTGGAAAAAGACATTAGCCACATCCTTCACGTTTAACGTTACTATGGTTGCGGTTTTTTTGAAGAATAACCTGAAAAATAATCGCGTTAGTTTCCGTTAATATCGTATTGCAGAATGATATAACCGAATGTAGAAATTAGATTATACATGTATAACTAAAGTACTCGGTTTTCAAAGTTATATATATTCGGATTGTAATTTGGACAATTTCGACATGAAATCTAAACACATAAATGCTCAAAACATGTATTCAAAGTCACTGAATACAATCCTCTAAATACGAACCTGTTTTATTAGTCGGTTTGATATGGATCGATTTCTTTTTTCAAAATATAGCAAAATTTAGAATACATAAGAGATGATTAGCCTAAATGTGAACGTTGCCACTACAGCTAGGTCCCAAAGTTATCATTTGCGGATTTTAGCAACAAGAGAATAGAAAAACATAGTGTTTATTCCCCCCCCTTTACATCCCCGCAATCAAAGTAACATTCCTAAATAGATATCAATAAGCATAACAAAACACTAAGTTTAAAGAACAATATAAAATTATTTGTATTGGAACACATAGACTTAATCTAATAATATGGAAATTGTTATCCTACACTTTTGAAATAACATTAGCAAGTGTCATGAAATGGTATAACTTTTGATTTTTTAATTTGTCTTGATAAAAATGGTTTTAAATTTAAAATTTTAGAACATTTAAGATGATCTAGAATAACCATTGGCCTACTCCAGCAAATTGGCACTACATACATGTTTTTCTATAAATGAATTATCGAATGGAATATTTCCAGGTAAATCTATTACTTTAAAACGTGTAGAGCATTTACGTACATTACTAAAAGTAAAAGGAAAAATAATACGGCACCAAAATATAAATCTTACGTAAGAACCACATATTAAATCAGTTAAAAGCATTTTTTCAGTAATTTGGTTGATTTAAATCACACCACGTGACGTTATCGACCGTCATGAGTTAGCAAATTCTAGATTCAATTATGTTTTTTTGGTCAAATTGCAATTCTTAAGCTAGATTTACAGATAAAATGTATCAGACAAGTTACACGGGAAAAGTCAGTTATGTAGGGAGACAGACGGATATATGTTATAGTTTATAATCAAGTTACTGGCTAAAGGCGTCATAAAACAACGATACTCGAATGTCGTATTCTCAAACAAAATCATTATCTTGTCCAAACGCTTATAGTATGTTGTTTTAATTAAATGAAACCATAGCTCCTAGACAACGAGATTTTATAAAAAACACAATACCAATTATCTTTACATCTGTACGTAATGTAGATCGCCAAAGTTTTATAAATACCTCACAACGGTTGTAAATATATAAGACAATTACCTGTTGAATTTCGATGTGCCATATGTGCACATTTCGGAAAACCATTCCCCATCAGTGACACTATGGGCCACAATGTTTGATAGTAACGAAAACAGTAATGTCGCAAATTTCCGGTAATAATTTTTTTACATAAAATCTCAATTTTTAGCATTGCTATATCTAATGAAATAATTGTTTCATGCAAACGATGTAGAATATGATTTGATTTATTGGTGAACTAAATTTACAGATTTCTGTAAAACTGCAAATTTCCAAAAAACATTTTAATCGAATTGAGTCATAAAGCGATTACCTTTAACATATTAAGGCGATACAATTTGTGACTTTGCATTATATCAACTTTAAAAAGTTTTAACATTTTAGTCTTTCACAACGTCACTAGGGGCCACTGAAAATAGATCTAAAATAGAAGAAAAGTTATACATCTAAAAGATACTTTGCAGCAGCCAACACAGCAAATAACACGAAATAAATGTAAACAATATAGCAAATGAGGACAAGAAAAGAGAGATAAAAAAATCGAGATAAAAAAGTTTATATTATAAACATATATATTTAATTGTGTGCTAAAACAATATGCAATTTAATCATCTCTTGACCTAAATTACGAGTTCGATTCTTATGCATTGTTATCGGTAATCAACAGTAAATATCAATTTATGCACAAAAATATGACATGTAGATAAATGGATTAGTTAAATGAAATCGGTAAAACAATTAAAATCATTGATTTAATGAGTATTAGAAAGCTGTAAATTTTACTGTTCTTATAAGCTGTTCGAGGAACTATAAAAGCAACTTCCTTTATCTTTACCAATTAATAACTGGCCGCTGTTATATAGGAAAATTGACTTGTATTAAAGCGTATTTCAACCACTATACTATTTGTTTTCTTATTGCTTTTCTGTAAGAGTTGTTTTAGTGCGAAGCAGAACCAATCCCAAGAATTTAAGACTCCGTTTTTTATTGATTTATAGTTGTAAAAAGAAGATGCGACTAGCGTTTTTTTCTTGAAACAAAATATAACGTTACATAAAGCAATTTCATAACAATCAGCTCAAGAACATTGTTTTGTTAACAGAGTGCGTCTGTTATCACCATGTTTATTTTTATTGTCCATAGTTTCACCATTAACTACATTTATTTCAAAATAGGGAATACAAATATTAACATATAAATAATTAACATGGTAAAACACAATAAATAAATAACTAACATGATAAAACACAGACTCATTCTCTGACAATTAAATCTAAATACATAACAAATACCTGCTAATTTTGATGTGCCATATGTGCACATTTCTGAAATTTTTGAGAAAAAGATAAAAGCAATATGGCATTTATAATTTTTTTACGAAAAATGTACTATTCAACATAATTTTCAGTCGTTTAAAATTTGAAATTTATTTAAAACTAAGGTTTGTTCCCTCATGCAAAGCATTCCTTAGCTGGATTTGAATTTATATAATTTTGAAACTTTAGAATCATTATTTTCAACTGTTTGGCTTATATTTTTTATGTATCAAAATTTTAATCTTAGTGTCACTGATGAGGAATGAATTTTCGAAATGTGCACATCTGGCACATTCAAAATTTAACTGGTATTGTATTATATATGTACGATGACTGAAAAAGGATACACTTGATTGCTAACCGTCAATGCTCATCGCAGTGCTTTTTGAAAAATGTCAAGAATTTGTTATTTGTTAAAATGATACTAAACATGGACATCAAAGAATTCTTGTAGCTTGAAAAATATTTATGTGTTTTGAAGATTCGAAAAAGAACGAAGCGTCGAACATCTTCAATAAAAAAACTGTAAGCTATAATGTTTTAATAATTCTAAATTAAATTTTTGAAATTTCTTTAAAACCAAGGTTCGTTCCCTCAATTTGATTGATCTTTTAACCTATTAACTTTTTCGGCCAGTGGTGTCACTGATGAGAAATGAATAGCAAAAATATGCACATGTGACCAATCATAATTGTACATGTATGTTTGTTAAATAAATTAATACAGCACACCTTCTTTAAAAGTAGTTTTACAAAATACATCGGTTTCATATTTGTTACGATCAATTACATACATTCCTGTTCATCTTTAAAGGTATTTATAAAAATACCGGCCGACTTTAAATATGAGAACACCAATGTTTCATTTAATCAAATTTGTTGAACCTAGAAAAATTATTTGATATTGTTCTTTTTAATGATTAGTTTTGTTAATGTAAAGTAATTAAATTGAGATGTATATATATATATATATATATATATATATATATATATATATATATATATATATATATATATATATAAGATATATATATATATAAAAGATATGGTGTGTGTGTGTGTTAGAATAACAACATTTTTAAAAATTTATTTCAATTTATTCCACTGAAGGAGACGTTTATAAGTTTTGTTATATTTTCCAAATGCTCACAAAATTTAATTTTTATTGAATCTTCTTGAATTAGGTAACGATTTGTCTTTACGACATTGTTTGAAAATTAAAATACATATTTTGCTTATGCTTTCAACTTTCTAACCATGTTTTACAGAAACTTAATGAAAGATTTCTCAAAAACATGTTTTATAAATATATGTTACATGATATAGAACAGAAGACAAAATTTATCTGGACCAAAATGACATAAGTTTTTATTAATTTTATTTTACTAAAATAAAACACAAAAATAGCAGTCCTTGTGCAAATCACAATCTCAAAAACAAAGTAAAATCTTTGAAAGCTAAAAAATTTAATAATACACGTGAAATTCCATCAAGGAAGTCAGGCCAGGTGCTCCGGAAGGGTAAGCACCTCCTGTCTAGCTAGCTTCACCCGTCACGTGCAAGTCAATAGTGAGAATGAAAGGATCAAGGAACAATTTAATTCAAATATATCCAGTTAAGTTTGGATACAGCGACTACATACAAAATTGGGATGATGGCCAAAGCCGTTTTAAGGGCCTTGATTAGCCTAGGCTTGCAATATTCTTCCGTCAACAATTTAATTGTAGCAGTTTGTAGTTTGCTTCGTTAAAGAAAGTCCCCATAAGGGGAAACAAGTTCTACCATAACATATCAACTGTGAAACATATACATCATACGCATGAAGAGCAGGGATATTACTGCAAGGAAACGGAAAGTTGAAAATAGAAAAATCAAAGTCATCACGTTTCTGGTATAGCTTCAGAAGTAACCTTTCGCGGGTGTTATAATTCATGTATAAGTCCAAATATGAAACAGAACATTAAGAATCCGTCGTGTCTTTTATTTCAAGCTCACATATTTTCTAAATTTGGGATTATTTAGAGATAGAACGTCATCTTTATATGTGTAGTTGAATGATTTAGCGACAGTCTTTTCTACAGATTTGATAAGGTTCTGTAAAAATTCTGATTCATATGAATAAAGAAACAAATCAGCAAGCAAAGGTGCACAGTTTGTGCCCATTGGTATACCGATTGTTTGTTGAAAAATTATATTGCCAAACACAAGAAATATGTTGTCTTTCAAAAACTCTAACATTTTGTTGATGGTATCTTCAGTATATTTTTGATTGCAGTATGTTGGGTGTTTTAGAAAGTAACCAGAATCACTGTTGAGCACTAGATATTTATATCTTGGTTTACCGTTTTTGTAAAAGAATGACAAGTGAATGATTTAAATTTAGAGTAAGGGATAGTGGTGTAAAAAGGGTTGAAAAATCAAAAAAAAAATTATACTTGTTACTGAAGATAGAGTATAAGGTTGATGCCAGACGTAGAATAGACTTTTTCTGAATATGTCTGAAGTCCATCTCTGACGACTGTCAAAATTTGTGTTAGAATTACTGATAATGATTTAGTAGTACATTTAGAGGGACCTGATATATAAATATATATATATATATCTTTCCTTGTATGGTTTTTTGTGAAGTGTTGGAATCCAATACAAGTAAAGCAGGTCAAGTTCTTCCTGTTTTAAAATGATACCAAAACACTGAAGGACTTCCCTGTGATTCGAAAGAATTTCATCTTTGGGAAAATTAGTTTTGGCATCAGCAGGATTCTCCGACAAACTATTTAAACCGATCTCCTTAATAAGAATTCAACATAGAATTTCGAACAAACAAAAAATAATGATGTTAGAAGCTTTATCAACTGGCCGTAAGGATTCGAAAAAAGGGTTCCTGAGCACTAAAGAAGATTTAGTATCCAAAAACCTTTTAAGTTTGGCAATCCTTGACTATATAAAATTCCAATTGCCCTTATCCATTCGGATAAGGTATCAAGCTCTGCGTCTTCTAATTTTGCCCAACCTCTAGCATATTCTTTAATAGAATCGATCATAATTTTGAAATTCTGTCCCCAAGTAAAAGGTTATGCCTTCCTTTATTTAAGACCTTTTGATAGAAGACATTTTAATTAAGTGTTCTCAATTTAGTGAGATCACCTGTAACTACATGCCCAACTGGTTTATAGGTATATGGTGACGCTGAGCAAGAGCAGGTAGATGGAGTAAAGTTATTTAAGTGTAACTGACTAAGACGGGAAAGTTGTAAAGAGTACAATTTGGTTCGAATATGGTGTAATCCTAGAGGTTTCTGAAGGAATGGTAAAAGATTTAAAAAAAATCTAACATCATTGATATTGGGTTTGTTGTCACTTCGATGTCGATGACTTCTATTGTTACGCGTATTTTGTTGAACAGGTGTAAACAATTAACATTCTTACAACCTGGGCTAGATAGGTTTCCTACTCTATCGATTTTAACATTGCATCCATATGGTGAGGCAGTGCCTAAAACTGATAACCCTTTTTTAGAAATACTAGTACATAATTGAAACAACCCTTTAGGTAATAAATTGAACGGTTATATTTTGATAAACAAGTATAAGACAGCTATTGTATGTAATCTATTAATACCGCCAACTTAGTTATATTATTGTGCTAGATAATCATTAGGAGAATATCGACATGAGTATTCTACTTCTTATTGTCCATGTCAACCTTTAAAATGTTTATTTTTATCAATCATTACATATTTGTTGAATAATCATGCACTAAGCTGTTAATATAATCAGAGCTTCACAAACTATAATAATTTTCACAACTTACAAACACAGTTACAAAATATACATCAATTTAGACTTTCCAGACTTCTCAAATCTTCTACTTTGCCTTTTAGGATTGTGATTTAGACATGGACTGGTATGTTTATGTTTAAATCACTATAAATGAAATCAGCAAGTGAACGACACTGATTTTTATTTTCGTGAATTTATCTTGCTATAATTGCATATTCGAATTAAAAAAACCGAAAAAAACACACATTCAGTTGAATTTCAAAAACCCCTCATCCCGATTTGAACAATTTGCAGATATATCTTCTTAGGTATATGCATCAAATAATATAAATGTTTTACTGTTATGTATCAATCTATTTATATTTGTTAAAATTGACTTCTGTCTACAAAAGAATAACATGCATCGACGGGAAATTTTACCTCAATACCTTAACAAAGAAAAAATAACGACCAAGCTTTTAAATGAGAGAAAAATATTAATATTTAATACTATACCTTAATACCAGTTTTTTGAAGAAAATAGATTACATCGTTTGTTCTCCTATTCATTCCTAAAGTTCAGAAAAACAACGAAGTCAATATATTAAAAACAAAAAACTTTATACAAGAACAATTTATTTTGTAATTCATTAAAAATATAACAGAGATGTGATAAAATTATTGAAATACTAGATATATATCTAAATGATTGTAATTGATACGAATGCATTTCATTTCATATAAATTTAGAGTTTTTAAAACTCATTGTTTGGTAAGAACTGTTTCTTTTACAAAATTAAATCTGTGCATGTTTACTGTAAAAGTAAAAACTTTGCAAACTGGCAAAATATGTAATACACGTGAACTACCATCAAGAAAGTGAGGCCGGGTGCTCCGAAAGGGTAAGCACCTCCTGTCTAGCAAGCTACACTCGTCACGTTAAAGTCAATTTTGAGAATGAAAGGAACAAAGAACTATGGTAAGTCAAATATATCCAGTATAAGTTTGGATTTAGGGCCTTGATACCCCTGGGCTTGCAATATCCTTGTGTCAAGAATTTAATTGTAAGTAATTTGCTTCGTTGCAAAAAGTCCATAGGGGGAACAAGCTCTACCGTACCGTTTAACTGTAAAACATATACACCATACGCAGCAGACGCAGGGATATTACTGTGAAGAAACGGAAAGTTGACAATAGAAAAAATAAAGTCATAACGTTTGTCGTATAGCTTCAGATGTAACCTTCCGTGGGTGTCATAATTGAGGTATAAGTCCAAATATGAAGCAGAACATCGAGAATCTATCGTGTCTTTTATTTCAAGCTAACATATTCTCCAAATTTTGGATTATTTAGATAATCCGTAACACAAGACCACCCCCCCTTTAAGGATCTTTAAGGATTCTTAAAGATCCTTAAATATGTCCTTAAAGATCCTTAAAGGGGCCTTAAAGCCTCCTTAAAGCCATTCCATCTTTAAGGATCTTTAAGGGACCTTAAAGGACTCTTTAAGGACATATTTAAGGATCTCTAAGGATCGTTAAAGATCCTTAATGGAACTGAAATTTTAAGGATCTTTAAGGAGGCCTTCAGGATCCTTAAAGATGTCTCATCATGAAAAATTCGATTTTTTTAATTGTTAATGTAACGATGGCTATTACATTAATTTAGTTAAAAAGTATGATTTGTTTTTGGTATATTTTGAATTTTTATAGTTGATACAACACAGGAAACATAGATAACGCCTGTCTGAATTCTAGTTTCTACATTAAGTTTTTGTGGAGGAGCCGTATGAACCGAAATAATAATACTTGTTTTTTAATTCATAAATGAAAATTTAACTGGAATTTGTATTATATATGTAGATAAAAATGTGGTTTTTACAGTACAGGTAATCAATGCGTGTTTTAATCAGATCGGCAGTAAGCATAAGTAATTAACGGTATTTGTTAATTGTATACAGCGGTACTTGTTTGATTATCGATCCCAGGTGATTTCACGCACGGCTTTTGACTTTGATGTGTAGTTTCTTATCTAGGTAGGAGATCACTATGAAGTCAAATAACATGTTAAAATGATTACCTAACCCTGAACTCTGGGTGTTGAAAATAAAGGTGTGTTTTTGGAAGTGATTTTAAGAGACAATTTTAATATTAAAATATTAAAAAATACATTAACTAAAGAAATAAAAGTAATCGCAAAATAATCTAAGCATGGCTTATATTTTGTTTTGTTTTATTTTATTTTATTTTATTTTATTTTATTTTATTTTATTTATTATTTATTCTATTTTATTTTATTTTATTTATTTTATTTTATTTTATTTTATTTTATTTTATTTTATTTTATTTTATTTTCTTTTATTTTATATTATTTTATTTTATTTTATTTATTTTATTTTATTTTATTTTATTTTATTTTATTTTATCTTATTTTATTTATTTTATTTATTTTATTTTATTTTATTTATTTTATTTTATTATTTATTTATTTTATTTTATTTTATTTTCTTATTTTATTTTATTTTATTTTTTGGGGAATAGTGTTATGCATATATGGAAATTAAGCATGAGAGAGAGAGAGAGAGAGAGAGAGAGAGAGAGAGAGAGAGAGAGAGAGAGAGAGAGAGAGAGCACATTTTAGTGTCTTTGAATTGACATACTAGTATATGGAACTCAATACAAACACATGATGATATCGGATGTTGAATAATTTCGATTACTAATAAAAAGAGTTGGTAAAGTAAATATTTAAAACAAAATAAGAACATTAGAGAAAAGGTTATTCTTTTCAAACATGAACAAGTGAACATATTGAAGTTAGAAACCAGTCACAGAAGATAACCATTAACTGACAAACTTTACCCAGTTGGAATTTCTGCAGTCAAGATGGAGTGCAGTGGAATAACGGCGATAACTCTCTCTCAATGTATTCACTTCCCGATCTTGTTCTGTCTCTCTAAAATAGTTTGCACTGAACCTCTACCTCTCTCTCTCTCTCTCTCTCTCTCTCTCTCTCTCTCTCTCTCTCTCTCTCTCTGTCAGCATATTCAGACTGCTCTCTCTCTCTCTATCTCTCTCTCTTTCTCTCTTTTTCAAATATTCAGTTCCCGCTGATCTCCCTCTATCTCTCTTTCCCTCAATGTATTCAGTTTCCGATCTCTCTCGATCTCTCTCTCTCTCTCTCTCTCTCTCTCTCTCTCTCATTCGGTTTCTGCTGACCCCCTCTCTGAAACACAAAGAGAAACTCTCTCTCTCTCTCTCTCTCTCTCTCTCTCTCTCTCTCTCTATCTCTCTCTGAAACACAAGCGGATACTCTCTCTCTAAAATATTCAGTATCCGCTACCCCCTCTCTCTCTCTCTCTCTCTCTCTCTCTCTCTCTCTCTCTCTCTCTCTCTCAGCATATTCAGTTCCTTATATCTTGTTCTTTAAAATATTGAGTTTCCGCTGATGCCCCTTATCTGTCTCTCCCTCAATGTAATCAGTTCTCTCTCTCTCTCTCTCTCTCTCTCTCTCTCTCTCTCTCTCTCTCTCTCTCTCTCTCTCTCTCTTGAACATTGAATTCTTGACTTGCCCGTAAATGAATTAAAAAAAACAAACAGCTCCTTTTTTCTATATATTCAATTTCTGACTATTATCTCTTTCTGTATTTAATTCGCAACTTGACGGTGAAAAATAGGTAATCCCCCCCAACACACACACCGGGAATTTCTGAATGACATTACTTGTATCTAAGTATATTATGACTACTGCAGATTCGAGAAAAAAAATTTACTGTTAATTTATTTTTTGGGGTCGAAAAATAGACTCGGAAAGACCATATATATATATATATATATAGATATATATATATATATATATATATATATATATATATATATATATATATATATATATATATATGGTCTTATATATATATATATATATATATATATATATATATATGGTCTTTGGGTCGAAAAATAGACTCGGAAAGACCATATATATATATATATATATAGATATATATATATGGTCTTTCCGAGTCTATTTTTCGACCCAAAGACCATATATATATATATATATATATATATATATATATATATATATATATATATATATATATATATATATATATGGTCTTTCCGAGTCTATTTTCGACCTAAAAAAATTAACAAAAAATATATATATATATATATATATATATATATATATATATATATATATATATATATATATATATATATATATATATATATATATATATATATATATTTATTTATTTATTTATTTATTTATTTATTTTGGACATTATGGCCAATTATTTAAATCAAAAGCTGATTGTACAGTTAACATACTGCTTCTTCTGTATCAATTACATCTCTAATTATTACATATAAATAATAATAATTTTCAAGTAAAAGGAGTTAGAAAGAACAGATGTCATCAACATTAATTAATTAAGTGATTAATACACTTGATCATCAAACACCATCTTGCTGATTGATGTTAGATATACTAGTATATTACAGGTAAATTTTGGAATGCATTCCTATCAACACATTTTTTATCTAATGCAATTAAAATTCTATATATAGATAAAAATGATGACTGCAGCAAATTATATATGAAATTTTTATAAATATAAATAAATAAAATTAATTTGATCCTTTTGTTGTAAGAGATTTTTAGAAAAAAAATATAAAAAATTTTTCACAAATAAATGAAAAATGTCCACTTGCTTTCTTTCAGTCACATGATCTCATTTGCATATTGTAAGAGACATATTTTATAATCATCAACATCAAGTTCATCTCTTCCATAGCTACATAGGTAAGGTGATGGATACCTAAGTTGAGGGACCAGGATTCGATTCCCAGTGAGAGCGGATAACAGAGGAAAATTTTAATTATAATATTTCTTGTAATTTCTATTTAATTAAATAAAATCAACAATAATAAACAAAAAAATTTATTTATGTAATAAACAAATAAAAATAAAATTAAAAAATAAATTTAAAAACTTGAGATTAAAAATAATATAAAGAAAATTAATTTATTAACACTTTATTTTTTCAAAATTAATAAATGCTTTAGTCTTTTTAAAATAAAATTTTAAAAAAGATAATGATGAAAATAATATTTCATTGCTTTTTTTTAAAAAAAAAAAAGATCCTGAAAGCCTCTTTAAAGATCCTTAAAATTTCAGTTCCATTAAGGATCTTTAAGGAGTCCTTAAAGGCTCCATAAAGGCATATTTAAGGATTCTTAAAGCCCCCTTAAAAGTCCTTAAAGGGACATTTAAGGCAGCTTTAAGGAGGCTTTAAGGATCCTTAAAGATGCCTTTTCATCATGTGTAATCTAGAACGAGACAGAACGACATCGATATATCTGTATGTGTAGTTGAATGATTTAGCGACAGTCTTTTCTCCATATTTGACAAGGTTCTGTAAAAATTTTGATAACTAATTTTGCCATCTTTGAAGGTTTTAATTATGTTTTTGAGATTGTAATTCGGTAACGGACTAGTATGTTTGTTTTGTTTTATTATCGGTTTTATAATTATAGCCAAAATCTTTAAAAAAAATCTTCATAATTACACGTTTTAATAAAAGCTTTATGAAAATGCACCAAATAATTACATATATTCGACCAAAAAGACGAATGTTATTTCTCAGGAATATGGAATTATAGAAAATATTCAAGCTGGATAGACCGTATAATATGCTAGAAACCCTATAAATAATATGAATGTAATCAAATCAGGCGTATATAAAATTCAGCCAAGGCGACAAATTTAATTAAGATAGATGTCTGGATAACAATAACAGGATTATAGTATAATTTGATGTGAGACATTCTTTAAATCTGATTAACCTGGTTTCAGAATTAAATTGAACCAAATGATTAATTACATATGAATCAAATAAGTATATAAATACCATCAGTAAGTGTATCTGAAACAATTTCCAAGTATGCTTAAACCGACTTCAAATTATGAATGAAATAGAATATCTTTGATTTGAAAAAGTAAAAACATGCCTAAAAATAATACAGAACCATTATTATTAAATTGGTGGAATATATTATCATATTTAGGAAAATCCGAAATCGTGTATAACTGCCATATTGTTCGGGAAGTTCGAAAATAATATAAAAAAAATCAATTGTAATTGCAAAAGATTTATTTGTACTCAACAATGGTTGGTAGAATTGATATATAAAAATATGAAAGCACTGATATTATTAACAATACAATGTACATATAATCCGAATAAAACTGAGGTTGGACACGAGGTTTTTCAGGAAAGTTAAATAATTTTACAGGCATGTGACTGTCACTTGGTCTAGGAAGAACGTGGAATCCAATGATGTTATAATATGACTCTAACTTCGGACACGCGTAAGAACATAGGAAAAAAAGTCCATTGTTGTAGTTGTATAACATTATTTTTAGACAGACTTGCGAACTAATGACAAAAATAATGAATTAGCGATGTGTTTCAAAGCTGACGTTAGATGGATATTGAATCTCATAACAGTATTGTGTCCAGTGGTGTGGTTATATAACACTGACTTTGAATGTATATTTGATCCTAAAACATTTTCATGTCAAATGGATGTTAACAGACACTAAATATGTAAATACATCAGAGAGTGTTTTGGTATGTTTAAGTAAACTTTGGCTTTGGATTCAAATTTGATCTTATGCTACATATATATTATAAAATCATCTGCGTGGTTATTGGAATTGTGATTTCGACATAAATTGGTATGTTTTGTTATTATTATATAATAATTCAACGCGGTTACATAATTCTCGGTTAGGCAGGACCGTGGAATAAATGAAAAAAAATGTTTTCTTTTGAAGAACACTAGTTTCATTACCAAAGGTATTTTAATACTCATGTAAGAGCATCACTTTTGAAGCACATATTGCCTTCAACTGTGAATAAATTAAAATCTAATGATTGGCTTTCTTATGAAAAAGTTTTATATGCAGGTTTTGTTATGAAAAAATGTATATATAACAAATACCTGCTAAAGTTAACTGTGCAGATGTGTACATTTTGGAAAATCATTTCTCATCAGTACACTAGGGGCCGAAAAGTTTGATAGATAAAATACATAAGCCAACAGTTAAATAATAATGAATCTAAAGTTCCAAAATTATATAAATCCCATTCCAGCTAAGGAATGCTTTACAACAGGGAACAGACTTTAGTTTGAATTAAATTTCAAAAATTAAACCGGCTGAAAATTTTTCTAAATGGCATATTTTCTGGCAGCACAAAGTACTGTCTACTCAGTTAAGGATACCCTCGGGGATTTTTACTCCACCGCTTATAACACCACTGATGACCCATTTTTTTATATTTAAAAAAAACTGTTCTAGTCCTTTACTGGATCTTTTTTAACTACATGGCTTTAGATTGGCAAAAATATCTTAGTTTGAACTTTACATAATACACAAATGAAAAACTCAAGTTACTTTCTTGTCTGAACCAAACGGAGAGTCTTTTTTATTAGAAACTTAAGCCAACTGACGACCTATTTGATTTTACTAAGCTACAAACAAAATCCCTGATATAAAATACATAAGTCGACAAACCGAAGCAAACTGACATGGTTTGTTTCAAATTGTTACAGATGAGATTAGATATCTGTAGAAGTCCTAAATATTATATACTTTTAAGAGTTTAGCCGTTAATGATCATAAAACTATAGTCTATGGTCACATTGTTAGCTTTATCCTTTCTTTATTCTTTAACGTATAGGTTGATCAATTATGGCTCTCAAATCTGTATAAGATCACAAGGTACTCTCCTTGTAAACAACACTAACTGGTTATCGAACATAACACAAACATTAAAAATATTATATACAATATTACACCTAAGGTAGAAAAAAAAAATTGTTGAGATGATCGCGTCTGTGATTAGAAAGTAAACATCTAACAAGAACACCTGTTACTTTTTGAGCTAAGAATATTATCGGGAAGCTTAACTTTACCATCAGAGGTACCCCTCAGGGGTAGTAACTATTTCGAAAAAAAAATCTTATTTACTTTTGATGTGGCATATGTATACATTTTAAAAAGTCATTTTTCATCAGTGACACTAGGGGCCGAAAGAGTTGAATGTTAAAGTAAATTAAAACATGAAGTTAGTACAAATATGTTTCAAAAATAAAGACAACCGAAAATTATCCTACATAGTACAACACACAAGTATTATATAAATTGTTAACAAAGAGAAAAGCTCAAAGTGATATAATCAATAATTTCCAACTGCTATTATATAATGTAAATTGGGGATTAATTTCAATGTATAGTCAACTGAAATCCAAATTATATTCGTGTTCTGATGATTTGTTTTATGTACGATTATTTCTGTATGCCATACAAGGGCTCATTTGTCAAATAAACGTCTAAATATCTAATTTTCCAATGAAATCTAAGAACTATGTGGAACTGACGACAAGTGCTAATACTGCTAGAAAGGTATAAGATAGTCTAAATATCCAATTGTCCAATACTATGTGGAACTGAAGACAAGTGTTTATACTGTTAGAAATGTATTAGATAGTGCTTTTCAAGCATATCATTATCAACGCAATTGTGCAAAGCGTTATCTCGCTATGGAACAATACACTTAACATATCAAATAGTCCTCATGTAGCACCCGGCCTCACTTCCTTGATGGAAGTTCACGTGTATTACCTATTTTGCCAGTTTGCAAAGTTTTTACTTTGTTTTTGGGATTGTGATATGGACAAGGACTGGTATGTTTGTTTTATTTTAATTATATATGTTGTTTTATTACATGGCTGAAATACCCTTGCTTGACCCAGAAAAGCCTAAAATACTACAATTTATAAAGTAAAAACTTTGAAAACTGTTCAGTTTAGTTAAACACATGAACTTCAATCAAGGAAGTAAGACCGGGTATTCCGGAAGGGTATGCATCTGCTGTCTAGCTAAATACACCAGTCGTTTGCGAAGTCAAAATTTGAGAATAAAAAAAAACATGGAACTAAGTCAAATATATTCAGTATAACTTTGGATCTAGTAACGTTATTCTTGTCAACAATATTGTGTTGACGGCCATAACACTTTTTAAGGGCCTTGAATTGGAAGCAGTTTGCTTCATCATAGAAAGTCCCAGTAGTGGAACAAGATCTACCATATCGCATTAACTGTGAAACATACGCAGGAGAAGCAGAGGTATTACTGTAAAGAAACGAAAAGTTGAAAATAGAAAAATTTAAGTCATCACGTTTGCCGTATAGCTTTAGATGTAATCTTTCGTGGGTATCATAACTGAGGTATCAAATTCAGATATGAAGCAGAATATGATGAATCAGTCGTATCCTTTAATGCAACTTCACTTTGATAGATTGCATACATATATTCTCTAAATTGGGGATTATTTCGAGTCAGAACATCTTCTATATATCTGTTTGTGGATTTGTGGATTAAAATTTAGCGACAGTCTTCTCTCCAGATTTGACAAGGTTCTATTAAAAAAAATTTGATGCATATAAATAAAGAAACAAATTAGCAAGCAAGGTTCCACAGTTTGTGCCCATTGATATACCAATTGTTTATTGGAAATTTATATTGCCAAACACAAGAAATTTGTTGTCTTTCAAAAAATCTATATTTTTATTTGCAGTCTATATGATGTTTTACAAAATAACTAAAATCCTTTTTGAATAATAGATAGTTATATCTTTGTTAACCAGCATATCATTTATTTAATTATTTGAGAGAAATAAAAAGATTTTTGTTGCCGTTTAGAAATTTGGCAGTTTGGAAATTTAGATTCAGTAATTTTCAACTGTTTGGCTTATGTTTTTTATCTTTCAAACTTTTCGGCCCCTAGTGTTACTGATGAGGAATGGTTTTCCGAAATTTGTACATATGTACATCAAAATTAACAGGTACTTGTGTTATACAGTATAAGACCGTCGAAAGCTTATCATTAATTAAAGAATTAGTGCTTAATTATCATTCGTCTCGTATGACCATTTTTACGTCCAATATTATAAAAATATTTGACCAAATTAAATAAATTCCCTAAAAAGCCTTAGCGTGAAAAATAATCTCTTTGGCATTTAAAAAATAGTAAATTTTTTAAAAATGTTTGTATTGTTTGTTTGTATGGTAATTTTTAGTATAATCCAATTTCATGTATCACTTAAATTAATTTATACATGTTTTAAATTTGTTAAACAAGTTGTTTGGAATTTTAAGGACTCTAAAATTTAAAAGTGATTTTCATGAATCTATGGATTTATTTGCGTCATGATTATTCTGTATAAGAAAGAATTTAACGCAAAGAATTGTAATAAAAATATTATTTTTGGGTTTGAGTATAATGTATCAATAAAGAATGGACAAACTGTAACCAAATAAGCAAGCATCAAGTTACTAATACTATAAATATGGTATGTTTGTGTTTTATTTTATTATATCTTATATACCTTGGGAAAACATCAACATACATACTTCGTTTTAATGAATAATTTTCAATTTTCTATGCACGATACGCATCGAGCAAATACAGTGAAAACTGTGTATGCATGTCTTTAAGAATAGTTAAACAACATAATTAAGATTGGCAATAGCTATTTTGGGAAATATCTGTTGTAAAATATCTCTTATTTTTTCATTTTACTGTGTGCTTTTAACCCCCAAATTGAATATATCTGCTTGAAATGATAAATATAGGATCTCGCACTAACAAATAAATGCACTGTTTCTTGGAAATAAGCATTCCTTGTAGCAAACAGTTTAGCTGATTTGATTTCAGAATAGTCAAAAGAATTATTGTATTGGATAATATTTACACATTAAGATCACTGAACGATAAATGGATTGTCGCAAGATTTGTGGTAAGGTAAAGTAGCATGAGTCTGTTAGGAAAACCAACGATGTTCAGTTACACGCACACAAACGTGGGCGCGCAGATGTATGTCCTACAACAATAATTTTTTCATTCGTTACGATTCTGCAGTCGTTTAACTTCTATTAAAGTGTAAATGTTCTCAAGCAGCAAACACTTGTTGTTAATAGCTGTCATAAAGCAACAGTAATATATATATATATATATATATATATATATATATATATATATATATATATATATATATATATATATATATATATATATATATATACACATATATAATATATCTGTGTGTGTATGTGTGTGTTAAAGGATGTCAATATTATCACGTAAATTGATTGATTGATTGATGACATCATAGTAACACCACAGCGACATTCCATTTTATTCACATGTTTAGTGAAGTTTTGAACGATGTTAATTATCCCATTAAATTATGTTTATTAATTAGTTGTATTTTTAAAAATGATTCAGTTCTCATGTCAAAAGGTTATAAATCAAAATAATAATTTCGATTTCACTTTATAATACAATGTTTGTAAAAATGACACACCAACAATATTAAACCCGGATTTCTATTTATTCCGATTTTCATGCACAGTTATTAATAATATTTTAATGGATTTTTGCATTTAAAGTGAAAATTATCATCAGTCATGTTATATTTAAGTTATCCATTGGTTTTAAACCCTGAACAAGTAAATTTTACATTGTGCGTTATAAATGATATACTTTTAAATCTTTGGATGAACCTAATGACAACTGAGCCCCCACACGTAGATATGTGTTCATTAAAAATGTATTATATAATTTCATTCCATTAGGGACGTATAAACTGACTTGGTTATTGGCAATTCCTTACTTTTTGAATTATTGATCGAAACAAAAAGATACATGTCTTCGAGGTTATAAGCATAACTTCATCATTCGGTTCCAATTGCCCCTCGGCACTTAATGAGGAAATTATTTTATATTCTAGAATTATGCAATATGTGATATGATTGTAAACCGCATTTATTGTCAGTTTGTAACATGGTTTTACAAACTTTCCAGTATACAACAAATAATTATTATTACATTTGACATGGCATTGAACACGCCATACGTCATACGAATATCATGAAAACAACTTCTAAAAAGGTCCTCATATACAGTATGTAAAAAAAGGATGAAAGGTGAATCTTAAAAAAGCCATCGGTACCATTTTTGAATAGATTTTAAAGCATTAGGTCTAGGTACTATCAATTATTTCTCTTTTTAAAACTAACAGACACATTTTGTTTAAAAACTAGGGCAAATCTCCAAAAGAATTAAAGTAAGCGACAATTGCATTAATTTTTGTGTTTTTCGCCAAAGCTTTTAATGTTTAACGTGACAAAAATAATTTGATAGTAACATACTCTTTGCATAAAAGCTAATTTGTATTCAAATGGGGAAATGCTTTATGATAATGTAAAAAATAGAAAACATACATATCCTTGTCCGAATAAAAAAAATTAAAAAGTAAAATAAAATAAAATAAAATAAAATAAATAAAATAAAATAAATAAAATAAAATAAAATAAAATAAATAAATAAAATAAAATAAATAAAATAAATTAAATTAAATTAAATTAACAAAAATGAAAGCTTGAACACGACAAGTAAAACAACGTGAAACATTATCGTTACTTATAAAAGGTTTACGAACTTAGACACCAAACAATCTTAAACTCGATGACTGAACCTTTCATTGAAAGTGTAAAGTGATATAACATTGAAGAATTGAAATAGGTTAAGGCATATACAATAGACTGAATTCTTTTATCCATGTATAATTTTTCTAAATTTTTTAAAATGTTTTTTACTTTTAAGATTTTCAACTCTCCACGTTTTTGTATTTTTTTTTGGTTGTTTAAGTATTTAATATCTTCATTAACTAGTCTTTAAAATCGTTGTTGCATGTGATGATACGACTAACGGTAAAATGCTTTTTATTTTATTTTGTTTCATTAAAATAGGGTTGCTTTAGTACATTTTTTGTTCATAATCTATATGACTATATAAATTGCTTTTGTCTGGATATTTTATATAAAGAGGAAATTTTACATACTTTTAGCCGATGTTATTTTAATTTTACTGCTTTAGATAAATAAGAAAAGATTTAATGTCACCTGATCAGTACAAAGTCAGCATTATAAAGGGATAATCTGGTCGATACGTCTTTAAGCTGAAATAAGTTTCCGTATGCATAATATAAAACTGCGTATTTTTTCTTAGTTATGCCTCTCACTAAAAAATTATATTTGTTTCCATCATAAAAGCTTCATTATAGCTGAATTTGCGGGGAAACCTACTGCTTGTTTGGTCTACCAAAAATCTTATTTTAGAACATTAATCACTTGATTTCGTTAAAGGAAAATGAGCAACGTCAACAAATATTGCAAAAAGCATGATTTCTGACAACGAAAGCAGCGGTAAATAAACAAATAAGTTGATTCACATTATCATTAATTACTGCATAAAGGGATAAATAATAACTTTATTAGATTCAGTTTTTACCAGTTTGCTCTTGCTTTTTTCTTTACAGAAACAGTAGCAATTCTCGCACGAACATGTTTTCTTTCTGTAGACGCCATTGTTTACTTACATGTAAGCCTTGCGCGCATGCTTCTAGCTAACCAACCTTTAACGGTTTCAATTATTTATGAGCTAATGAAAGTAAACAAAGAAAATGAATCTCACAAATAGTAATAAAAACCAATTACCGATTTATATTGGAAAAAATAACAGGTAACTAAATGTTATCTTGTTTTACTTAGTAAACTACTTTTGTTATTGTAGATATAACGTTAACGTTTCGTTTCGATTTTTTCTTATTTGTTTAAAATATACTTTTTAGCAAAAATTTTAGCCGTCCTAATTTTTTAAATTTATTTATAACTAAAGTTTGTTCCCTCATGTAACTGGATTTGGATTCATATAATTTTTGAACTTTAGATTCAGTAATTTTTAACTGTTTGGCTGATGTTTTTTATCTATCAAACTTTTCGGGCCCTAGTGTCACTAATGAGGAATGATTTTCCGAAATGTGCACCTATTACAAATCAAAATTTAACAGGTATTTGTGTTATTTATTTTAATTTAAATACTATAAGTTTAAAAAATATATTCCATTTGTAAAAATACATTAGCCTTAATTACGTTTTGTTTAGTAAACTATAAGAATTAAAAATATTTGACTTAGCTACCGATATTGAATGATTTGTAACACTTTCTCTGATATATTATACTACTACTAATAAAAATGAAAATAAAAATAAATGCACATACATACATATACAGTAGAACAGATAACGTCGGCCAAATATTCGAGTGGGGGGTAGTCAAACGATCGAACATCAATGTACAATCGATTAGGGTTCCGATGCTTTTCAAATCTAGAAATTTTAGACATTAAAAGTCATAGTGAATGCAAAATCCAAAAAATCATTATTCATCATGATAACTCGATAATGTTTTCAAACTAAAATGTTGACCTGTAATCTGTCGTAAAATGCTTTTTGGCTAAGGTACTAGAATAGGACATTTTATTTGCATTTAATTTGAATTTCAACAGGTGATGATATAAAATAAACCAAGTTTATTCTATTTGCACATGTATATATATAACACAAATACCAGTTAAAATTTGATGTGCCAGATGTGTACTTGTCGGAAAATCCTTCCTCATCAGTGACACTAAGACCGAAAAGTTTGATAGATAAAAAACACAAACCAGACAAAATTAATAAATCTAAAGATCCAAAATTATATAAATCCAAATCCAGCTAAGGAGTGCTTTACATGAGGAAACAAACCTTAGTTTTCAATAAATTTCAAATTTAAGACGGCTGAGAAATTTTGTAACTGGTACATTTTCTGACAGCACAAAGTACTGCCTTCTGAGTTACGACCCTTTGGGAGGATAAAAGATAACAATGCAAAGTATAGAGAGCAATAATACAAAGCATGTTTGTCATTCTTATTCTTATCATTCATTTTTTTTCTATCAAACTCTTCGGCCACTAGTGTCACTGATGAGGAATGATTTACCAAAATGTGCACATATGGCACATCAAAGTTGAACAGGTATTTTTGTTATTTATTTACTATCCATGAGCGGATGCCGCTGCTGGTGTAGTAAAACTAACTAGGTTATCAATAACGCAGTAGGCAGTACTCTGTACTGTCAGAAAATGTACTATTTAGCAAAGTTTTAAGCCGACTTAATTTTTAAAATGTATTACAAACTAAGATTTGCAAAGCATTCCTTAGCCTGATTTAGATTTAAATAATTTTGGAACTTTGGATTTATTCATTTTCAACAGCTTGGATTGTTTTTTTATCTCTCAAACTTTTCGGTCCTTAGTGTCACTCATGATGATTTAGTTTCAACTTTTACAGCATGACATATCATATGTCGGATAAAAAACGGACAAAGGTGCGTTTTGAAATGTGGCTTGAACATGAACCATATATCAGGCTCTTGAGGACAAACATGGCTTTTTTTAACGCACAGTGTAATGATCATGTGATCAATGGCAGTTATTGTACCACATTTGCCAATTTTCTCCAAATTGTTTATATATTGAAGTAGATGACTGCTAAAATTTGTGTTGGTTGAGTATTTCAATTAGAGGAATCTGCAAAATATCATTTTTCAAGTTTTTGAGTCCAATAAAAGTAAGAAAGTTTAAATTCGTTCATTTAGGGTGTTACCTAAAACTTGTCAATTAATTGATTAATTATATAAACTTGTTTTTCTAAACAGATACATATTCGTCACAGAAAAGAACGCCTTCGTCTTTTTAAAAATCTCACTAAGATAGACAATTATCTCAGAAAGTTTTCTTTCAACACGTCATTTAACAAATTATCAAAATTGATTTCCCCTGGGCTAGCAGTAATACTATATGCCAGGCAGGTGAAGTCCAGCACTCTAACTATTATTTTATTTGTTTTCTTTTTTATGTGATTTATTTAGAGATCAATATTTGTAAAATATTTTTAGAGATAATTATTCCAAAAATGTATATGAACTTTATCACTATGTGCCATTTAACTACGACATCTGATGTACTCAACATCATCAAGAGTTTTACATTTATTAGTCTTAGTTAAAATTATCTTGTTTTTTATTTCATAGTTTGTTGTTATAATTATTTCTGAATGGTTTTACTACTGTCATGTTTGTTAATTATTGTACTGAACCATACTTCAAGTAAATGTTTGTAATTTAGAGCCATTGCCACTGAACGTTTATTTAGAATCGCGTGATGATATATGTACAAACGTCCATTTTGTTGACATATTCAATTTTATTCGATAAACTTAGTAATAATAACCTTTTATTATTTCCATATAATTAATATCACTGTATGTTTATTGAGGATTCTTTGGAATTACGTGATGATATATATTTGTATACCAATTATTTTGACATTTAATTTTCAGTTCGTCAGGTTCGTAATTTTGTTTTATTTTTATGGCTTTCTAATTTCTATGATTGTTTGATTTACGAAACTGACAAAATAAGATTTCAACAGATTTTATGGCATTTTAACGAACTCATACATTTGCTTTTTACGTCCTAACGGTTTCACAAAATCTGTTCTTTTGCTTTTAAATATTATGCCTTATTCAGAAGACCAAAAAACTATCACCTATAGATTTGATATAAGACATTTGAGCGTTTCGTCGTTTGATTAAACTTCTTTTAACAGGTATATAAAAATATTTAAAATCAACTTTCATTTACAAAGCATTTTGGAAAAAATTCTTTTATTGTCATAAGTACTATTACCAAAGCCAAAATGCCAGGTTACGTCATTTGCTTAGTTATGCATTATTGTGTTTTGAACAAGTTTATTAATAATTATAAAAAACATATCCTCTGTTAATCTTTAACCATTCAAGTTAAACCGAGATTTAATAGAATTATCTAAAACTGCTCTAATTAAATCCTTAGCATCGCGTCCTGCTTGTAAGAATACAAAAGCTAATGTAAATCAGATTACATTAACGTTGAATCTGATATTTCAATAAATATAGGGGAAATATTGTAGAGAATATCAATATTGTTAGGATAATACTGTATAATGAAACAGTTCCTATTCTAAATTATCTGCCGTTTATTAGATTCCCAGGATAAATCTTCACTTTGAAGCTATTTTACCAGCTTAAAAATGAATGCTTTAGGTAGATTTCCATGCATTATTGTGTACTTTAAGAAAAGTACTGACTATAAATTAAAATTACGAGGTTTATTATGAAAATAATAAGTAGGCAGTAGTTTGTGCGGTCAGAAAATGTACCATTTAGCAAACTCTCCAGTTGTCTAAAATTTGAAATTTATTTAAATCTAAGGTTTGTTCCCTCATGCAAAGCATTCCTTAGCTGGATTTGGATTTCTATAATTTTGGAAATTTAGATTCATTATTTTCAACTTTTTGGCTGATGTTTTTTATTTATTAATCTTTTCGGTCTTAGTGTCACTGATGAGGAATGAATTTCCGAAATGTGCGCATCTGGCACATCAAAATTTATCCGGTATCTGTGTTATATGTCTTTATTAACATACATTGAATTGTTGTACAGTAAGTATGTGGTTTGAAAGACGCGAGTGTGAATTATTCAATTTAAAGATTCAATGAAGCGGTATTTTGTTTTTTCTTCAAATTAAAATATTTTTTATCTGTTCTTTAATTAAGTAATACAGGTGTATATATAACAAATATACATATTTGTGTATATATGACAAACATACATATTTGTATATATATGTATATATGTATCTGATACAATACTGTATTAGGTATATACTTGCTACCAGGTCGCGTGAATAGTTTCCAGGTCTACTTTGTTTTAAAAAGACGTAATCATATAAGAACGTTCAGCAAATCAAACGCGGATCAAGATTTTCCATGAATTATAATAAAAAATAACGGTAAATAAAAACAAATGTAGTGAGTAATAGAAAATATTAAACAGTAAAATGCACAAATTCAATCCTCAACAAAGGGTTTAATAGATTTGCTGAAGAACAAAGTCAATATTTCCTATCGTCAAACACTGTTCTTTCATTTGTGAATTTTAAACTGAATCAAAAAGTTTTCAGAGCTTTAGAACTAGAAATCTTAAAACAAACGACATAACCTAAAAAATCAAAGGTCTGGTGACGTTTGAGGATGCTGTGTCCGTAAACAGTGTGTGTGTGTGTGTGTGTGTGTGTGTGTGTTCGTATGTTGTTTTGTGTGTGTGTGTGTGTGTGTGTGTTCGTGTGTGTGTGTGTGTGTGTTCGTATGTTGTTTTGTGTGTGTGTGTGTGTGTGTGTGTTTGTGTTTTAAAGAGTAAAATTAAAAAAAATTGCTAAACTTTGTGAACATTTATGATTTTTTTATTTAAATCTTAGACTAAAGGTCTGGTGACGTTTGATGATGCTGTGTCCGTAAACAGTGTGTGTGTGTGTGTGTGTGTGTGTGTGTGTGTTCGTATGTTGTTTTGTGTGTGTGTGTGTGTGTGTGTGTGTGTGTGTGTGTGTGTGTGTTTGTTTGTGTTTTAAAGAGTAAAATTTTTAAAAATTGCTAAACTTTGTGAACATTTATGATTTTTTTAATTTAAATCTTATATATGTTAAATATATGCGATTCATCGTCTAGGGATCTCAACTAGCCTTTGTAAGATACATTAATATATGGTATTAAGTAAAAAAAGAGTTAAAGATATAATTATAATAAAAGTCAAAGAGTCAAAGATAAAAAACTCCGAAGACTATCGACAGCTCAAATGTTTGCAACGACGTTCGATGAACCGTCATTTGTAAAAAAAGGCTTCATATTTAAAACTGTTAAATCAAACCATCTACATAAAAAGTACATTTAATGATTTTCTAAATATTTTTATTTGCAGTGGATAGAAATTTTTTTTGCTAAATTTGTGAACATATTAGATAAGGATTCATTTATAACAATTAATAATAAAAAAATATTTGATGACTATATACATATATATATATTAAGAAAACAACTGCGCCGTCATTAGTTCAGTTATGGCTCAATATAATAATAAGAATAAGTGAGTGAGAAAAAGAAGTGACAGTAAATAGAAGTATTTTTATTACTATTTATGTTTACTAGTAGAATTGTAAGTACGTTTGTTATAGTGACTGACATATAACAAGATTCCTTATCCCCTCGAGACTGTCACGCTAACAGTATGAATCAAATTTAGATCGTTATTTAGGGTAAGCGTGAATGGTTGGTCAAAGCAAGCAATTTTCCCGATTTTATTTGGCACTTGGGAATCTTTATTTTGAATGGTTAATTTCGTTATCTTTATTTTGAATGGTTAATTCGTTAAGGATGCAACTGGATCATAGCTTTTTCCTTAGCCAAAGACATAATTTTACAAAGATCTAAAATAAATGAAATTATTTTATATTGTGGGCAATATCAATAAAGTTTTTTTTTTCACATTTGAGTAAACTTTGGAAAGAATGCAGCTTTTACACATATTTGCACACATTTTTCCTATAATAAATTGTTACATTTACATTTTCCTATGTATAGTTAAATCGCGAGTTTTCAAGGTATTTTTTATGTTGCTATTGATTTGTTTGAAAAAACATTTTTCAAAAAATTATTATTTACACTGATAAAGTATCGTCCTAAAAGATTGACATCTATGTTTGTATAAGTTTCTGGTATATTACATAAATAGTACATAGTACATAACGTAGAAATGTCTTTCTGTAAGATTTTCAGACGCATCAGTAATTTTGCATCTATTTGCGGGCTATCTTTCTGTAAAAGATGCAGAAATTAATTCCAAGCACTTTTTCACAATATGTCATAATAAATTCTCAGGACAGGACTATACTAGTAGTATTTGGTTTGTAGTTATATTAATGTCATTTGCTTTATATAGTACAAATGTCTATCATGTATGAACATGCCAATAGATATTTACAACTGAGTCATACAAATCTTCTCAAGCGTCACCAGTTTAAACTTGACAGATTTCTCGTAACAATTTATTATTTAAATGATTTTACATGCTGTTAAATTGTTGATGTAGAAATATGTAATTGTTCATCTCGATTAAAATTATTGTTAATGTCATAAGTATCAGTACGGCTTCACTAATTACCAGCATTTTATGAAAAAACGAATTTCTTTAAAAATATTTTTTTCATTGTAACCTTGGGTTATTACCGGTATTCTATATTATAAGATAGGTTTTGTTAAATGATGGTAAATTATTCATTTGTCAAATTATACCTGCTTTCCGTTTTTACATTATTCTAACATGCTTATTTTTCAAATGTTCTTTCTTGCATACACAGTGTAATAATTATATCATAAAGTGACTTCTTAGGGTCACACACTATTTTAAAAAGCCATTGAAGGTTGATTTTATATTTATAGCTGTATTTTATAAATAATGAATAATAGGAAATCTTCTAAAATCTATTTGCAAAATATTATTGTATACCGATTTATCTTGTGCTAGATTGCCGTGGATTTGGATTTATATAATTTTGGAACTTTAGATTCATTAATTTGCAACTGTTTGGCTTATGTTTTTTATTATCAAACTTTTCGGTCTTAGTGTCACTGAGGAGGAATGAATTTCCGAAATGTGCACATCTGGCACATCAAAATTCAACTGGTATTTGTGTTATACATTAAATATTTGACAAAAACACCTGTTGTTTTTGATGTGCTCTATGTGTACATTTCGGAAATTTCAAAAACTCTAACATTTTGTTGATGGTATTTTCAGTATATTTTTGTTTGCAGTCTGTACGGTGTTTTACAAAATAACCAGAATCCCTGTTGAGCACTAGATATTTATATCTTGCTTTACCTTATTTGTTAAAGAATGAAAAGTGAATGATTTGATTTAGACGTTCTTTCAATTTAGCATGAGTGATAGTGGTGTAAAGGGTAGAAAAAGCAAAAGTTTTTATACTTTTTACCGAAGATAGAGTATTAGAAACAAAATGGTCAAGTAGTTCTTTAGAATTTTTGAGAATCCACATTTGGTTGATGCCAGATGTAGAATAGACTTTATCTGAATAAGTCTGAAGGCCATCTTTGACGACTGTCAAAATTTGTGTTAGAATTACTGATAATGATTTAGTAGTACATTTAGAGGAACCTGCTATTTATCTTTCCTTGTATGGATTTTTGTGAAGATTTGGAATCCAAGACAAGTAAGGCAGGTCAAGTTCTTCCTGTTTTAAATTGATACCAAAGACTCAAGGGTTCCCCTATGACTGGAAAGAACTTCATCTTTGGTAAAATTAGTTTTGGTATAAGTAGGATTCTCTGATATACTTTCTAAACCAAGCTCCTAAATAAGACATTCAACATAGAATTTCTAACAAACGAAAATAATGTTATTAGAAGCTTTATCAGCCGGGACAACAACATACCTGTTATGTATGTCAGTAAGGATTGCAGAAACCTAAGGGTCCCTGAGCACTAAAGAAGGTTTAGTACCCTTACAACCATTAAGTTTTGCCATTTCTTGAGTTGACAAAATTTCTAATTGTCCTTATCCAGTCGGATAAAGTATCAAGCTCTACGTCTTCTAATTTAGCCCAACCTCTAGCATACTCTTCAACAGAATCCATAATAATTTTGAAATTCTGTCCACAAGTAAAAGGTTGAGCCTCCCGGTATTTAGGGCCTTTTGAAAGAAAACATCTTAATTTAGTATTCTCAATTATATTGAGATCACCTGTTACTACATGCCCAGTCATAAATATATGGGGACGCTGAGCAAGTGCAGGTAGGTGGAGTAAAGTTATGAAAGTTTAAGCACTGCAAAGTTTGTTTATAGTTAAAAATTTTGGATGCAATGGGTTTAATGTAGGAGTAGGAGATTAGAGGTGGCGAGTTATATTTGAAATAAGAAGGGATTTTAGATTGTACTACTTTATTAAGTAGTATATTGGAAATATTAATAGCATCTATTCCTTTGTTTGCATAATTTAATTTAAGAAATTGGCGACAGTTGTTGTCCTGTATATTGTGTTCCTGAGCAGGTTTAAATAACATTTTAAATGCAATATCCGTGATGATAGCGTTAAGTTTAAACTCTGGTGTATTAAAATTTGTAGTAGTTTTGAATATGCATTCTTCTTGTAACTGATTTAGACGGGAAAGTGGTAAAGAGTAAAGTTTGGTTCGAATATGGTGTAAGTATTATTAAAAGAAGTGGAGTATAATTAAAATTACATGAAACCAAATCAAGGTAAGGAATTTTAAGGTAACAACCCTTAGTTTTTGATATAACTTAAAAAAATTAAGACGGCTGAGAATTTTGTCACAAGGTACATTTCCTGCACAAAGTACTGTCTACTGAGTAAAGGAGAGTCTCGTGGAGTTTTACTCCGCCAGCGGCGGTGCCCGCTTAGGGGTAGTAAATAGTTATAAGAAATGCCTATTGAATTCCATCTGCCATACATGCACATTTCGAAAATCCATTCCTCATAAGGGACACAAGGGGCCGAAAACATTAAAAATTGATTCTATTTTATTATTTAAATGCTGTTTCCGCGTGTTTATTTTAATATCATTGACATTGATTTTTTTCAGCTAAAAATTCATATTTCATATAGTACAGTCGACCAAAAGTAAAATTTATAAGTACAAGTATCAACCATCTGTAGTAATGTTTATAAAGGGCTACAGATATAGTTTTTATTACCTGTTGAAGATAAGTTTTATAATATTGACAACATACTTATCAGTGGTGCTTAATATAACTATTAAGTGTTCTCAACAAGTATTATTATCGCAATGAGTATTGCAGTAAATTACTGGAAGTGTAAACACATAAAATAAACACTAAAAAGATAAAAAAAAATTCCAATAACATGTTATGATAAACCAAATTTGCACATGATTCATTATCAAAAGTGTATGTATAAAAAGCTATCATAGTTTTTCAAATTCTTTCTTTAAAAATTATGGTAAAAGTACTATGAACAAAACTTTAGCAATTGTACCTTCTTCTTTAAAAATGAATCTTAGTGCTGCTCCTGTTTTATCTAAATAGGGAATATCACTAAAATATTGTAAAATACAGTATAATTTACAAAGGTTTAAACACAAAACAAACGATTCATGTCCAAATCCGAGACCCAAAAACAAAGTTAATTACAAAACTAGCCAATTCAGTTAAACACGTGAATTTCAACTAGGAAAGTTAGGTCAGGTGTTCCAAAAAAGGATAAGAACCTCTTGTCTAGCCAGTTACCGCCACATTCGAACAGAAATTTAAAAATGAAAGGGATATGGACGTATTATAAGTGAAATCCATCTAAGTATTGGTTTGGATACAGCAACTTAAAACTTATTACACTATTACAATGAGGGAAATAAAATGTATTGAGGGTTTTAAAAAGCCTAGGCTTGCAATATACCCTAGTCAGAATCCTCTTTTGAAAGCAGCTTGCTTAGTTATAGAAATTTCCCATAGTGGAACAAGTTGTTTTATATCCTATATATTGAAGGCATCATATTTGTCATATAGCTTCAAATGTAACTTTTTGTAGATGTCTATATTAAGGGATTCAATTTCAAGTTGGAGTAGAACATGAACAATAAGTCGTATCTTTTATATTAAGTTTGCTTAGATAAATATCATTTAGCAAACAACAAATCAAAATAACGATTTTTCTTATGTAATCTGAAGTTAATTTTTCACTCAGATGGTTTTTGTGATCGGCAAGGATTTTAAAAACTTTAAACGCTGTTATTTCAGTGAATTCTCTTATATTCATCTCTATTTAAAACACTGCAAATTTGACGGTTTGTAAATGTATGATGACCAGTGTTCTGTACGAGTTCTTCTCATAAATAACCATCATAATATTTGACAGCCAAGATTAGAAGTTTTCCAATTTGAGTATAGAGTTTTTTTATCACATAAACACAAAAAAATAAAAATATTAATAGTTACTCAGATTTTTATGTGAAAGAACACGATGTACCATAAGGGTAATTAATTTCTGTACATTAAAAGATAAAGACAAACATACATGTATCTAAACAATTTTAATCCTCTGTGAAATTGTGTTTAATCAAGTCGTTAAGAATTAATTTTTTAAGCAACATGTGAAATATCACCGCAAAATGAAAAGCTTTTATCACTGGTGTTATTTATTTTAAATAATAACGACGTCGTAATTTATTTTTTTTTTTTAAATGCTAAATTCAAATATGTCGAATACATAAGTGGAGTAAGGTGAAAGATTGAATTATGCGTAATATTTAAAGATTTCATTGATATCGAGTTAACAAGTTAATCCTTCAAAATTGGACAAAATGTAATTCTAAATACAACAAATATACCAGTCCTTGTCCTAACTACATTCCAAAAAGCAAATTAAAAACTTTGAGAGCTGGCATAATTAGTTATACACGTAAAATTCCATCAAGGAAGTGAGGCCGGGTGCTCCGGAAGGGTAAGCACCTCCTGTGTAGCTGGCTACACCCGCTTTATCAGACTTTTTAAATTTATCAGTAAAATTTTACCTCCATACTGTTTTAGAAAAATGAATTTTACGGAGTCGATGATATACTTTTCAACAAATCGACAAACGAAAAAAATGTTAAATATCATGAAAACTAATTAAGTAAAAACTACTTTTTTAAGGATAACAAATTTATCTGCTAGAAATTGATTAATTTTGAGCCATTTAAGGCCAGAGATTGCTTTTACGGCATTATAAAACATAGGTTTTTCCTACACTATCTGATTCTTTGGACACGAGAGTCGACCAGAATCTGATTTCTGCAAGATTAAAAAAAGTGGAATAGTGGAGGAAAGGGCGTTTTTGCTATTGAATAACAACTGCAGCATGTCTTTCAAGAGGGTTTTTTTTTATTGTTTTTGGAATGACTAATTTACACTTATGCTGTTAATGAGTGGACATTTTGTATCTTGTTGATGATATACATAATTGTGAATATTAAAGTTGAAAACCCAGAAAGACGTTTCGTAATATATATTGTTTTCAACATACTGAACTCGAGAATAAGTTAAACATTGTAACCGAACAAATGATCACAAAAATACCTATTGTACTTGTTTAGAAATAGTACTCAAAATAGTTTTCAAGATACTTATTAAAGATCCTTTTAAAAAGGGGCACACTGATATAGATTTGTACATATTTAACCTAGACAGTTGATTGTTTTGTTATAAATATTGCAAACCAGTACTTATCCGTCAATGCTACTGCAAATGTACAGTACTGACAATAAGAAAATATTTTTAGAATGTTGAATGTAAAAAGCATAATCACTGCTTCACTGATTCATAATTTTGAAAATTTTTTTTGAACGTTCGTTAATGTTAATTTTAGTGAATTTAGATTCTAAACCGTAAGCTGTAAAGGACATTTTTATTGCTTTACATATTAGCATATATATAAATAAATGACAAACAATAAAGGGTTGTTTTCTATAATGTAAATATCATTGTCATTATGAATTATTACTGGTTCACTTATCTTATTCTTCCGAAAAGGTGTTTTTAAAGCTGTAAAACAGTTTGCTTTCCTTTCTTCAATTTGATGTAATAAACTTGTCTTCTCTCTGTGAAGATACTTCAATCAATGTTTTTGTTGGAAGCAGACAATAAAGAAAAAATATATATGTTTTAAAATAATGAGTAAATTTAATGTTATATGCAACTAAACCATTTTCCTACGATTGGACACATAGAAGACCGAAGTCTATTACAGAAATTAGATCAATACTGCAAAAAGTTGATCTCTATTTAGTCAAGCACCATTACAAAAAGTGCTTTGACAGTTAATTTACACTTTTACCTATCAAAATATCTTACACTGTACATACATCATCAGAAAAGAGAAAGTAAACCAAAAACTAAATAATTTGTTTTCTTCTAACACACACATACACACACGCGCGCACACACCCCCAAGCATACACACACTGTATGTAAAATAACATAGTTTAAAACATAACAAAAGTTCATCAATATATATATATATATATATATATATATATATATATATATATATATATATATATATATATATATATATATATATATATATATATATATATGTGCCATATGTGACATTTCGGAAAATTATTCCTCATCAGTGACATTAAATTTAAATATTTAAAATCGTAATTCAACATTCTTAAAGATATGTTTGTAAAGATTTTCGACATTTTTGGTAATTTGTTTATTTGTTTTTATCTTTTAAAGTGTATATACACCAATATCTTGTCAATATAAAAGAGCTTTGGTTGCTAAATGACCTTTCGCATCAATCTAAAAACAATTGCGCCTTCCATAGCCGAGGTTCTTACCCCGCCCCACGGTCGGATCCAGTAAGAACTAAACTACTTCAATATGAATAAAAAAAATCTTGAGTCATATGACATCACCTAATTACTATAGTAACACTTGGAACGGTTTGTCATCCATAAAAGTTATAAAATCAAAGTTTTATAGATTTAGTCACGCAGTTTAATCTTAAAATAATTTAAAGAGGCTGTCTTCTATAAGAGTTTTTATTTGACAATTGATTATTATTTTCCATTATAAATTGTTCTGATCTTGACAACAAATCAGTTCTCTGTTCCACAAAATATAGAACATGTCGATTATACGATTAAATCATACGGTGTTATACGACAGTTAGTAATGAAGCATTGGTATCATCGATTTCTTTTGCAGTGAAAACTTAAAATCAGTTGTCATAATTCGGTTCAGAAGATAATTTTAATAACTGATTATTAAATTAAAGCTGCATTTAGTTTTTTAAAGAAAAAAATTAAAACGGTGCTAATCTAATTAATGATGTTCCTAATAAACAATGTTACATTTAGTTCAACGATAAAAGCTCGGATAAATACAGAAATTACAGTAATTATCCAGGGAGATGCAGCATTTGGGATCTAATATTAGAACATTGTTACATCATAAAAAACCGGGTCATTTCAAAACAACTTTTGTAACGGTGAAATACGATAAAATAAACTCAGAAATCCGTTGAATTTGTCATTTTGTGACTTATTTAGGGATACATAACACCATTTCAAATATATCTGGATAATAATGACGTATAATAAATGCAATTTGTCATTTTTCTTCTTCGATTTATGGGTTTTTCCGTATTTTAGTGCGCATGCACCAAGCTCATAATTATCATCGTTAAACATAGACCAATCGGTTAGAAGATTCCGTTTATTTACAGTTAGAAAAAATAAAATTTTAGAAAATGAATCTCACCGATCGTGGTTAAAGGATATCTATTTTTTTCAAAACCAAAAAAAAATACATTTTTAGAAAATCAAATAAAAAAAAAAAAAAAAAAAAAAAAAAAAAAAAAAAAAAAAACCACAAAAAAAAAAACAGAAAAACAAAAAAACAAACAAAAAAAAAAAATTGAAAAACTCAATGCAGCTTTAAAGCTTAAGTAAAACCTGAAAGATAGTTGACACATATTAAAGTTGTTAGATATAATGAAAGCATTCACCGTGTAATCGTGTTATACCGTTTAGCAAAATATTCGGCCGTCTAAATTTTTTAGATTTGTTTGAAGCTAGGGTCTGTTCCCTCGTGCTGGGAATCCCTTAGCTGGATTTGGATTCATGAAGTTTTAGAAGTTTGGATTCATTATTTCTCAACTGTTTGGTTTATGTTTTTTATCTATTAAACTTTTGATGTTTTGATGCCCCTGGTGTCGCTGGCGGGGAGTTTTAATTACAAATACAATCTGCTTTATACCTCTGCTTGAACAAACAGAAAAATTAAATTAAATTTAAAAAAATTTTTAAACATTTTTTTACAACAGAAACAATACGATACAACATATAAAAACATTTTAAATTTAAATATTAGCAACCGAAGCATGAACAAACAACCCTTGCAAATGTATGTTATCTGTTAAAAAAAGCCTATTTTTTATTTTAATATTATTCTTAAAAAAAGGATATTAAAGGAAAATGTTCTGTATTTTGCATTCAAGGAACCATGTTGATAAGCATTGTAAGTGACGCACGTGACGGGTGTAACTAGCTAGACAGGAGGTGCTTACCCTTCCGGAGCACCTGGCCTTACTTTCTTGATGGAAGTTCACGTGTATAACATATTTTGCCAGTTTGCAAAGTTTTTACTTTGTTTTTGGGATTGTGATATGGACAAGGACTGGTATGTTTGTTTTATTAGTCGTATTAATACTTACTCTTGGAAATTTAATACGTTACCCAGTCATTTAAGTTATCATCATAATAAAGCTAAATTTTGAATCGGTTTTCTACATTAATCGGTATGTTTGTGTTTGATTAACTAGTCGTATATACAATTTACAATTTTATTTTCTATGAATTCATAAATCTCTGACTGCTATTTTTGAACAAAAAAGTCACAGTTAATTAAAGTGGATAAAGTTACGCCATTCTCAAGACGTTTGATGTTTTTATGGTAATCATTGCCGTCATAAATCAGTGTTCAGTGACAATAATAATTTGCGATCATAAACCTGATGAGGAGAAATGATATTGCAGTTTCTTTCAAACCTCTGTTGTCTTTAAGATTACTTATACAAAATATTTATTGTTTTTTGGTATAAAAACTTTAAAACTGGCCATTTTAGTTATACATACGTCTATCAAGGAAGTGATGCCTTGGGCTTGGGAAATTAAGCATCTCCTGTCTAGCTAGCCACATCTGTCACTTAAAAGTCAAATTTGAGATTGAAATAGATTTATGAGAAGTCAAATCTATCCATAGTAGTTTTGATAGTGTCCTCAGTCTTATCAACAATATTATTACGACGGCCATAAATTTTTAAGGGCCTTGATTAGCCTAGGCTTGCAATGTTCTTGAGTCAACAATTTAATTGTAAGCAGCTTACTTGGTTGAAAAAAGTGTCCGACGTCTGAACAAGCTCTATCATGCTGTATTTAATGAAAAAAAATTATACCATACGCTGGAAAAGTAGAAACATTACTACAAAGAAACAAAAACAGAAAAAACTGAAGTCGTCACGTTTGTCGTATAGCTTTTGATGTAACCTTTCTTAGGTGTTATAATTGAAGTAAAGTCAAAATATGAAGCAGAACATAAGGAATCAGTCGTATCTTTTATTTCAAGCTCAGTTGATAGATGGCATTGTATTTATATATTCTCCAATTTTAAGATCATTTAGAGACAGTACGCCATCTATATATCACCCGTGGGGAACCCGGGTTAGAATAGGTCCCCAGCACCTCACGCTTGTCGTAAAAGGCGACTAAAATGGGGCATTCCGTTTGCCGTGGAATGCGATCCTTAGTGGTGGAGAACGGAATTCTGGTGATTGAGGACCATGTGGGTTGCTGCTTTCTTTGGACAAACACATGACTTTGACCCTTACTTCACCTAGAAGGACGTTTGGCATAGGCCCGTATCCAACAAATCGGCTGGTCACCACAAGCCCTGCAGGCAAGATTTGGTTTCTTCTTTAGCTCTGCTCACGTTTTAACATTCGTAGTGCTTAACCTTGGTCTCCTTTCTTTTGTCTGTAGAAGGCGGTGGCTTATGGTTCAAATGCTGTTCTATTGTGATGTTCTGAATCTGGGCATTGCGATTTTTTGGGATGTATGTCTTCGTTGTAGTCACTGGTGCTGTTCCGAGGCGAGATCCCTGGAACTAAGGCATCGCCTTGGTTGGCACTCCAGATCGGTGGGTAGGGAGCAAGGAAGATGAACCACTTTACACCACCATGGAAAATAAAAATTAAATTTTGAATAGTTCAAAAAGATTAAGAGAGGATAGTGATGATGAAAACAAATGAAATCAATATTATGGGCAAAGTTTGTAGTTGTTGATTCAGCTACAGACGAAACATTGAAAATAAATCCTTATAGCTAGCTAGACAGGAGGTGCTTACCCTTATGGAGCACCCGGCCTCACTTCCTTGATGGAAGTTCACGTGTATAACATATTTTGTCAGTTTGCAAAGTTTTTACTTTGTTTTTGGATTGTGATATGGACAAGGACTGGTATGTTTGTTTTATTTGTGGTACAGAAGTGTGTCAGTGGTATTGCTGGTTTAATAGAGAGTATTAAAAATTGCGTTCAGGGTCGCTACTGATCCAATGCAAGAACAGGCAACAGTCAGTGAATTTATTAGCAGCAAAATATTTTGCGGATGTTGCGGTTAAAGTAACTCCGCACAAAACTCTTAATAGTAGCAAAGGCATTATGAGAGACCTTGATAGAGTTATGTTTGACAGGATAAACGGATAAAAGGGAGGATAAACTTATTTAAACAAATACTTACCTCCTAAAATTTAATTTGTCTTCACCACCAAAGAAAATCAAAGCTGGGTATTATAGCATTGCAGTGGCTAAGTATATTCCAAATCTATTGCGATGTTATCAATGCCAAAAATATGAACATGGTTCTCGTATATGTAAATATACAGTAACATGTTGTCGCTGTGGTTCAAAAGACCATGCTGCTGATGGCTGTTCGCTCACTCCAAAATATGCAAATTGGGGTGAAAATCATATGGCCTCCTCCAGGGATGTTCATTGTGGAAGAGAAAACATGAAATTTAAAAACTAAAGATTAATCAAAATATTTGTTATGGTGAAGCCAAAACGTTATATATGAAGGAGCAGAAAGGTCCAAGCACATCATATGCTGCAATAGCCTCAGGTTCTTCTTCTAAAGCATATAAAAGTGTTGCCTGTCAAACAGATTTTAGTTTATTGATAACAACAACAAACATAACTCAAACTAAAAAGAAAATGACCAATTCTACTGTAACAATCAAAACAGAGAAAAATGTTAATAATAATAAAATAATAAGAATGGAAAACTTAGTACACAGGAACAGAATAATTCTGCTGCAGACAAAACTAAAATATCACCTGATCAGGACAAACCTGCATAAAAAAAAATAAAAATAATAAAAAGAAATCTTCAAAGCATGTCTTTCCTGGTAAAGATGGTTTTACGACCGTGAAATCGAAACATTCTGTTCATCGACTTCGTGTTCTTCAAGGGATTTATCATCAGACGAAAAAATGGAATGCGCTTCATCCTCGCAGCCAATTTCCCCAATAAGAACACCGAATTAAAATGAATAATACAAATATAATTCAATGGCATTGCAGAGATTTTAGAAATAATTTAGATGAAGTAGCACTATTAGCTAAAGATTTTAACCCTGTAGCATTTTGTCTTCAAGAAACATATGTTAGGGTTAGGGTAAGGCAAAGACTGGTATGTTTGTTTTATTAAAGAATCGGATACTGAGTTAAAATTCAGATATTAAAAACAGCATCATTCTTTTTCACCAAATACCGAAAGAGCTTCCGGAGGGCAGCAATTTTTGTACGTAATGGCACTATTCATAGTCCAATCACTTTGATAACAAATCTCCAAACAGTGGTAGTTCGCCTAACGCTTCAAATTACATAACCTTATGCTCAATTTATATTCCTCCATCTTCTTTGTTATAGCTAGCTGATATGCAAAATTTAGTCGAGCAGTTACATAACCTAATATAGATGGGTCTCTCTTCGTTGATTACTTTGGCATCTCCTGTAGAGGGACGCATATGCATGCTATTGAAAAGCGACTTTTGCCTCAACAAAATTAAAAAATGGTCATTGGAAAACGGCTTTAAGTTTTCTAAAAAACTATAGGCCTTAGATATTTTAAAAGTTTTATCCAATACAAATTGGGGTGGTGATCAACCTACATTACTTTATTTGTACAGATCGCTTATTAGACCGAAACTTGATTATGGATCCATTATATATGGATCTGCTCGCAAATCATATTTGAAAGACCTGGACGCAATTCATCACCAAGATCTACGTATTTGCTTAGGAGCTTAAAGAATGTTTCCAGTTGACAGTTTATATGTTGAGACTAATGAGCCTCCATTACATTTAAGGCGCATTAAACTAACTTTGCAGTATGCTAAAATATTATATGCAAATCCAACTAATCCGTCATTTGATTGTATTGTCCATCCTCCTTATCAAGACCTGTACAATAAAAAGGCTATTGCACCTTTAGGTATTCAAAACCAAAGTCGGAGGAATGTGGTTTAAACCTAAATATTATTAAAAAGCACCAATTACTAGACGATCCTCCTTGGCTTCTTGACTATCCAGAAGTCAATTTGGATCTCACAAAGTTTAAAAAGTCGGAAACAAGTGAAGAAATTTGCCAGCAGGAATTCGCTCTCATTAAAGATAGATATATACGACTAATTCCTGCTGTTATTAGACAGGAACTTCGAGAATTGTTTTTAATACATACTGATGGGTCAAAAGATAGTAGTCGAGTAGCTGCTGCTGCCATTGTTGGAGACGAAACAATAAATATTCGTCTTCCAAATAAAAGTTCTTTATTTACAGCTGAGGCTAAAGCAATTTCACTTGCTTTACAATAAATGTCACAATCGCCTCATACTAATTTTTTTAATATGTCCTGACTCTATCAGTCCTTCGGGCAATAAAGAGCAGAAAATTAGATCACCACCTAATTCATGAAATTCTGAACTGCATACATTTATTACATATGCTGTTTCAGATTTTAATAAAATTATTAATTATTGTTGGTTGCCTATCCATGTTGGTATAAAAGGCAACAGTAAAGCCGATTCAGCTGCTAAAGCAGCATTATCTAAACAAATAACTACTTCTTTTGTTCCTTATACTGATTTAAAGCCTTTGATATACAATTTTATCAATGATCAATGGTCAAGTCATCAGTTCAGCCCTGTCCGGGATTTATACCTTTATCCCAGTACAATAGGCGTGATAGTATTGTTCTCCGGCGCTGTAGAATCGGCGATGGCTATTTTACACACTCATTTATTTTAAAGGGTGAACAACCTCCACAATGTGTCCCTTGTCAAAGTCAACTATCTTTTCAGCACATATTGTTCGGTTGTGTTGACTTTGCAGATACAAGGGATACTTTTTATTCAGCATCATCGATGCAAGATCTTTTTAGTAATGTCCATGGACAGAAAATTTTAAACTTCCTTCGGGAAATTAACTTATTTGGTAAAATTTAATTGTTTTACTATTTATTTTCCAGTGTTTTATATATAATTTGTCTGTGATATTTCTGGGATTTATTAGTTTGCTTTTAGGTTTTTATTTTATAATACAAATAGATTTACCTTTATTTAGATTTTAATTGATACTATTGTATCTTTTACGCTTTTCTAGCCGCGAATAGCTGCAAAATTGCTGATGCGGCTCAAAACATTATTTCACTCACTCACCCATCTATATATCTGTATGTGTAGTTGAATCATTCAGCGTCAGACTTCTCTCCAGATATGATATAGTTCTGTAAAAGTTATTATTCATATGAAAAAAAAAAAAACAAATCAGCAGATTTAATGGTATACCAATTGTTTGTTGGAAAATAATGTTACCGAACACAACAAATATGTTGTCTATTAATAACTCTTAAGTTTTGTTGATTGTATTTTTCATGATAATTAAAAATAAGTTCACTACAACAATTACTATGACTGGTAGAGTCAGTATCAGCAAAATTTACTTGCTTTGCAAATATGAATTAAGGCAAGATTTTTTTTTAGCAATTTTATGAGAAGTTGAATTCAATGTTTGTTCCCTAGCATTTATTTGAAAACATGAAATTTAGACGACATACACAAGTTTCTAAAATCTATAAATTAAAAAATTGAAGCCGTTATCTCTGACAATTGTCGACCAAAACAATATCCTGTAAATGATATAATGATTTATTATTTTGAACGGACGTTTCAAATACTTCTTTTTCATAATCTTCAATTATTGGAGTAAATTGTATTGTTATACTAATACGCTTGAGGTGATATACTCGCCTGACACTGTGTACAGTAGTCTAAGTTCTATTGTAGTAATCACCTTCACTGTTATCGTGTGAAAATGTCTGACACCGTGTATAGTAATGTCAGTTCTATTGTAGTTGACACTTTTACTTTCATAGTGTGACAATTTCTGACACCGTGTATAGTAGCGTCAGTTCTATTATTGTGAACATGTTTACTGTAACGTGTGATAATGTCTGACATTGTATATATAAGTGTCAGTTCTACTGAAGTGAACGCGTTTACTGTTATCGTATGACAATGTCTGACACTGTGTATAGAAGTGTCAGTTCTACTGAAGTGAACACATTTACTGTTATCGTATGACAATGTCTGACACTGTGTATAGAAGTGTCAGTTCTACTGTAGTGAACACGTTTACTGTTATCGTGCGATAATGTCTGACACCGTGTATAGAAGTCTTAGTTCTACTATAGTTCTTTACTGTTATCGTGCGACATTTTCTGACACCGTGTATAAAAGGCAATTCTATTGTATGTTATCTATAAAAAGGAAACATATTTTTTTTATTTTAATGTTATTTATAAAGAAAAGTATTGAAGGAAAATGTTCTATATTTTGCATTAAAGAAAACATGTTTATAAGCATTGTCAGTCGTATTGATACATACAATAGGAAATAGAATATGTAATACAGTCATTGACGTTATTGTGTGACTTTTTCTGACAATGTGCATAAAAGGCATTCCTATTGCAGCTAACACGTTTACTGTAACGTGTGACAATATCTGACATTGTGCAGAAGTGTCAGTTTTATTATAGTGAACATGTTTACTGTAACAAACATGTGATAACGTCTGACACCGCATATAGAATACAGTTCTATTGTAGCTAACACGTTTCCTATAACGTGTGACAATGTCTGACACTCTGTACAGAAGTGTCAGTTTATTGTAGCGAATACGTTAACTGTTAGCATGTGACATTGCCTGACACTTTTTATAGAAGTTTCATTTCAATTGACACCTTCTATATAACACCTTCCATGTTATCGCTGTTAATTGATTAATTAATTATTTTTTTGTCATAAACAACAAAAATAAAATATTCATCCGAAATTTAACTTGAATACTTTTACCTGAATTTGACTTAATAAGACATTTCTTTAAAGACATGATAATTAAGACTTTCTCTATTGTGGTGCATTCTGACTAACATTTTATATCAAGTCAATTTTTATATGTTTCTTGACATCTATTTGTGTAACTGTAGATTGGGTTTGAGGTTAATTTAATAATTAAAACTGATTGAATATCAAAACCGAAACAGATATTTAATAATGTACAACCGTCATCGTCAATAAATATAAAAACATTTGATCATATAAATATTACCGTTTCAACAATTTTCAGCAGTCTTAATTTTTGAAATTTGTTTAAAACTAAGGTTTGTTATCTCATGAGAGGCATTCCTTTGCTGGATTTTACTTCATATAACTTTGGAACTTTAAATTTATTTTATTTTTTATTAACTGTTTTGCTTATGTTTCTACCTATCAACTTTTCGGCTATTATAGTCACTAATGAAGAATGGTTTTCAATAATGCGCACATATGGATCATCAAAATGTAACAAGTAAATAGATATGTGATATGTAACAGAAAACCTTACATCGCCGTCATCACAATATTGTTGATAAGTATGTAGTCACTGTATCCAAACTTATCCTGGATATATTTGACTTACCATACTTCTGTGTTCCTTTCATTCTCAAAATTGACCTGCACGTGACGAGTGTAGCTAGCTAGACAGGAGGTGCTTAGCCTTCCGGAGCAACCGGCCTCACTTTCTTGATGGAAGTTCACGTGTATAACTAATTTTGCCAGCTTTCAAGGTTTTTACTTTTTTTTATTGTGGTTTGGACAAGGACTTGTATGTTTATTTATTTATACAAACAACAATTTGTTTTAGACTGAAATTGTTTATTGCCTTTAAATTAACTATAAAATCAAACGTTCTATTTCACATCAAAATTACTTTCTAACTCTAAAATACCCTGTTTAGTACCAGTGTCACATTGACATTGAGTTGAACGTTATCGGTGAGCAACAACATCGGTTTCATTTTATAATAGCTTGAAAACAAATTATAATTATAAATCAATAATGATCAATAATGAAAAATGTACAGACATTTGTGTCAAGTTACATTAGAAAGGGTTAACATATAACTATTTTATTTCATTTTATTTTTAATTGGTTCAGTTTAGCTATAAAGACCCGCCTAATTGCCGAAGGGATATACGCTTTAAAGTATCTCTTTTTATATTCATTTTAGTTAAAAATAAAGTTTACTGACCTTTTACAAGTGCCCTAGTAAACAGGTTGTATCTTTATAGAAGTGTTTAGTGTTTTCGTGTTTTCACTTTTTACTTTCAGTGGAAAATTTGCTACTTTATTTAAGTTGTTTATTTTTTACTGTTTTAAACATTGCGTCAATTCAGTGCTTCAGTCAGTATGATCCGTGGGTTCAATTTCAGGCTGGAATACTGATGAATACTTTTAACAAGCAGTTAACAACAAAGGTTTAATTTATTCCTTTCACATGGTTTTTGGAGACATAAAAAGATGTAACAAGCCGTGCTATTATATATATAAATCACGTGATTAAAATTTTGTAACAATATCAACAATTCTGTGGAAGCGAATTAACCAGTTTATATTTGATACGGCAGTTTAATTTAATTTTTCATAATCAACAGTCAATCAAATTTATATCTACAACAGTTAATTGTCATAACTTTTATTTACCCTTTTTACAACATATATAGAGAACAAGTCAAGTTGTGAATATATCTTTGTCCTATTTAATTCTTAAAAGTTTAAAGTACATTTATTGATGTATTGATTATAAAATGCAAACTTGATAGAAAAAGAAACACCTCCGCGGAAGTAGCAAAACTCGCCATTTGACTATTTATATAAAACAGCTCATTCTCTTATTTATTAATACGAATAGTTTTTTAATTCAAACATAATATATCTTAATCTTTAGTCGTTAAACATATTTATAAAACAGACCACAATTCATTGTGATGAATTGAATATAATAAGTTACACAATTCTATCGATCTCCTGATTTTCCAATACATTAAAAGGGCTGGAAATATACCTTAGTGACTTTCTACAGTATTATGGAAAAATCTTTTACAATTATACACACCGCAGTACAATTTGACTCGTGTACAAAATCCCAAAAGCATATCTTAAAATAAGGGATCCAAAGCAATCATGTTACTTCCACATCTACATATTCCGAATTTTTATTCTTTGAATGGTAAATATATAATACAAATACCAGTTAAATTTTGATGTTTCAGATGTGCACATTTCGGAAATTCATTCCTCATCAGTGACACTAAGACCGAAAAGTTTGATACATAAAAAATACAAGACAAAAAATTGATAATGATGAATCTAAAGTTTCAAAATTATATAAATCCAAATCCAGCTAAGGAATGCTTTGCATGAGGGAACAAACCTTAGTTTTAAATAAATTTCAAATTTAAGACGACTGAAAATTTTGAGAAATTGTACATTTTCTGACAGCACAAAGTACTGCCTACTGAGTTATGGATAATAAAGTAATATATTTATATATAGAACCATCCGGAAACAGAACTTCAATGTTATAAGTTTTTATTTTTAAAGGATTTAATGCAATATGTGCATTTGCTTCACTTCCTGATTTGTGCTCTTAAATACTTTTGTATTACCTTCTTCGTAAAATTATGGCTGTTATGTTACTTCACTAATAAACATTATATTCAGGGTTTTTTTTCTATTTGTTTTATTTCTTGTTTATTTTTGGTCTAGTCATCATGCAAAAAAGTCACTATGACACAAATACATTAAAAACATCTCGGTACAAATTTTCAATCTATTTTCTTTGTAACCGGGATAATTTGAAGAAACCCTTTTTTATGCGTCATTTTTAATGTTAACTGGGTAAAAATAATTTCATGCAGACAACTTTTAATCAAACGTTAAGTTTCAGTTAAAAGCAGACGGCAAAACAACACTGATAAGAAACATTCTTTTTCATTCATTTTCAGATCAATTTTCGGTCTTTTATCAATTTATTATTATATATTATGTAATTCTTATTATAACCAAATTTGCGAAAATATTTTGAGCAAATACATAGGAAAGAAAAAATTGCTTGTTTATTCATATTAAATAGAATATGTTTACAGATCTAACTAAACCTAGTTTTTGTTATTAGCTTATTATGCCCCTGAAATGATTTAATATGTTATCTTTACATACACATTTACATCAGAATATAATACTGTTTCGTTGAGTCTATTGACAGCGAGAATGTTGGAGAAGAAACATGATTATGTTCCTTAGTTGTATACAGCAGTTATTTACACATTTATCTTAGATGGACATTATCTTTATAAAGACCATACTTTCTTGTTTCATTTTGATAAATTTGTTTCATATAAATCATTTAGTCAGTTAATAAAATGGCGGAAAACAGTAATTTCCTTTTACTGATGCCAAGGGTTATTTTCAATACCCACTGAAAATAAACCATGAACACCAATCTAGAAAAATATTGAATACAATTTGGAACAGAAAATATGTTTGGTTTATTTGATTATTGATTCGTGATCAATTATCATTACATGTTTGAGCTGTGGTTATATTACATAAAAAGTTTTTAAATACATATTATTACCAAAGAAATGCCATAATTTAATATTTTAACTTTAAATAAATGGTTTTGGTATTATGCATTATTCAGTTAAACTTTCAATACAAACTTATACAATATCCCATTAAAACTGCAAATATATTTATTACACAATGTAAAATTGATTTTTTTTATATTTTATGTGTTTCTGAAATACCAGAATTAGCCACTTATATCTAAAACAATTCGTGTCAGTGGATGACGATTTATATTACTTTCCAGACACGACTGTTTGTTTTATACACTTTTTCATTTAACTGTGATAAAATTCGTCTAATTATAAGTAGTATTAAGGGACTTATTAGTAACCCTGTATGTCCGATTGCATTATTATCTATCGTCATGGCATTTAGATGTTTATTATGTACTGTTGACTTAAATCACAACATTGCTGATTGTTTACCACAAAACTATTTCAGGAGATGAAAAGTGGTCAACCGATAGCAACACTTTTTCAAATCAATATATATTTATCTTGAAAATAGTTTTACTGGAAATTCTACATATGAGCCCTTAAATATTTTCATGTTCAAGCATGTTTATTTGTTTTAAATAGTGATAATAGTAATATGTCGACTGGGTATTCTCTAACATTTGATTGACTAAAACAGTCACTTAAAAGCACTAGAAGATTCTGAACTTTTAAAAAATATAAAATATATGAAAATATTTTTCTATAGCTTGACATATGATATTGATAATGAATAATTTTCCGAAATTTGCACATATGGCACATCAATATTAAACTTGAATAGTTGGTTTATATTAATTGTCCCTCAGCAGGTACCACTGCTGATGAAATAAATTCCCGAGAGTAGCCTTAACTCAGTAGTCAGTTATTTGTGTTGACAGAAAATGTACTTTGTAACAAAATTCAGTTTCAGTTTGTTCCCTCCTGCAAAGCTATTTTATCTGGATTTGGATTTATTTTGAAAATTTGAATTCATTAAATAAATCAAACTTTTTGATCCCTAGTGTAACTTATGAGTTATGGCTTTCCAAAATGTGCACATGTGGCACATTAAGATTTACTGGTATTTTTATTAGTTATAAAAATATATAACGAATACAAATATAAATTTATAGATGTCGGTAAACAAATATATAACATCTCGACAGCAAAAAAGCCAACAAAGATATGATAAAACGCATTTAATTTAACCGATTTAAATCAAAGACCTTGCAAAACCAAACAATCAAAAACCACCGAATAATGAAATGTTGCAAAATGAAACAAGAAAAAAATTGATATCTGGTGGAATTTATTTTACTCAAGTCAATGCTTATTATACCCAAAAGGTCTTTGTTATAATACTAAGTATTACTGAATAACCTTTGATTAACACTTTGATTAACATTTATCACATCATTATACATCATTAGAGACAATTTGAATGATTAGGAAAGAGTTCAGTGTACACTAATGTGTCAATTGCTATAATAATGTTAAGTAAACATTCCGTACCAGAGAACATGCCATTATTAAATTCGCCCGTAAATAATATATAACTGGATTCGGAAATTCTCTTTTACAATTATCCTTTTCATAAACTTTAGACCGAGAAAAACTAAGGCAGCGGATATTATAAAGTCTATGATACCATAGACAAATTACTAATCAAGTTCTTAAGAACGCTTTTGTTGAAGGCTATGATTGTTAATTTATAAACCGTTTATAACAAGTTTAATTTTCCTTTTTCAATAATCTTCTACACGTGGACATTAAAACCGCTCATATTTGTTTTGTTTTAAATCTGCTTAAGTGCTGGAAATGAGATAGATTGCAGCAACTTAAAAGAATTATAACCAGATAGTGATCAATATAAATGTACTTGGTAATAACGAGAACCAAAAAATGGTTAAATAAATAAATTAATTAATTAAATAATTAATTAATTAAATAAATAAATAAAATAAATCAATAAAAATACAACAAAATAAATCAAATGCCAGAATCAAAAGGCCTTTGATATCCGAAAACAATTGCAAAGTAAAATTTAATAGAAAAAGTTAAAGCATAATGCAAATAAAAATATTTCATTACATTGAATTTAATGATATTAAGGATTTGAAAAATACAGAAATCTTAACTGATTGTATAAAAAGTCAAATATTAATATTTTATTTACATTAAAGAAACGTATTATGTAACATGCTAATCTCAAGTTATTGAAAAATACATTTTCATACAAAACTATCTATTTACTTTCCTTTATTCCTAGCTGGATTTTTATTCATAAAATATTTGGAATAAAACAAGCAAACAAGTCCTTGTCTAAACCATCATCCAAAAAACAAAGTAAAAACTTTGAAAGCTGGCAAGATTAGTTATACACGTGAATTTCCATCAAGGAAGTGATGCCGGGTGCTCCGGAACTTTATATTCGTTAATTTTTAATAGTTTTGCTTTTTTATTTATCTTTTTACTTTTTCTGCCCGTTGGTGTCACTGATAAGAAATCAATTTCAGAAATATGAACATATGGGACATTAAAACTATACAGGTTTTTTGTTAATTAAACTAATGGATATAATCCATATTAATCTGACATTAACACCACCGTTTAAGTATTTTCTAGTTTAGAAAACTATATATATATACAGTGTAACTTCCCAAAACCGACACCTCTAAATACCGACAACCTCCATAAACCGACATTGTCTGCCCGGGATGGATTTATTCTTATATAAATCATGTAATAAAAACTTCCGAAAACTGGCACCTCTGTATTCCGAACACCGACATAAATTGTCAGTCCAAATCGGCTTCTTTAACAGTAAATTAACTTCCGAATACCGACATTACCTATGGAATAAATAATGTTTGAATGGTCACGAATGACTGCACTGTTTACCTACGGTCGATGTTTACTTAATACATTAACTTATTAATTATAATTATTATTATTATGTATCTGTATCGTATGTAATTTTAAAATAAACAAACGTGTTTAAAACGTTTTATTAAAATGTGCGTTGTTTATATTAAAAAAAAAACACACAAGTCAGATGCCGAAAAGCTACGTGATGTTTTTAGATGCAAGGCAAAGGATTTTCTAAAAAAAAATTACAGCTTTGAATGTAAAGAAATCACGTTCTATTTTCTTTTTTTTCTTTTCCATGTTTTTTTTTTTTAAATCTGAATGATTGATATGGCCTCTTCTTCTCGGGCGAGGAAAATAAAATAAAATAAACTTGAGTACTGTTAGCAGGGCCCGATCATGGTAGACGATAAGAACTACGTATTACAACTACGATGACAATGTATGCACATTGTTTTATTGTTCAATTTGTTTAAGATAAAAATAAAATATAAATAACATTCAAAAAATCACTTTACACGATGTAAGTGTAAACCAACACGATCGAATGCACACACATGAATACACCATTATAACAGCCATATCCGGTAACTGACTAAATTCTGACCTGGTAACGGACTGGAACGAACCAGATTCGAATCCGTTTTTTTTTAAACTTCTGAAAACCGACACCTCTGTAAACCGACCAAAATGACCGGTCCCGTGGAGTGTCGGTTTACGGAAGTTTCACTGTATATAATTCTGCGTTTAAATCTATAAAAATATTACATTAACCACCTAGGTTAAGCTATATTTTGCAAAGCAGCATATACATGTACAATGTATTGCAGTAAACTCTAAACATGATAAGTTTTGCCTTCATGTGGTTATAATAAACCGTACAGAATAACCGGTAGAAATCTCTGTTCGTTTTTTTAAAATAATTTATGCGAACCACGTGACATTTGTACCAGCCTATGGTTTGAATGATTCGCAAACTTCCTAACATGCTTGCTCTTACTGTTTTATAGCATTTATTATATAAAATGATTACAAAGATACGGAGGAGTACAAATTGATAGATTATATCACACTGTTCGTCAAATAGGCATTATACTAGGATCACAGAGAGACGTTCTCTTTTAGTTTACTTCTACAATATAACGATTAAATACGCCAAATAATTTGACAGTTTTTGATAATTTGAATTCTAATTGTCATCTTGAACTACAACAATGTATAAGGTCTTATTATTAAAACATTACTGATTCGTTTTCACGCTTTTCCTTAGAGGCTTATTTCCAGATCAATATATTAAGATGATATCATTATATACAGGCACTGTTTGATATTCCGCCAATTACCATCAATATAAAATACTTCGCTTATAGACAAACTATATTATTTTTCAGGAAAATCTTACATAGGCGGGATGGCGAAATGCGAATGTAATAAGCGACACGTGAGTCTTGTTTGGGCTCTTTTAGAGTGTGTGTTTTTCACTGGTCTTGTATTCGGGTGGACATGGTTATCAGCATCTTTAAGACGGGATGGATACTTTTTGGACTATTGCAATGTAACTTTTGATATCAATTTTGATCTGACACTGGATGAAGGAACTTTAATACCAAAACCAGAATCTCCCAAGGAACTTAATCCAGATCTCATTACAAATGTTGAAAATTCACGTCTTCAATCTAATAAACAACGAAAAAAGAAATGTAGAAAGAAAAAGATATCGACAACAACCAAGGAACCAAAGGAAAATATTGCTCCATGGAAAACAAATGACACACAATATTTCTGTGATAAACAAGAAAGTCAACTTGAATTAATGAACGCCATTGTTCTTATCATTAGGAATGCTTTAATACTGCCAATTGGATTTTTCTTGGACTCTTATGGAACTACAAGGACAAGATTAATTAGTGTGTAAGTACATTTTTTCTTTTTTTAGAACAGCCGCTCAAAGGTTTTACATTACTTCTTACTTCAATTGTAACGGAAATGTCCTAAAAAGAAAATTATATTCTCATTATGCAATAAATTTAAATTTCAAATATTTTTACGAATTAACATTTGAAATCGATATATTTTTTATTTTATAAAATTTGATGGACCTTATGAAGCTTTATTATGAAAAGGTACCAAAACTTAAAAATTTGAAAAAAATTGAAACTTGTGTATAAAAGATGTATATATATTCCGTAAATATGCATAAGTGCGTTTTTTATCAACCATGCAGACTTGAAAAAAAATTACAATAAAAAAGAACAGTGACTTGTTAAATATCAAATGTTTACAAATTTAAGTAAGATAAATATCAAACACAAATTCCTGTTAAATTGTGATGTGCCATATGTGCACATTTTGGGAAATAATTCTTCATCGATGACACTAGAGGCCGAAAATTTTGATAGATAAATGATGTAAACAAAACAGTTGAAAATTACTAAATCTAAAGTTCAAAAATCATATGGATCCATATCCAGCTATGAAATGCTTTGCATGAGGGAACAGACCTTAGTTTTAAAGAAATTTGAAATTGACATTTTAGACAATAATTACATATATTCATCCAATCATCAACAGTTACAGAGTAGTTACTGAACATTTTCTCATTATAATAGAAAGAATGGCTTTGTTGACATCAAACTTGAGAATGAAATGTAAATCCAAATATGTAGATGTTTATTGAAGACTAAACATTTCTTAAACTATTGTGAAAAAATATTGCAACAAATTATTAATATTTCTTGACAAAGGTTATTTCCTAAATACGTTAGTGAGTGAATAAATTATTTTAAAGCCACATCAGCGTTACTGTAGGTATTTGCGACTTAACAATTTTAAACATAGAAAAATATGAATAAATTATCCACCTAATGTAAAAATGAATATAAAAAGTTTCAAAACTAATGCCAAACTGATAAAAAAAAAAACAAATATTATCACAGATAGGTTATAAAATTAAAAGTTGGATAATATGATGGAATAATTGATTCCATTTAAGTTTGTTTTTTCACAAAGGAAGTTTTAAGTATGGTGTATAGTTATATTGCAGTGATTTTGCATCAATGATGCTGACTATCCCTTGCAGAAGCAAGATCAACACGCACCGGCAAAATGTGTAAAACTGATTGTTGATCTTGACAATGAATAAAAAAGTCAGGAGCTTATTTTTCCTTTAAAATTAAACAAGAGTAAAATAACTCTGGTTATTTTATGAGTAGAAATATATATCATAAGTACCTGTTAAATTTTGATGTGCCATTTGTGCACATTTCGGAAAATCATTCCTCATCTTAGAATTCTAATACCTTTAGAGTATATTTAGTGAAGCATGGACTTCCTTCTTATTGTACATTAGGTATAGAATTAGTTGTAATATAAATTCAGTAAAATTGATGTAATAAGTAGACACTTGTTTGTGCATCGGGTTTATCTTTACAATTTGATTTTTGGACCTCGTCCTAAATTTTGGTTTTATGTTTATTTCTCCTAATTTAGCTAACTGAATTCTATGTTATTACAAACTCACATTATTTTGATAAGGCAATAAATTACAGATAGTTCTTATAAAATGCAATATAAAATCGTTTATTGCATCAAAGACTAAAGAATCGAGGTATGAAAAATGTAAAAATATAACTCTCTAATTTGTTCTTCATCGTAATTACCAAATTAAAATAAAATTTCAATCTACAAACAAAACAATCCTTTTGTGGCTATAATTGGTTTCAATTCGTTCAATTAAGGAATAATTGTAACTTACAATGACAATTACAATTATTTACAATTATTCTTTATAATTAAATTCAAATTAAAATTAAATTAAAAAATAAATACAATATTTATAACATTAACCTTATCTTTTTAAACAACTTCACACATGAAAGAGAGTACGAACTGCGCATTAATTGCAATGTAATGCAACTGGATGCCTATAACTACCGCCGGTACTTCTGCACGCTTATTTAACCGCCGTTTCTAAATCGTTCGGTGTGGATGTGTGTAGTACGTATATGTATCACTTGCATATATTTAAATTAATTTCAAACGGAGCTTGCAAACATGCAAACACATCGGAGCGGTACAACTCACACTAATTGCCCGCGACTGTGCTTTAAAATATCAATGACGATGACTTCAAGCTGAGGGAGGGACAAGATATATTTGGACAAAGATGAGGCATCCGAGTTCGAAGCGGAAAAATTAACTCGTACAAAAATATCAATCAATAACACGTTGTTATCAATAACCCCTATCAATAATACATCAATTTACAGAAGCCAAAACAAATGGTTCCAGTTGGTAGCAAACCGTTGATGTTTCTGTACTTGAGTGGGGACCTTTCCCTGTCATCAGCGTAACATATCCACAAATGATATGATGCACCTGCAGATTCACAAACTAAAATTCCCCGCTGTCGTCACGACCATCATTTATGACTGCAGATCTTAAGACTAATCCTAAATATTTAACAACTTTCACGTTTTTAATAAGGAAAACAAATGACACCGTTTACGACAAGTAAGACAAATATGGCGGCAGACTGAATATTTGACCTAGTTGTCAGGAAACCGACGTCAGCAGTTTCCAAGGGGTATTGACGTATGACGTGTGACGTATGCGGTCAAAAACATTTCGTCTTTGAGATCATAGACTTTAAAACTTTCCAACGCTGGACTGTTTAAAAATCGAATTATTTATCGATTAATTATAAAGAGTGTCGGTAATTTTCTACAAACAATCTGAACATCTATTTGATTTCCAGAAAACTGAAAATAATTGGTAACGAGACTTTGTTTAATCGACAAATACATCTTGGAATCAATGAGGGTTTTCTGTAAGATAAACTTGATTTTTGATATTTAAACTTATATAGCTATTAAGCAAAGGGTAAAAAATTAGTTTAACATTTATGTCGAAACATCAATACAAATAATGATAATTGACTCTCTCTCTAATATCTTCACTACAATTTAATTTCTAAATGTCTTAGTCTCAGTTGGTTAAAATTCAACTTTATGCACAAAGAATTCAATAACGTGGTTATGTTGTCTGCAAATTGATAAATAAAAATTTGAATAAATTTATAACGACGTTTTAAAGATATTTAAAACTGATATTAAGATTTAAGAAATTGTTGCTGGTTTGCTGTCCTTGTTAACCAGAACCTTATATTAATACGATGGTAGTGTTTGTTAGTAATTGCAAGCACTTGTACATCTAATGCAAAACAAACTTGTTTATAAACTTTTTTCGCCGATTATACACTAGATCTCGTCGTAGATTTATATAAAGATTTGTTTCCTCGTGCAAAGCATTCCTTAGCTGGATTTAGATTCATATAATTTTGGAACTTTAGATTCATTAATTTTCAACTGTTTGGCTTACGTTTTTATCTATCAAACTTTTCGGCCCCTAGTGTCACTGAAGAGGAATGAATTTCCGAAATGTGCACATTTGTATTATATATAGCTAAAATGGTAGTACCAAGTTAAACAATATAACTCGCAATTTTAAGAAACGACAAAAATGAGCAGATAATAATGATTGCCTGTTAGTTTGTATCAGAATTTAGTCAATGTTAATTTAAGAGTGACATACTGGTTAAATGCGTTGCAGATAAAGCATTTTTAAAAATATGAAGAAAAATGACAAGAGTACTGTTAAATATTAATATTTCATAAAATTTATATAGAAAAAATGATATAAGATCATTCAAATGATTACAAAAGCTTATATTACGTACGCTATAAGAATCTTTTTTCTTTTCGATATGACTTATAATGTAAGAGGAAGTCAATGGCAAAACAACACTTTTGAGATGCATGATTTTTTAAGTTCTTTTCTGTGTTCTTTATGTAATGTTTCTTTGTTGCGTTGGATCTTCTCTTTTTCACGTTTTTAGCTTTCCAAAGCTAAGTTCTAAAATTAAAATTATTCTGATGTACACACAATAAAACTTAATCTAAAAACCATAATAATTAATGAAACCAAATTTTGAAATGCTTCCGGTTTTAGACGTGAATTTTTCGTACCGGGAATCTTAATAAAGCCTAAAATGTTAATGAATCAAGTGTATTTCAATCTTTTTTCAGAGTTTTTACTTTTGTAAAGTATAAAGAAAAAATTGGATATTATGTTTGATCTGCTTTACAAGTTTATGAGAAAAATGTATTTTTTAATGATAGATACTTCACAATAACATGTGCACATTTCGGAAATTCATTCTGCATCAGTGACACATGGGACAAAAAAGTTGTTAGATAAAGAGATAATTTATACATTTGAAAATGAATGAATCCACAGTTTCAAAATAATATAAATCCAAAGCCATTCATTTAAATGAATTTAAAAAATTAGACCGGCTGACAATTTTAGCTATTAGTTCTGTTACAAAAACCAAATGACTCTGAGTGAGGTAATGCTATATCTTACCTTGAGGATTTAAAACTTTTTATTTAAAGTGTTGTTTAGTTTTGTTATTTTGTGAACAACACTACAGTTGACAGGTGTAATAAGCTAGAAAGAAAGTGCTTAACCTTCCGGAACACCTGGCCTCACTGACGTATTTCCATATTTTAGTTAGTTTGTCGATTAATTTCAATTGATGGAAGTTTAATTGTTTAACATTATTTTCAAGTTTTTATAATTTTGGATTTTGATTTAAACATAGACCAGTAAGTATGTGTTTGATATAAAACAAACATATCAGTTCTTGTCCAAACCACAATTTAAAAAACAAAGTAAAAAATTTATAAGCTGGCAAAATTTATTATACACGTGAACTTCCATCAAGTGCTCCGGGAGGGTAAGCACTTCCTGTTTAATCTATTTAATCCTTATAAAGCGATTTCTCTGTATCGAAACAGATTAAACTGTTCTAAACTTTTTAATGGTGTTGATGATATAAAATTCGAAAAAAAAACTAGAACATTATAAACATTTTTTCTTTACTACTGCGTTTTACATTTTCATTTAATGTTTATGGACGTTCATGTCTAAATCACAATTCAGAAAGAGTAATACAATGTTACAGTTGCAGGATACTAGTACTCCGATACAATTTTGCTATTTACAAATTGGTGATATTTAATGTAAAATCAAAAATAATATCTTATAGTTTAAAGACCATTTAATAATGTGATATGGTATAGAAGTTTGTAGGTGTACTGTAAGACAATTCAATAAGATCTTTACTTAAACGTAACTATCGATATTGAAGTTTTAATTCAACAAAATATGGTCCGACTAAATATTCACTCTTCTATAAAAAAATATCAATTGTAGTCCACAAATAGAATTAATAATAAAACCAAATGACATTAAAGCTTCAAAGGTTGCATTGTTTTTATAGAAACCAAGAATTTAACTTAATTGTTTTTGTGACATTTTGCATTGTTGCTTTAGCATTTGTGCTACATATAATCAAACTTGTTCATATAATTATAATTAAAATGAACATATTTGTTTGGCTTATGTTTTTATCTATCAAACGTTTCGGCCCTTAGTGTCACTGATGAGGAAGGATTTTCCGAAATGTGTACATATGGCACATCGAATTTTAGCAGGTATTTGTGTTATATATTTTCTTAAAGCGTGATGCTTTACAAGTACATGTCCAGTTGTTAATTTCTTGTTAAGGCACAAAAAATAAAACACAAACATATAAGTCCATGTCCAAATCACAATTCCAAAAATAAAAGTAAAAACTTTGAAATCTGGCCAATGTAGTTATACTTGTGAACTTCTATCAAGAGAGAGAGGCCGGATGCTCCGAAAGGGTAAGCTCCTCCTGTCTAGCTTGCTACACCCGTCACGTGCAAAATCAAATTAAAGAATGAAAGAAATAGAACTATAGTAAGTCACATATTTCTAGTATAATTTTGGATACATATATTTCATACTTATCAACAATTTTGTGAGGCTTTCAACACACACACACACACACACACACACACACACACACACACACACACACACACACACACACATCAAAATTAAACTGGCATTGTGTTATGTATTCAATTATTTGTCATTGATAATACGTCATTAAGTATATATATATATATATATATATATATATATATATATATATATATATATATATATATATATATATATATATATATATATATATATATATATATATATATATATACGTACTCGAAATATGTAAATATTTGTATTTCATGTACGAAAGTAACATTAAGGTAATCATGATCTTTTTATTTAATAAAATAGAATAAAACGTGATAAAAATACATCAGAATGTCGTACAAAATTACAATTAAAATTGAAATAGTGCATTTTATAATGAAAAATTTCTTTGATTTGTTTATGTAGCTGGATACCAAATAGTTTTTATTTTTTTGCCGATGCCACTTTGACTTTAGATAAGGTACGATTAGCTTAAAGTTAACATGAAAGTTCGTGGAAGAATAGTATAAATGTCAAATAGAAAATATACCATCGTATAGAGTAGGCTACTTTTTCAGACTTTCTTGGTTGCATTTACTTTGTTAATTTTCTTCATTCTTTGAGAAAATCTTCTTATAACCGTTTCCTCAACGCAGACATAATCTGTTTTTTGTTCTATTAGAAGTTTTAGGACAACAAATTTCGTCAACACAGTAACCTATCTCTTAACAATTAAAACAAGCAAATTGGTAATACAATATCAGTATTATGTAGTAATATTCAGTGTAACTTAGACGAGGATTTATTCTAATGCAACAAACAATAGACACAACAAGTCAATGACATAAGAAAAGAAAAGATATCAATAAACGGATTTAACTTTAAATTACTGCTTCTAAAATCATGTTTAAACATGAACCAAATGTGATAAAAATGGCAACCAAGAACTGCATAATGTAGTTAGCATTTCGATGACACAATACTGTCTTTACGTAAACTTAATACTTTAATGTAATCATCTAGGTCATTCAATATGATATCAATACATTATCAAGGTTATTGATCGCTAAGATCAGGCTCATTCTTGTTACCATAGAAAAGCCTAACCTTATTAATACAAAATTTTAATTTCAACATGATAGATATAATATCCGGAGGCAGATATAGTACAAGAATTCTAAATAGAATGTCGGTGGGTAGGTGGTAGGTTTTAATAATAATTGCTTCTTCTTAATTATACATATTTGTCTCTCAATGTATAACTACAATTTGATAACTACAATTTGATAAATAAGAGATTTTAAAAAAGTTGTATATTTATTGGTAATAATTCACTCAGAAGCATTTTTAGAACTTCATTAATTATGCGTTTAACATTATAACTTTATTGAATGATTTAGGACAACAATTTTCCTATAAAAACACTGATTTTTGTTATTTAGTGCAGTTATTTCGAAAACATTATGTTTTAATACTAGTATTCAAATTCTTTGTTTGAGATACCTATATATTTTATTGTCGTTTTTTGTTCTGTTTGCTGTGTTTTTATGATCCGTCTTCTAGACAGAATTGGTATTTTCTATTTAACAAATTAAATAATTAACTAATTAAAATAAAACATGTTCTAGCATCATAATCTATTGAAAACAACCATTTAAATAATATCAGCATTATTTTTATAGATGTTTGAAGGTATTTCTCTCAATATTTTGACATACGTAGTTTTAAATATTTGTGCACTTTCACTTTAAAAGGTATTGTCACAGTTGGATCGAAATAGAATACAGTGCGAAAATAGAAGATTCTAAATTCACAAAATTTAATTTCTGACATAAATCACTAAAACCTGACAAATAATTATTTTAAATTCAGACACATTTTTTTTTTATTTTACGAAACCTTTTTAATACTTGTTAATCGTTACATTAACTTTTCGGCCCTTAGTGTCATTGATGAGGAATGATTTTCCGAAATGTGCACATATGGCACATTAACATTTAGCAGGTATTTGTTATATAGTTAGTACCCCTGAGCGGGAACCGCTGCTGGTGGAGTAAAACTCCCGGGGGTATCCATTACTCAGTAGGCAGTACTTTGTGCTGTCGGAAAATATATCATTTAGCAAAATTTTCAGCCGTCTTAATTTTTGAAATTTATTTAAAACTAAGTTCTGTTTCCTCATGCAAAGTATTTCTTAGCTGGATTTGGATTCATATAATTTTGGAACTTTAGATTAATTATTTTTCACTTTTTTGGCTTATGTTTCTTATCTATCAAACTTTTCGGCTCTTAGTGTCACTGATGAGGAATGATTTTCCGAAATGTGCACATATGGCAAATTGAAATTTAGCAGGTATTTGTTATATATTGACTATTGGCAAGGGATATTTTGTTTCTGAATTGATAACAGTAAAAAGAAATTGGTATAGTGGTTTCTGACAGTTCATCTTTCATAACCGTAAAACATGACTGATAAACATGTTTACATATGAACATTGTCTGATTTAATATATAAACACTTAAGAATTGAGAATTTAACTATATTTAAAATAGCAGATTTGCATGTTAATTTATCGTATGTTAATAAATATTTTTGAATTCTTTTTCTCGCATGTGTGTGTGTGTGTGTGTTATAACTCAGTTATTTATCCAAAATATGTCTAAAATTGATTCCTAGTAATTATTTACGTAATTCACTGTTATTGACATCAGTGAATTTCAATAGTTCAATGCCTTACTTAGAAAACTATGTCAATCGTAATATCTGACTTTTGAAATGTAATTTTAAAACTTTAAATTTAAAAACAGACTTTTAATCTAAATTTATTTTTAACAGAAATCAATTTTTTTTCTTTTGCAATTCTTGTACTTTTCTATTTAATATCATTCGTTTTATGCATAAACCGGGTTGCTTTTTTTAAAATAACTCTATGTTTTGGATTTTCTTTAGATTTTATTTTATTTTATTTTATTTTGTAATACATATTCTTTTATTATAATATTCTATTACTAAAATTTATTTGAATATAAATCACATATGGTTCTGTTTTGATCCTTTTTTTTATTTTTAAAAATTTATTTTGGTTATCCCCAACATATGCACCAAAAAGAAAATAAATCCCAACAAGTTACACATTACATATACATGTAAAAATTCGTGAATTTAGATAGATATAGTGTTGAAATGATTTTATTTAACAAATCTGGTTATGGAGCACTTTTAACCACGGACTTTCAAGTTTGTGTTATATTTGTAATTTTTGTTAAATTATAAAATAAATGCATATACGTGACGACGATTTCTTTGGGTATTACGGTATAAATGTATCTGTTCGTGCTTAAAAGGGATGTAGTTCCATAAATTAATTCAGATTTCCAAGAATAACTTTTTGTTTAAAAACCAATGTTAATGAATGAATTTTTTATTTCTCTAACATCTAGTTACTCAAAGTTATATGATAGTGTGTGTGTGTGTGTGTGTGTGTGTGTGTGTGTGTGAGAGAGAGAGAGAGAGAGAGAGAGAGAGAGAGAGAGAGAGAGAGAGAGGCATATACTGTAATCTCTACGTGTCGTGTTGTTGCGAAAAGGTTGGATTTAGTTTTGTAATGTTTAGTGAGACAAAAAGTTTTACAATCTGGTTATCTTTAAATACTTTTTTAACTCTTTGATGTATTAAAACGATTATATTGTCTTCACAGTTGACACAATGTCTGGGACAGCTACAAGTTTTCACTGCCTTTGCATAATTTGTTTTAATAATTTGCATTTACATGTATAGCAAATATAACGTACTGCTGTTGTTAAGTAAACGTTTAATTAACACTGCCTTAGAGAAATCGGATTTCTACCACTGGGAAATCCATAATTAAAAGCAGCAGACAGTCGGACAGGGGTATTTAGACGGCTGTAACAACTGAAATTAGAAAATTAAATTGACAAAAAATGAGGATTTTTATCGTACCTAGAGAGAAAGAAAAATCGCGTGATTTTAGATATGATTTATATGAACTTAAAAGTATCCGTTTGTCATAAGTTCATTACTGCACTATTTAAAATTTTGTTGCAAGATAATGACCAATGATGTATATATTCTACTGAAAATGATTCGACTAAAAATGAATTTGTACATATGTCAAATTTTAATTACAGATTTACATGGATGAAACGCGAGGTAAATCGAAATACGAAAGATTGTTTTCAGAACCTTTCTGTAAACTCATATTTGTTTTGCCACTACAAGTCCTTCTTAACCACTACTCACTTCTTATTCTTTTGTATGTTTTTGGTTAAAAACCAATGTTTAATGTATCCATATTTCATCTTCTATATTCAATATTTGTTGTATTTTTTTTTTACTTTCATTCTTAAATGTTTTCGCAAGTTACAGGTATAGCTAGCTAGACAGGGTTGCTTACCATTTCCGCCCTCTCCAGCACATGGCCTCACTTCTTTGGTGAAAATACACGTGTTTATCTGTTTAACATCACTTTTTAAAATGTTTTTGACATGGAACAGTATCTCTGTGCTTGATTTTAACATTTATGCAAGTATGATTCGTCGTACCCTTTTCTTTATTTTCAAAGACGAGCTACCCAAAAATTAAATAATGCTTTGTAAAACTCAATTTCCCTTCAAAACTAAATTTTGAGACAAGGAACATTTTCAGATAATGAATTTTATTTTCTTCATTAAGACTTCAACAACAGTAATGTTTCGTTCAGACACTTGAACAAAGAATATCATTTTAGTTCATTTCCCTTCTGTAGAGACTTTGTCCAAGCTTTAAACAGTTGCTTCAGACACAGACGACAATCGATTAACAGTTTTGTTTTCTAACAAAACATGTTTTCTTGGTAAAGACAACTCATCGATTTTAAATAAAGCTTCGTATTTTCAACTGTTCTTTTAATATAAATTTATATACTTATATATAAAAATCTTATCTAACTTTATGTATTATTTGTTTCAAGGTTATTGTTTTTATTGTTAAAATGTTTAACCAAACTATACGTATTTGCTTCAGACATAGACAAGTATCAAATAAAACAAACATACCAGTCCTTGTCCATATCAAGAACCCAAAAACAAAGTAAAAACTTTGCCAACTGGCAAAATATGTTATACACGTGAACTTCCATCAAGGAAGTGAGGCCGGGAGCTCCGGAAGGGTAAGCACCTCCTGTCTAGCTAGCTACACCCGTCACGTGCAAGTCAATTTTGAGAATGAAAGAAACAAAGAACTATGGTAAGTCAAATACATCCAGTATAAATTTGGACACAGTGACTATATACTTATCAACAATATTGTGATGACGGTTATAAAACTCCCCAAAGACCCAGATTAGCCCAGGCCTGCAACATCCATGCGCCAACAATCCAACTGCAAGCAATCCGCCCCGCCGCAGAAAGCCCCCACAGCGGGAACAAACTCTACGTACCGTACCGTACCAAAAAAGCACACACGTGTATGACCTATCTTTATGTGTTTATGTTTACATTGCAATATCTCGGTCTGTTTTAAATATTTTTTTACAAAAATTATTTTATAAAGACTGTGGTCCAATCCGTTTCATCATAATTATTTTATATTTTTTATTTGCATGTAAGATACTAGAAATTTACAAAAGCCAATAAAGCATTAGTTTCTAAATACAGAACTGCACATATTACTAAGCTAAAGCTTGAAATTTGTTTACAAATTTTAAACAGTAAAATTTTAGTTATGCTGTTGTTTTAACTTTAGGACATTATTGATTGTCTAAATGTTTAACTTAGATTATCCCAGCCTTGGTTGGAATCCAACTCTAGTAGATCTCAGTTTTTAAAAGTTTCAGTGAGCGTGCGGAAGGTCGGTGTTTCTTTCTAGAACTGATAACCTAGATATTAAGAAAACTTAATTACAAAGTTATACAACATGTATTATTACTCTATCCTGCTTGCGAGTGCCCTACTATGATATTTTAAAGTATACACAATCTTGTCGTATTAATGCCCAGATTACTGTTTTTTGAAACGTTTGTTTATTTTGTTATAGACATTTACGGAGATAAAATAAGGAAAAAGCTTTTTGGTATAGATTATTCTTGCAAATTAAAACAGCATTCATCACTTTAAAAGTAACATTTGTTAATTTGTAAAATGAAGTGATCAATTACAGCTGTAAAATGTAAGAACGGCACTGGTCACCTTAAAGCTTCTAATTCCTTTTGTATCAGTACATGATTACCACTTTTCTAGAATACTGATGTCAAAATAATTTATCCTACGTTATGTGGTTTATGTCTAGGTCCAAATAACTTTATTTGTAACAAAAAAACTAATAATGTAATAAAGATAAGTAGAATTACATCGATTTGAATAACTAAATCATTGACTCGATTTGAATAACTGAATCACTGACACACGGAATCAAAGATACTTCCAATGATAACGTAGTTAGATAGTGTATTAGAAATATAATTGTTATATAGTATATTCCTTCTCTGACTTTATTATTTCTTAAAAGAATCAATTAAACGTTGTAAGCACTTTAACAAGCATACTAACATCAAGATTTTGGCACACCAAGAAAACTCAAGGACATAATTTGACATTCAGAGCTCTGTAGTTATGTAAAATTCGTGATTAGCAGTTTAGAAACGAATAATTGGATATAACACGAATAAATAAAAAAAATTAGAAAGTACAAGAAAAGAGAAAGAGCGGGTTATTGACGAATTTTTAAAAAAAGTATTGTGGTCAAGGTTAAGTCAAATGAGTTGTTTTGTTTCGATTTAAGGTATTCGCATTAATGGTTTACTTGCCAAATGATTGCCATGATTACAAACCCACAGGTATTTTAAATGACACCCTTTTTAAAACTATAACAATTTTTCATTTCAAACAACACACCAATCAAAATGTTTATACCAAATCCAATTAAACCATTTTTTAAACCACATCAACTCATTTTTTGGTATTTGTATTATATATATATATATATATATATATATATATATATATATATATATATATATATATATATATATATTCTACACCAACCAATTTAGGTAATTTCGTACACCAAACCAACTAATGATAATTTTTACAACACATTTAATATTGTTAATCCTTACTCTAAAAAACTCGTACAACATTTTACACAAGACCAGTTAAGAGATTTTTAAATTTTCACTGGTAATATTACCCTTTAAGCACACCATTGGTGCGTTATGTGTCGATATACACATGTGTTTACGTGCATGAGTGTGTTAATTATATTTTTGACATACCATATTAAAATACTTCTTAATAATTCCATATATATATGACACAGCCGTCTTTTTATCAATTCTTACATTTCGGTTGAAGCAAATCTTACTAATTATTTCAGCACAAAATGCAATTGAGAAGTATGTAGTTTATCAGATACACTAGTAACTTATTGATGAGGATTAGCAAGGTAATTGTTTTTGACAAGGTGATAATAACTCTTTTCAAATACTTATCTTGTAAACACTAGTAGCTGTTTTACTTTTATCAACTGACAATAAATAAACCTTCAACACTGTATGACAATCTGGCTTTCATCTTTATTTTTTCTCAGGTGGTATTTACGTTACATTATCAAATACGATTTCTTTTCATTAACAATTTTAAGTAAAACTCAATGGCATGATGGACTTTAAGTTGACATAAGAAAGTTGTCTGGTATGTTTAAAACTAATGACTGTTTATATAATTCTAAAAACTTATGATTCATTTGATTTTAAAACTACAGGCAAAATACGCCAATATTTGCACCCCGCTATACGGTAAAAGGAGCCTTATTGTAATCATTATAAAATCAACATAAATTGTGTCTAGGTAGATTCCGTAACTACATTAAAAAAGTTTTTAAATAAAAAGTCATTTTGTAAAATTCTACAACTGCCTTTCATACTGTTGTGGTAAACTTTGTACTTGCCTAATGTAGTTGTCAAAAAAAAAAGACTTTCTAACAGTTAACAAACGACATACGATGACCACATGTAGTCACATAATGGAAGATTTAATATATAAAATCTCATAAATAAGTTAACATTGTATAAATGTCTCCTTAGTTTTTTGGTAGACTTTCAATTGTCAAATCTAAAGACTCATTAAAAACATTTTACAATACCACACCTAATGCCGTTGGAGTCTTTGTTGTCACACGAGGAAGTTCTAATATAGATTTTTTGTAAACAGTATACAAACAACCACCTTTTTGTCATAGATGAATTCATTGCAGACACATTAGGAAGTTTTCAAATGTGGAAATAATTTGTTAGCTTTAATAGCTTAAGGTGGTATACTAAAAAAATATTAATTAACAATATTGTGCCCGATATTATATAAATTATTTTGTGATATGTTATATTAAAAAGATTTAATTTTGGTTGTTCAAAAAATCTAAAACCAGCTTTTCTTTCATTAATTTTTTATTTGCTTTTTTCAAACAAGAATTCCGCGGATTTAAATGTCTCGCCTAGTTAGTATTTGATTGAGTAGAAAATACATAAACTTTTACATAAACTTTCACATTTTGTCACGCCGCCGCCGACAGCGGAAAAATTAACACCTTAGTCTTGCCTTATGTCGATGCTAAAAATAATTTATATGTTTTACCGTTTTGTCTTTGTATAAAGGTTTAGCTGCTGCGTATAACCCCTTGATATAATACTGTTATATAAAATTATATGAGATACCCTAAAAACATATAGATGTACCATTTATTGTGACGATATAATTATTTCATCGTTATTGTATTGCATTGATAACAGATGACCTAATCTTCTTATAAAAATGTTTTACTATTTTTGAAAACTAAATAATTGAATATATGTAACACTATAACAGAATTATTCGTTGATAGCCGTAAGTATTCGGTACATATTCACAGATTGTTGCGTGAAATGTTAATGGTGTATAGTTTTATACGTTTCACCTAACTGCTAAATTATTCCGTCTTATAGGCTTCAGAAATCGTAAATATAAGTAGATCTTATAACACGGGTGCAGATTACATAGATTTGTTTAAGTATGTAAATAAGTATAGGAGTTGTAATTCTCAATCAAAGTTTAGTAATATCATTCTAGGTGTTCCTTTCAAGCTATCGGTAAACTTTCCTAAAATTAGAATTTTTACCCAGTAGTCTCAAGACTTTTCAGTAATTTTTAGCTCACCTGAGCCAAAGGCTCAGAAGAGAAATGACAATCTATCACCGTCCGTCGTCCGTCGTCCGTCGTGTGTAAACTTTACATTTTAATCTTCTCCTCCAAAACTACTGTGCCAAATTTGATGAAACTTGGTGATAATCATGCCTGGGTAACAGCCTTTCAAAATTGTGTTCCGGGTTTGGCCACGCCCAACAAAATGGCCACTGTTACTAAAAATAGCAAAAAGACAAAAAAATCTTCTTCTCTGAAACCAAAAGGTGCAGGCAAATTTTGATTGGATATTTGGATTTAGCATACCTGGGAACATTAAAATTGTGTTTTTCATGAAAATTGAGCGAAAAATAGGTCACGCGTTTTTTGCGTAAAATTATGTAGTTTGAAAATTGAGACATCTGTTGTTATAACTCAATAACGGCTGAAGATAATTGTATCGAGTTTTCACTGTTGATCTTGTCTGGCTATTTTCTTCTAAAAGATGTCAAGGTCAAAGGTCAAGGTCATATCCCTGCTTTTGACCTTTGATAAAAAATCCTATTTTTTAAACATTTCAGGTGATAATGGCATGGGATTTTCAGTTAATTGTATGCAGTGACATGACGATAATTTTGATATATAGATCATGGTCATTGGTTCAAAGATCAAGGTCAAAGATGCACAACTATTACCGTTATAGTTGATTATCTGCAAAACTATTAACTTTTTGTATAGGCATACATCTTAGAATATTGTAGGTAATGGCACATAGGACATTTTGATATATTAATAAAGGTCATGGGTTCAAAGGTCAAGGTCACAAATGCAGGCAAGTACTGAAATGGTTGATTATCTCAAAAACTACAAACTCCTTGTATAGGCATATATATTGGAATTGTAGGTATTGGTCTAAATGATAATTTTGATATATGAATAAGGGGAAATTGTAAGGCACTGAGTGGGGAAATTGCTAAAAATTATATATCTTGAAAACTATTAACTTTTTGTATAGACATGTATGTTAGAATATTGTAGGTATTGCTACAATGATAATTTTGATATATGGTACAAGGTCATATTAGAATATTGTAGGTATTGACATGACGATCATTTTGATATATGGTTCAAGGCCATATATTAAAAGGTCAAGGTCACAGCTGCAAAAAAGACTTAAATTGCTAATTATCTTGAAAACTATAAACTTTTTGTATAGGCATGTATATCAGAATATATCAGAATAGTGTAAGTATTGCGACAATGATCATTTTGATATATGGTACAAGGTCATATGTTGAAAGGTCAAGGTCACAGCTGCAGAAGAAAACTTAAATTGCTAATTATCTTGAAAGCTATTAATTTCATGCATAGGCATGTATACTAGAATATTGTAGGTATTGACATGACAATCATTTATGGTTTGAGGTCATATATGTTCAAAGGTCAAGGACATAGCTGCATAAGTATACTGAAATTGATTAATGATTTGGAAATTATTCATTGTACTACAGTTACTTCATGCATATTATATAAGCTACTTATAAATGAAATGTGAGTGAATATATTTCTGATTTAGTTTTGTTGGAGTTCCTAACTTGAGAAAATTTTAAAGTTTCTGTACTTAATATATTGTCTATTGCACTTTGCCAACAATATTGGACATATCTTCAGGTGAGCATTAAGGCCCATGGGCCTCTTGTTCCTTAATAATTTTTAATCTCTAGTTTTTAGCCGAAACAAGTCACACAGATATGTTTTGTAGCTCATATGTGGTGATAAATGTTTGTAGTTTTGTGTTGTAAATATTAGATAAATAACACAAATACCAGTTAAATTTTGATGTGCCAGATGTGCACATTTCGGAAATTTATTCCTCATCAGTGACATTAAGACCGAAAAGTATAAAAAATATAATCCAAACAGTTGAAAATAATGAATAAAATTTAAAAATTATATAAATAAAAATATTTAAATATACATATTTTTCTAACTGATATATACCTAAACACTGAAATCTTTCCACGTGAATAATGAATGCCGCCTGATTGCATGGTTACTGTGTTTAAAAATTCTAAAAAATAAAAATACATAATCTACATGTAATTCAATATTGTATTATTATCATTTTTACTATTTTTCATTTCCTCATTTACATTGTTTTGTATGTGGTTTTACTAAAGCTGATTACTTTGTAATGTAACCATCTCTCTCTCTCTCTCTCTCTCTCTCTCTCTCTCTCTCTCAATTGTTAAAATATATAAATGTATAAAAAATATTGTTATCAATGCCGCTTTATATATATATATATATATATATATATATATATATATATATATATATATATATATATATATATATATATATATATAATATATAATATAATTATAATTTTAATAATAATATTATTATTATTATTATTTAGGTATTTTCATATTGGCCGAGTTATTTGGCCAAGTTGTGTCATATTGGCCCGAGGCCTATGGCCAAGTGTCAATATGACATACCGAGGCCAAATAACTCGGCCAATATGAAAATACCTGATTAATGAAAATTTTATTAATTAACATTTTAAACATTTAAAAAAAATAAAATTTTGTTAGTATCGTCGATTGTTACAGCAACAAATCTGTTTTTGTGGTAAGTGTTGATTGATATCGGTGTCAATATCCAAGAGAATGTTTTAAGACAGAATCCTCAATTTCTGGCATCATTTAATACCGACTTAGGTCATCTGACAAAAAAAAAAAAAAGTTTGTCTGATATTCGTTGCATCTAATCAAAGCTGTTTACGTCCGTCTGTTTGAAAACATACCGCGTCACAAGAAACGTTATCGCTTACAAGACACGAGTGACGAATGACTTAAAACTTAAAATGTATAGCTTTTTTGTATATTTTGTGTGATACTTTTATTGATAATGGTTTTTTAAAACAAAAGCAATTTTTCCACATAGAAAAGCATATTTTGTAATAAAAAAATATTCAAATGGCACTTACCCCTTTTAGATTAAATGTGAAGCGCTACGCGGTCCGCCATTTTGTTTTTATAATGAAATGACGTCATAAAAGTTGCACGCGCCCATAATGGCTCAGTTTTTTTTCATATTGGCCCAGCTTTCTCATATTGGCCAAGTTTATCCCATATTGGCCCAGTTTTGTAAATTTATTTGTGAGGCAGATTTTTACGTATTGTATCAATAACACATGCTTTAAATTAATAAAGATATAAAGATATATATATATATATATATATATATATATAAATATATATATATATAGGGAAAGGACAATTATAAGTTTTTAAACTTAGGTCAGATCACATTGCAATGTATTAAACAAATGGCAATAAAATATGTTTAAACAACATATAATTTAATTCTTTTATGGCATTTCAAGTTAACATCGATGTGATATGTATATTACAAGCAAGACAATAATTTATGCACAAAAAAAATGTCGAATAAAACAAATGTTGTGATTTGTCTTATTAAAAACACATGTTTATATGCTTTTAACAATGTTGGATTGAGCAGTTGTCTGCTAATTTGATTTTTCTGTTTTTGTGAAATCAAATACAACAAGCAATATCTTATTACCAGTATAGACTAAATCCGTATGCAGAAGCAAATTAAATGAGATATAATTTTCGTAATTTTTTGCAATTTTTTTCATTTGTGTGTGTGTGTGTGTGTTAAAAAAATTATCGCTTTTAATTCGTTTAAAAATAATATCTTCTGAACACTTTAGTGTAGAAGGTAAAAATCTTTCTACCTTTTAGAAACGATGTATAAATTATATCAAAAAGTTGCCATGTTATTATTACACAAAGAAATATAAGACTATTTATTAAACATTTTTACTTCTGTTACATTAGGAAGGGTAAGCACCGCATGTCTAGCTAGCTACATCCGCCACGTTAAAATTAAAATTTAGAATAAAATGAACATGAAACAACTGGACGTCAAATATGTCCAGTGTAATTTTGGACACATCGATATTATACTTAGCAACGGCCAGAAAGTATTTAGAGCGGATTGATAAAACTTGGCTATAAATATTCTAGGTTTGAAAATTTATTTGCTAGCAGCAGCTAGGTTCTTTGTATAAAAAGTTACCAAGACAACGACAATATAGTTAAAGTAAAACAAAACAAATTAAACAGGCATTTTTGTGAGACATATGTCCATTTTCAATTCCTCTCTATAGGGGAATAAAAGACATGCACAATGTATGTAATTTGGTGCGGGAAAATCTCAGGCCGCTACGTATCTTATTCGGTAAATAGTGAACACCGGAGTTATAATCGCTAAAACGATGTTTTGTTCACTACTTAATCTTACCGTTTTAGATGTTATTAGATATGTCAATTTTATTAATCGCTTAAATATTAAAATTTCTGTTTAATTTGCTGTTTATCTTCTTTTTTCATTATAAATTATCCATTAACTTTCAAAGCTTCTACCTGTGTTTTTTTTTTTTTAAATAAATGATTTCTTGATTATACTGAGTCATAGTTATAAAGTTACATTATCACATGTTGCATCACAAGGTCTGATTTCACTTTTTTATCGGAAATAATCTGAATTTACGACAACACAATGATCTAATATGCCCCGCATTTAATGACATTTGCCGTATACAGGTTTGAACATCCAGAATGTTTTTAATTCCTTGATATAACCTTGAGCGGAGTTGATTATGCAGAAGTTATGGTGTTTATATATAGAATATCTTAACTGTTTTAGAAGTTTCTAACGATGATTGACTACGCCCTTATCATTTGTGTAAAAATTTATTAAAGTGCTAAAAATGATAATTAAATGCAAAGCATAATTACTTACATTTTATTCTTTATTGATAAATTTTTCATCTTTAAAGAGGTAAAAGTTATCTTCAAATCAAACTAAAAATTAAAAATTGACACCTTTTTGAGGTAAAAATCTAAAATTATTCAATATTTGATGTCCTATAACCCGATTTCATAAATTTTATCAAAGATACTTGATTTAAAGGGGAGATAACTGAGTTATAATAACTGTAAAAGTTAAACGTTATAAAGTCAATTCTTTACATAATAAAAGTTAAAGATTATTTTTATCAGCTTTACAGCTTAATTTTCAAACAAACAATCGGTATACCAATGGGCACAAACTGTTGCTTGCTGATTTGTTTCTTTATTCATATGAATCAGAAGTTTTACAGAACTTTGTCAAATCTGGAGAAAAGACTGTCGCTAAATCATAAAACTACACATACATATACATAGATGACGTTCTATCTCTGGAGAATATGTGAAGCCAAGTGAGCTTGAAATAAAAGACACGACGTATTTTCCATGTTCTGCTTTATTTTGGACTTATACATGTACTTCAATTATGACACCCAAGAAAGATTACATCTGAAGCTATACGACAAAAGTGATAACTTTAATTTTTCCATTGTTAACTTACTTTGCAGTAATTTCCCTGCTTCTCTGCGTATGGTGTATATGTTTCACAGTTGATACGGTATGGTAGAGCTTGTTCCCACTATAGGGACTTTCTACAACGAAACAAACTGCTTACAATTAAATTCTTGACGCAAGAATATTGCAAGCCTAGGCTAAACAAGGCCCTTAAAAAGTTTCATTGCCGACATCACAACATTGTTGATAAGTATGTATTCACTGTATCCAAACTTATACTGGATATATTTGACTTACCATAATTTTTTGTTCCTTTCATTCTCAAAGTTGACTTGTATGAGAAGGGTGAAGCTAGCTTGACAGGAGGTGCCTACCCTTTCGGAGCACCCGGCCTCACTTCCTTGATAGAAGGTCACGTGTATAACTAAATTTGCCTGCTATCAAAGTTTTTACTTTGTTTTTGGGATTGTGATTTGGACAAGGACTGGTATGTTTGTGTTTTACTTTGTTTTTGGGATTGTGATTTGGACATGACTGTTATGTTTGTGTTTTACTTTGTTTTGGGAGTGTGATTTGCACAAGGACTGGTATGTTTGTGTTTCATTTTATTTTGGGATTGTGATTTGGACATGACTGGTATGTTTGTGTTTTATTTTGTTTTTGGGATTGTGATTTGGACATGACTGTTATGTTTGTGTTTTATTTTGTTTTTGGGATTGTGATTTGGACAAGGACTGTTATGTTTGTGTTTTATTTTGTTTTTGGTATTGTGATTTGGACAAGGACTGGAATGTTTGTGTTTTATTTTGTTTTTGGGATTGTGATTTGGACATGACTGGTATGTTTGTGTTTTATTTTGTTTTGGGATTGTGATTTGGACAAGGACTGGTATGTTGAGGTTTATTTGTTTCGGGATTGTGATTTGGACAAGGACTGGTATGTTTGTGTTTTATTTTGTTTTTGGGATTGTGATTTGGACATGACTTGTATGTTTGTGTTTTATTTTTTTTGGGGGGATTGTGATTTGGACAAGGACTGGTATGTTTGTGTTTTATTTGTTTTGGGATTGTGATTTGGACAAGGACTGGTATGTTTGTGTTTTATTTTGTTTTTGGGATTGTGATTTGGACATGACTGTTATGTTTGTGTTTTATTTTTTTGGGATTGTGATTTGGACATGACTGGTATGTTTGTGTTTTATTTTTTTTGGGGGGATTGTGATTTGGACATGACTGGTAAGTTTGTGTTTTATTTTCTTTTTGGGATTGTGATTTGGACATGACTGGTATGTTTGTGTTTTATTTGTTTTGGGATTGTGATTTGGACATGACTGGTTTGTTTGTGTTTTATTTTGTTTTGGGATTGTGATTTGGACAAGGACTGGTATGTTTGTGTTTTATTTTTTTGGGATTGTGATTTGGACATGACTGGTATGTTTGTGTTTTATTTTTTTTTGGGGGGGATTGTGATTTGGACATGACTGGTATGTTTGTGTTTTATTTGTTTCGGGATTGTGATTTGGACAAGGACTGGTATGTTTGTGTTTTATTTTGTTTTTGGGATTGTGATTTGGACATGACTGGTATGTTTGCGTTTTATTTTTTTGGGGGGATTGTGATTTGGACATGACTGTTATGTTTGTGTTTTATTTTTTTTGGGGGGATTGTGATTTGGACAAGGACTGGTATGTTTGTGTTTTATTTGTTTTGGGATTGTGATTTGGACAAGGACTGGTATGTTTGTGTTTTATTTTGTTTTTGGGATTGTGATTTGGACATGACTGTTATGTTTGTGTTTTATTTTGTTTTTGGTATTGTGATTTGGACAAGGACTGGTATGTTTGTGTTTTATTTGTATAGGGATTGTGATTTGGACAAGGACTGGTAAGTTTGTGTTTTATTTTCTTTTTGGGATTGTGATTTGGACATGACTGGTATGTTTGTGTTTTATTTGTTTTGGGATTGTGATTTGGACATGACTGGTTTGTTTGTGTTTTATTTTGTTTTGGGATTGTGATTTGGACAAGGACTGGTATGTTTGTGTTTTATTTTTTTGGGATTGTGATTTGGACATGACTGGTATGTTTGTGTTTTATTTTTTTTGGGGGGATTGTGATTTGGACATGACTGGTATGTTTGTGTTTTATTTGTTTCGGGATTGTGATTTGGACAAGGACTGGTATGTTTGTGTTTTATTTTGTTTTTGGGATTGTGATTTGGACATGACTGGTATGTTTGCGTTTTATTTTTTTGGGGGGATTGTGATTTGGACATGACTGTTATGTTTGTGTTTTATTTGTTTTGGGATTGTGATTTGGACAAGGACTGGTATGTTTGTGTTTTATTTTGTTTTTGGGATTGTGATTTGGACATGACTGGTATGTTTGTGTTTTATTTGTTTTTGGGGATTGTGATTTGGATATGACTGGTATGTTTGTGTTTTATTTTGATTTGGGATTGTGATTTGGACAAGGACTGGTATGTTTGTGTTTTATTTGTTTTGGGATTGTGATTTGGACAAGGACTGGTATGTTTGTGTTTTATTTTGTTTTGGTATTGTGATTTGGACATGACTGGTATGTTTGTGTTTTATTTGTTTTGGGATTGTGATTTGGTCAAGGACTGGTATTGTAGTGTTTTATTTTGTTTTGGTATTGTGATTTGGACAAGGACTGGTATGTTTGTGTTTTATTTTGTTTTTGGGATTGTGATTTGGACATGACTGGTATGTTTGTGTTTTATTTGTTTTGGGATTGTTATTTGGTCAAGGACTGGTATGTTAGTGTTTTATTTTGTTTTGGTATTGTGATTTGGACAAGGACTGGTATGTTTTATTCGATTTAACAACACCGAAAGTTAAAAATCAAACTCATAAAACTGATTATACCTACTGTTTTTTTTTTCATTTTGAACGATAAATAAATATTTGACCTATTTTGCTTTTATTAATTTATTAATTTGCTTTTTTATTTAATATTTTGAAAAAAAACCCCGACATTAAGCAATTAATTTTCGTTCTGGTTTTGTATGTAATATAATTCTCGCAATAAAAAATTTATATAATATCCTGACTACCACAAGGTGAATCTTTTTAGAAAAGTAACTTGATACAACGCCCTACATGATTTACGTTACATTATTCCATACTTACCCACTGTTTAGCCATCCAACTGTTTTTTATTAAAAGAAGAAATAAATTGATACCGAATCTAAATTAAATCCGATTGGTTTATTTTGTGATCCTCATATTTGCTTTACAATGTGTGTTCGGTTTATAATCCTTGTCAAAAATATGTTACGATCACCAAATGGTCGGTAACCTGTAATTATAAAATGTTCCTTACTCCCAATTTTTTTTCATTTTATCTAATGTCATTTGATATCTTTTTTTCGTCCGTTTTTTCTTTTTATAAAACTTTTTCCAAGTATGTATTATTTGGTACATTTTGGATAATTAATAAATGTATTTTGAACATATAAACTTGCTTTTCCTGTTTTGAAGGTTTAACATTAGTTTATAGTTATCATAAACCTGGTTAAACATTATAAAAGACGTAACTTCATGTAGCACGTGTTACTTGTCTTACAAGCAGGGCGAGACAGATTTAAAAAGTTTCAAACAAATGATTACATATTAAATATCCTACTTATAATAGAGGGACCATAAAATCGCTGTTTTCTAAGTCAATGTTATAGTTTAGTAATCAATGTATCTCACAAGGTAAAACGAAGGTCATTTAGTCAACAAAAAAAAATTACAACACATATCTAGAGGCAAGACTGAAATTAGTGATTTTTTGCCAGGTTGTTATTAAATGAAACCAGGTTATCTCACAAGTTTATGATTGCAAAATGTACTTTCAAAGAATCTTTAAAAAATACTTCATTTATATCATGTGGAGAACTTACTCAAGATTCTGAGTAATTTGATGATCGTATTAGTGTAGAGTTTGATATAACATACCGCTAACTCAGCGGTAGAAGGACCTTATATCTATCATGTAATTATTATAGCGATATTGAATTAATGACAGCGGACCGAAGTAATACAAGTAACTTTTTGATTATTTCTTGACAACTGAATGTTTGATTTTAGGTTACAAACAGTAATGTCAGATATGTCTGAGGCTTAGCGTAATATTGGGAGATAATAGTAACGTGAGATAGATATTTTATATCGGACTTTCGTCAAGACATCATTTACTGGCTTTATAATGGTTGATAACAAGCCACAGTGAAATAACAATGTCAAACAAGTATGAAAGAAACACGATTCTTTTGACATGAAACATTTATTGTGAAAATGGCGACAATTATGTTTGCTTCAAACCACATTGATATATAATTATATTTATTACATGACTTGAAAAGCATAAATTGGACTTTTAAACTTGTCACATACGTCCTGCTTCTTGAATTTTAATATCTTTTTTTAATTTTTTTTATATTTGTTTGACATCAAATTATACAATATTACCATAGTCTCAATTTTCTGATAGAAACCTTTTATCTAATTCATCTTTTATTCGAAAATGTAAATTAAATTGTTAAGTTATAGTTCAAAATCACTTGACAACGTTAACCTCTATTAAGTAGAGTTAATGTAACATTTGAATAGAAAGAAGGTTGGTTAAAGAACCATGTTATAATATTACTATACGGGCGGGGGGGATTTGCTCCAGTGTTCGTACAAAGTCGGGAATTTATTTTCAGTGATTGCAATATGTGCCTCACTTTTCTTGTTTGGCTTTATTGTCACTCACTTGTATTGCGTCATGTTTGGCTTTGTTGTCATTAACTTGTATTGTGTCATGTCTATTTGTTTTTTAGCTGTAAACTTGTATTGTGTCATGTTTATTTGTTTTTTTAGCTGTTAACTTGTATTGTGTCATGTTTATTTGTTTTTTAGCTGTTAACTTGTATTGTGTCATGTTTATTTGTTTTTTAGCTGTTAACTTGTATTGTGTATGTGTATTTGTTTGTTTTAGCTGTTAACTTGTATTGTGTCATGTGTATTTGTTTGTTTTAGCTGTTTACTTGTATTGTGTCATGTGCATTTGTTTGTTTTAGTTGTTCACTTGTATTGTGTCATGTTTATTTGTTTTTTTAGCTGTTTACTTGTATTGTGTCATGTTTATGTTTTTGTTTTATCTGTTAACTTGTATTGTGTCATGTTTATTTTTTTTTGTTTTATCTGTTAACTTGTATTGTGTCATGTTTATTTGTTTGTTTTAGTTGTTAACTTGTATTGTGTCATGTTTATTTGTTTGTTTGGCTGTTTCTTTATTCTTCAGTTAATGTACCTCTGTTCATTTTTTTATTCTTCAATGTGTATAACACAGCATTTCACTTTTTGTACAATCTTCGATCGGTAATATAAAACCTAAACCAAAATCCATAATTGATGATCTGGTATTTGAAAGATGATCTATAGAATAACAAGAAGCATTAAACCAGTTTAACTGCTAACTTACTTTATATATATAAAGGAAAATTTCAAACTTTTGTACCAGTATATCACTGACCATTATGGGTTTTTTGACATTTACATTTATTTATGGATAAAATGAGCCATAACTGACAAGTACACAGATATAAACAGACGTAACAAGAACTTATTTCTCAGACTCAGAATATAAATATCATATAAACTAAAAGTAACAGAGATACATCAGAAACAAACAATGTTTACGGCAGCATTTGAATGGGTGAAATCTGGACATGACGTTACTTATTTACACATGTAAATGTTAAACGCCTACCTTTTTTCCGTGTTTTTTGTTAATACATTTTTAATCAAAGGATATTATATAACTATACTCAGTTAGTTCTTGTCTAGACGATAATGACAATACCAGAGTGATTTCAATGAAGATCCTGACAAGATATATAGTTGGTCTGGGTCATGTTGAGTTTATGTTCACAGTGTTAATCTTATTTCAGGTACCTATTACAATAGCGTCTGCAAATATCGTAACGTGATGAACGTTAATTTGCCATATCCGGTACTAGACAAAACCCTTAACAACAGATGTCAATGTGTGTTTCCTGACGTGAAATTGTGATTTCCGGTACATAAACAAAAACCAACAGATGTCAATGTCTGTTTCCTGACGTGAAATTGTGATTTCCGGTGCATAAACAATTAGCGTAATGAATGAAGGTAAAATCTGTTCCATGGCGTTAAATTGCGGGAACACATAAATATCAAGAGACAAAATCAAAAACATGTCAAACCCAATTTTCAGAGAAGAGGTTGTCGCTTACAATAAGACATTTATTCAGACAATATATTAAGATGGTTTCGAAAAAAAACCAAACAAACAAACAATTTGTCACCAATCAAGTGCTTTAGGCATAAAGAACCATTGGTTAAAAGACAATTTTATTTAAATAGATTTTCTTTAAGATCTTAATTCTAAGTTTGTAACTTCTTTTTAAAATATCTAATGCTGGATTAATTATTTTTTTCGTAGATGAAACAAAAATTGAGGAAATAAATCACGGTTATAACATTGATGTATCTAAGGAAGCGAACGATGGAGATGATATTATGTAACCTAATGCAGAATTTTTAACACAGTAAAATATTGATCAAATTTGAACATTTAAAGTTATATATTTGTATTGTTATAATATTTATCTGCTTTAGTATATAGTTAAAATTTAATATTCTACCACAACACTTTTATCAAAGGTCGACATTTTCCGGAACTACCATGTCATATCTATTTAATTTTCATTGTTTCTACTCTAGACGGCAATCGTTTACCTTTTTTGCCACTTGACAACTCTTTAGCAATATTTTAGTCATGGCTGCAGATTTATTACAGGCATTTTGTCATGTTTTAGAAAACTCACGCTTTCTCCAATTCTTTAGTCTGTTTAAGAGAAATTGATTTGAAAAAAAATCGTATGGGGAATATACTGTGTCAATGTCATAAAACAGCACTTTCAGCATTTTTAACGAATTTGTCTAATTCATGATTTTTATCGGGACAAAGATGAAAAAACAGTAACTCTGCAAAAGTAGCATTGTTTTATAATTTGTTTAAGGTATATGTTTATCTAGTATGTTTGTTTTGGCGATCAACCTCACATACAATGCCGGTACGGAGTTATAGTTGAGTCGTCAACAACTTTGCACGCCACTTGATTATGTGTTGTATAATTTGTAAACGGTATAAGTTTTTATTATCTTATTTGTTTGTGTATTTTGTCGTTTCTCAGTCTTTGTTGTCTTCGCTGTTACCAAGGTAATGGTCTTACTGTCCTCTTTATTTTATCTTATTAGTATCTCATTATTAAATTCTATCTTTTTAGTGCTTGTTAGTGCACGTGGTTCATTTAATTATTTAAATACAGATAATACATAACATCTACGGTTGTATTAAAAGAAACGCCAAAAATCCTGTTACGTTGTATCACTTGTCAATGCACGTGATATAGAACTGTTATTTTGGACATCGATTTACGAAGTGTTGTAACTGATAACAAGAGGCACATGGGCCTTTACGCTCACCTGAGGGTATCTCCAAAATTGTTTGCAAAGTGCAATAGACAATATATCAAGTACAGAAACATTACAAGTTTTCTCAAGTTAAAAACTCCCAGACGACTTAATCAGAAAATCCAGTCACATTTCATTTATAAGCTGCTAATATGCATGAAGTAACTGTAGTGTAATAAATTATTTTCAAATCATTAACCTATTTCAATATACTTATGCAGCTATGTCCTTGACCTTTAAACGTATGACCTTGAACCATATATCAAAATAATCGTCATGTCAATGCCTACATCATTCTGATATACATGCTTTACAAAAAGTAAACAGTTTTCAAGATAATTATCAATTTAATAGTTCTTTTGCAGCTGTGACCTTGACCTTTGAACATATGACCTTGAACAATATATCAAAATGATCGTCATGTCAATAACCACAATATTCTAATATTTATTCCTATACAAAAACTTAATAGTTTTTAAGATATAGTGACAAATATATAATTTTGAGTAATTTCCCCACTAAGTGCCTTGTCATTTCCCCATTTTGAGCCCCATGACTACCAGTTGTGCAATCTAAAACTAGATGACCTAAGAATGTTATTAATAAAATAACTAAGGTATATCTTGTACATTCAGAGGAGAATATTTAAAAAGTTTTTCACTATTTCTCCCTTATGAGGCTCCAAGGGGACATAACTGTTTTATTTGTGCAAATTTGAAAGGACCGCAGTAAGGCATGATGGTTACAAAGTTTCATTAAATTTGTCCCAGTGGTTTTGGAGGAGAAGATTAAAATGTAAAAAGTTTACGCACGACGGACGAAGATAGATAGCAATAGCTTTCAGCTCAGGTGAGCTAATAAAACTTTATCACTATGTATAAAACACTATGGTATTAAATGTTTAAAATAAGAGAAATAACATTTATCCTAGCGATACGATCAACTCCTTCCGACATAATGAAGTAGATCAGACAATCTGAAATTAACATAATTATTCGTTATCACCATAATTACGACTATTAGGAAAACAAGATATGCCTTTAACTAAAAATCAATTAAATCCAGGAATGTTCAAAGTGCCCGATAATAACTTAATATTTCTGAAACTATTTAATGTTGTCGGATAAAGTCTGATAAGTTGTAAATTAATTAAGAGTAATACCTAATTTAAAACATAGCATTTCGTTTGAAGAGTCAATGAACTTATTATCAGTATTTGTCTAAGATATAATCTCTACAAGTACTTAACTTCTAAAACAAGTTAGTGCAAATAACTTTAGATAAATTTGATAGCTTTTCAATACATAGACGCACAATATTTTTTTAATTGTAAAAATGTATAACTTCAAATTGTAATTACCTTTACTATGCCCCCCAACGGAAGCCATTTTGGTATGAAAAACGCCGGATCGGGGCAAAATAAACAAAATAGACGCAAGATTTACAAGATTAGTAAAAGACGACGGACCGGGACCAAAATAAAAGAAAGTAGACGCCAGACTTACAAGATAGTAATAGACACCAGGCATACAAGATTAGTATAGACGCCGGGCCGGGACCAAATAAACAAAATAGACACCAGACTTACAAGATTAGTTATAGACGCCGGGCCGGGACCAAATAAACAAAACAGACACCAGGCATACAAAATTAGTAATAGACGCCGGGCCGGGACTAAATAAACAAAACAGACACCAGACTTACAAGACTAGTAAAAGACGCCGGGCCGGGACCAAATAAACAAAACAGACACCAGACTTACAAGATAAGTAAAAGACGACGGGCGGGGACCAAACTAAAACAAAATAGACGCCAGACTTACAAAATTAGTAATAGACGCCGGGCCGGGACCAAACTAAAACAAAATAGACGCCAGACTTACAAGATTAGTATAGATGCCGGGCCGGGACCAAATTAACAAAACAGACACCAGACTTACAAGATTAGTAAAAGACAACGGGCGGGGACCAAACTAAAACAAAATAGACGCCAGACTTACAAAATTAGTAATAGACATCGGGCCGGGACCAAAATAAACACAATAGACGCCAGACCTACAAAATTAGTAATAGACGCCGGGCCGGGACCAAACAAAGCAGACGCCAGACTTACAAGATAGTAATAGACACCAGGCATACAAGATTGGTATAGACGCCGGGCCGGGACCAAATAAGCAAAACAGACACCAGACTTACAAGATTAGTAAAAGACGACGGGCGGGGACCAAACTAAAACAAAATAGACGCCAGACCTACAAAATTAGTAAAAGACGCCGGACCGGGACCAAACTAAAACAAAATAGACACCAGACTTACAAGATTAGTATAGACGCCGGGCCGGGACCAAAATAAACAAAACAGACACCAGGCATACAAAATTAGTAATAGACGCCGGGTCGGGACCAAAATAAACAAAACAGACACCAGGCATACAAAATTAGTAATAGACGCCGGGCCGGGACCAAATAAACAAAACAGACACCAGACTTACAAGATTAGTAAAAGACGACGGGCGGGGACCAAACTAAAACAAAATAGACGCAAGACTTACAAAATTAGTAATAGACGCCGGGCCGGGACCAAACTAAAACAAAATAGACGCCAGACTTACAAGATTAGTAAAGACGCCGGGCCGGGACCAAATAAACAAAACAGACACCAGACTTACAAGATTAGTAAAAGACGACGGGCAGGGACCGAACTAAAACAAAATAGACGCCAGACTTACAAGATTAGTAAAGACGCCGGGCCGGGACCAAATAAACAAAACAGACACCAGACTTACAAGATTAGTAAAAGACGACGGGCAGGGACCGAACTAAAACAAAATAGACGCCAGACTTACAAGATTAGTTATAGACGCCGGGCCGGGACCAAAATAAACACAATAGACGCCAGACTTACAAGATTAGTAATAGACGCTGTGATTTTTGATTATTGCTTGATTCCTTTGAATATCCGCTAAGTTGTCTTTGAGAAATGCTTTGAACAAGGGCTGAATCAAATAATAATAATATTAATAATAATCATAATAATAATAAAGCGACTTTGTTTGCTGGATAAAAATAATAATTTTGTTTCAAAATTATTCTTCATCTTGGATTTTGCTAAAATAAAATCTTGCAAATTTAAATTTATGAAAATTTTATTAATTGCTATCTTGGAATTTGAGGTGTCATTTTGAAGACCACTTAAAGCTCATAACATCTGTTTTAATTTTTTTTAAAAATGAATTTTCATAGTTTCAAAAGAAATTGAACAAATTTGTTAAATTTTACCTAATGATAATCGTAGTGAACGATTGTGAAATTAGGGACTGGTATTGAGCAGTGCTGTTTTGCTTTGTTTTTATTTATTTATTTATTTATTTATTTATTTATTTATTTATTTATTCATTTATTTATTTATTTGACTACATGTTATTCAATCAGCAACTTGCACAGAGCCTTTTTATTATATAAACTATCTGTTTCTTTAATATAATAGGTTATGTTTCAAAACCGTGTACTGTGCAAAATTATGCAAAAGCCAAAACAAACCAAGTAATAACAAAACCATTAATTAAATTAAAGTACTTTGTACTTTGATAAACATGCATGGTACAAAAAAACATTTCATGTTCCTGTGCCACGGTGGAAAAACGTATATAAAATGATAAATATAAATGACTGTTTTTCCATTTGTAAAATTGTATTGCAAGTGTTATTTTTTTGTCATGAACGCATTATACAACTGTTGGTTCGATCCATGTGACTTCAAATAAGATACCTGTTTTCTTTGCCATATTCAACTAACCATAAGTACATACTAGTTCAGGCAGATCTGAAATACTAACATTAAGTAAAGCCAAACGTAAACATGAATTAGATCGTTAAATTACAGTATAAATACGATAGTGATATAAAATGAATCACCAGACAACAAATCTGTCGAGATGCATTTCGATATTTGCACGAATTTAGTTGTATGAATTTGAATCCATTGGTTTCTTATGGCTAAAAAAAGCGTTTTTAAACAAAAAAAAAAAAAAAAAAAAAAAAACAGACAGACCAGGCTGTTTATAAATACTGTTTTTATATTTCTTAGTTTTATACGATAGTTTCGTACTTTTGACGATATTTTAAACCAGAATAATTGTCATGGAAACATAAATCAAATACAGCATGCGCGTTTTGAATTTTAATTAAAAAAGCAATATATAGAACTGATTAAAAAACGAAAGTACATACAAATTTCAATCGCTGATTGCCACCCCTCGGCTGTTTTTCAAATGCTAACCGATTTTTGAATTCTGTTTATTTAAAAAACGAACTGATTGCATAAATATAAATTATTTTATTTCCGATGATTTGATATGGTATTACTATTCAGAACTATTATAAATAACAGCTTCACAGCACATTGCCTAAACGCCTTTCTATTTTCCTTTTGATCTAAGAATAATTTGATATCATCATTTATGGGGGCAAAACAATTTCAATAATGCTGCATTTCTCACTTTAGATATAAAATCTACAAAATGAAGAAAAATCAGACAATAATATTATATTTAATAACACAGACCATGTATGCCCACAAACCACAAAATAAATTCTGTTGAATGAGTCATATGTATTTCAAGTTTCCAAATGTCAGACAATGTGAAAGATGAACTTGATTCTTAAAAAATCTTATGCCATCCTAAAAACATAATAATAGTCAGTTTCATGGACACTCCCAGGTACTTAGTGAAAATAGATGCTTATATAAGATAAAAAATATGATAGACCTGTCTTGATTTTATGTAACAAAATATTGACGTCAATTTTTTACATTTATATTCAGAGGGTTATTTAATTAATTTTTTATAATTGTCTTTGAATGATTGACTTTGTGTCAGGTTTATGTTTCATGGTAGTAAATTAGGATTTAATAAACCATTGCCATAATCGGCGAGCGCTGGTAAACGTTTAAACAAACTAGCACCATTATACCGCGAAGGAGAGTCAGAGTCGAAGTATCTACTTTATCTGCGTTTCGTCAATTTGAATAAAAATCGGTAAAGTTAGTGCCCGGTGCGATATGAAACTTCTAAAAGTAGAAAAATCACGTGTCAGAATTGAATTCCACCTTTTCCAATCGAACGACCCAGATAAACTCTTCAAAAGGAAAGGGAAAAATTTAAAAATGTCAACTTCCGTTATGGAGTTTTTGCTTTTGATAAAGTTTTAAATAGTTTTGAAGAAGATTTTATGGACCTTTCTCCAATGACAACGCGCATATTTTATTGCTTTTAAATAGGCCAGTATTTTATGCGTAGTAAACAGCTGTATCCACCCAGTCATTCATTTTCTAAACACGTGACTGTTTCTCTCTTCTGAAATTTTGCCCGATTTTTGGAAGAGACAGAAATGCTTATTATGGTGGCTTATTTCTGACATCGACATTATTTTAGTCGACATAAAATTATCTCGACATTTCGACTTAATATCTTGACAAGTCAAGATAATATCACGGAAAGTTGTGAAACCAAAATAAAAAGTTGAGATAAATAACACGACATGCCGCGATACTTGTGTTCCATAAGTTACAAAAAATAAGTCGTGATATCAAGAAAATTATCACGACTGGTAAACATAAGTCAGAAATAAGCCACCATACACCATAGCTTATGGAAAAAGAATTGCCCAATCGAACATACAGAAGGCATTAGACGCGAGTAAGTCATGTGGTTTTTTACTTCTAGAAGTTCCCAGTCGCACCAGGCTCAGGCCTAGATTCTTAAATGTTTGGTTTGGTTTTATAAATAATTAACAAGAATAGAAAATACTTGTCACCATAAAAAATTATTGTTCAAAAACGAGGTGCTTAAGTACATGATAAAACTCTATTTACTCTTTATCTTTTCTACAAAAGATTCACAACATATTTGATAGAATACAAGAAACAAGTTTAACTTAATTCATTAAATTTGTAAATCCCCCATAAACAAAACCGATGTGCGTGGTAGACAGAAAATATTACGAAAGCTGGTTACCTGTAATAATGATCTGAAAATATTGGCGTTGTGGGTGAAAATTTAACGGAAACAGGGAGACACTAGTTGAGTTACACGATCAATAAAAGAGGTTAAATAATACAAGCTCGGTAAATTTTACCGACTGGACTATAAAGAACAAACAATGTCTCTTTTCCGGCATACATTACTGCAATAGCGTTTAAAAGGCGACAGCGAGGTATGGTTACATATACATGGAGTCTGAGAGTGTACACGTTCGTACCCGATAGTGAAGTATGGTTACATGTACATGTAGTCTGAGAATGTACATGTTCGTACCCGATAGTGAGGTATGGTTACATGTACATGTAGTCTGAGAATGTACATGTTCGTACCCGATAGTGAGGTATGGTTACATGTACATGTAGTCTGAGAATGTACATGTTCGTACCCGATAGTGAGGTATGGTTACATGTACATGGAGTCTGAGAGGGTACATGTTCCTACCCGATAGTGAAGTATGGTTAAATGTACATGGAGTCTGAGAGTGTACATGTTCCTACCCGATGGTGAGGTATGGTTAAATGTACATGGAGTCTGAGAGGGCACATGTTCCTACCCGATAGTAAAGTATGATTACATGTACATGCAGTCTGAGAGTGTGCATGTTCCTACCCGATAGTGAGGTATGATTAAATGTACATGGAGTCTGAGAGGGTACATGTTCCTACCCGATAGTAAAGTATGATTACATGTACATGCAGTCTGAGAGTGTGCATGTTCCTACCCGATAGTGAGGTATGGTTAAATGTACATGGAGTCTGAGAGGGCACATGTTCTTACCCGATAGTAAAGTATGGCTACATTTACATGGAGTCTGAGAGTGTACATGTTCCTACCCGATAGTGAAGTATGGTTAAATGTACATGGAGTCTGAGAGGGCACATGTTCCTACCCGATAGTAAAGTATGATTACATGTACATGCAGTCTGAGAGTGTGCATGTTCCTACTCGATAGTGAGGTATGATTAAATGTACATGGAGTCTGAGAGGGCACATGTTCCTACCCGATAGTAAAGTATGATTACATGTACATGCAGTCTGAGAGTGTGCATGTTCGTACCCGATAGTGAAGTATGGTTACATGTACATGGAGTCTGAGAGTGTGCATGTTCCTACCCGATAGTGCAGTATGGTAACATGTACATGGAGTCTGAGAGTGTACATGTTCGTACCCGATAGTGAAGTATGGTTAAATGTACATTGAGTCTGAGAGTGTACATTTTCGTACAGTAATTTGTCCTAATCATACAGCAATTTGGTCCCCAGACATAACATAACACAATCATGCTGACCTAAAAATTACTCTAAAAAAAGTGACGTAAAATTGACCTATCGATCCAATATCGAAAACTTTGACCGGTCAACTAGCAGATGTACGAACATTTAAAAAATGGACTTTTTATTGCACTCATTTATATAAACAGCAATTTATAAAATTATAAGTAAATAGTTCTTGTTCTTCGTTTTATAATTGTAAAGAGCTTACATTGTGTAAAATATTCCTACGCACCGTCCGGATATTCGGATATTATAAGCATTTATAATCACTAATTAGAGGCAATAAGATGGTAGCCTATTTGTCTAACATTGAGAATTGTGTCAATTTGACCACTTATGAAATGTCTGTAATAAGAAAAATCTTTTGTAACAGAAGAAGACACATTTGTCCGGTTAAAAAGAATATAATGATGCCACGAGTCCAAGCGGAAAGTAGATCTGAATTGATCGGTTCGTAATTAGCTACTTGTTAGTAGAGATGCTCTATACTCATGTCTGTTTTAAACCAAGACTGTCCTAATGGACATTATCAACCTTTATCATTAGGCGATTAGCTAGCAATGTTTTCGTATTTAGAGAAAATTGAATTATGCTTGATTGTCATTTACCAGGGATTTCCCTCGAGTTTGTTGAATGACCATTTCTATGGAGACATGACTTAATTGACACTTCAGAAATACCTGATTCAGCGTTTCGCAACTTGGTAAGCTGTAGTATTGATGATAATAATTGTTTAAATCATATTGGCACCATTACGATCAGACATGTATAGAGGTTTATAGAATTTCATGTAAATGGTGTAATATTGACAATGAAACAAATTAAATAGCTATATCAGACAATTAAGCTCTCTTTCTTAACGTAAATAAAGTGGTTTTATAGAGAGAGAGTTGAAATCAATGACACGAAGAAATTGATGGAAAAATACTCTTGAACTTGTAAATTTAATTGACATACCAATTGTGACCTTATTAGATAAAAATGATACCGTGACGAGCAATTTATTATATCTTAACTATCATTATCACTATTGAGACTTTTTGTAAATGTAACTGATTGTGACAACATGGTTTTATATTATTATATCATCAAAACAATTATTGTTGGTAAGGCTGTAGATAATGCATAAAGAATAAATATACATCAACGGGTATAACATTTTATACGACCAATGACTGCCTAATGATCTGTTTTTCTTAACTGTACTGCAATTACATGGATAGGGTAATAGGCGTAAAACTATTATTGCTTTCTATTGTAATAGATTTTTGCGTTTTCATTGACAACTTAATGCATAATTATATCTTTATGCCTACATTTAACTTTCCAACTTTTAATGGTAATCTTTGACATTAAGGACGAGTGTACTAGCTTTCTGAATGTCTCTCATGTGTATCTTTGACATTAAGGACGAGTGTACTAGCTTTCTGAATGTCTCTAATGTGCATCTTTGACATTAAGGACAAGTGTACTAGCTTTCTGGATGTCTCTTTTGCGTATCTGACATAAAGGACGAGTTTACTAGCTTTCTGAACGTCTCATTTGTGTATTTGACATAAAGGACGATTTCTGAATGTCTGTAATGTGCACCTTTCAAATTCAGGACAAGTGTACTAGCTTTTTGAATGTTTCTTATGTGCACCTTTGACATAAAAGATGAGTGTTCTTGGTTTCTAAATGTCTCTCATGTGTATCTTACATTAAGGACAAGTGTACTAGCTTTCTGAATGTCTGTAATGTACATCTTTGACATAAAGGACGAGTGTACTAGCTTTCTGAATGTCTGTAATGTACATCTTTGACATAAAGGACGAGTGTACTAGCTTTCTGAATGTCTGTAATGTGCATCTTTGACATAAAGGACGAGTGTACTAGCTTTCTGAATGTCTGTAATGTACATCTTTGACATAAAGGACGAGTGTACTAGCTTTCTGAATGTCTGTAATGTACATCTTTGACATAAAGGACGAGTGTACTAGCTTTCTGAATGTCTGTAATGTGCATCTGTGACATAAAGGACGAGTGTACTAGCTTTCTGAATGTCTCTAATGTGCATCTTTGACATAAAGGACGAGTGTACTAGCTTTCTGAATGTCTGTAATGTACATCTTTGACATAAAGGACGAGTGTACTAGCTTTCTGAATGTCTGTAATGTGCATCTTTGACATAAAGGACGAGTGTACTAGCTTTTTGAATGTCTCTAATGTGCATCTTTGACATTAAGGACAAGTGTAGTTAGCTTTCTGAATGTCTCTAATGTGCATCTTTGACATTAAGGACGAGTGTACTAGCTTTCTGAATGTCTCTAATGTGCATGTTTGACATTGATGATGAATGTACTAGCTTTTTGAATGTCGTCATAAGTACACACTAATACACGGCAGAACAAAAACATATTACATCAATTTATTGAGCCTAATTCTTTAAATAAATGAGTGTTGTATTGTCAACAAGAAACTGCTTTAATAACAGATATGACGTAAACAACAATCATACTTGATTTTAATCAATTATAATTCATTTTAGTAATAATGTTTTAACCTTTGCTTATGTATTAAATCGAAACTGCGTTTGTTCAGTTCCGTTTCCTTTATGATTTGGTTCAAGTAAATAAAATATCAAACTTTGTTCAAGTTTGTCGGATTAATTCAATGACTCATACGGTTTTTTGAGTTTCAGCCTCAAAAGAAAACAAAGAATTAAATACACTAGAATTAATGAAGTGCACTAGAATTACAGTTAGACATTTTAATGTACAGTTAGACAATTCAATTTTACTGAAAAGTTGTATTCATATTGTCCTGAATGTATTTTGTTTTTGTATAAAGTTGTATCATATTCTTACCATTAACTGGATGTATTCACTGTCTGAAAAAGAAAAAAAAAGTAAGTTTGCCAGAAAAAATTACCGTTGTTACATGTTACACAGATCATCTCAGTTTTCAAATTACCATTGAATTTGATATTAAGTAAAACAATTTAGAAAATGAATTTTAGCAATTTGACACTTGATAATGAAAAAGGAACTTTCTTATAAGTAAAGATCGCTGTTACCATGAGATATATAATACGTAAAAGTAATGTATATTCCTAATGTAAAACTGGAATTGCCTTTTATAAAATATACTGTCAATATGACACAAAAACAATCTTTGCAAAATGTTTGGATGTAATTTGAACATCTAATGTATAATGTTTAAATATAAAACAATAGGTTATCCAAAGAAATTCACGAGATATTAGATATGCGTATTTTTTTATCATCAGACATGTATTATATATAAATATATATATAAGAAAAAAAGGGTGCACTTATCTGATAGACCACTCAAGTAAAAACAAATATATAAATATTTGAGTTAAATATTTTCATTAATGTTTCAAACCTCTGTTCTCTTAAAAATCTGTCGCTATAATTGGCACTTAAAAGCAAATTCATTCAGTACAGATCCGATTTTTGTCGAGCCTGGCATCGCCATAAGGCGAGACTTAGGTGTTAATTTCCCGGTGTCGTCAGCGGCGGCGTGTCAAAACCTGAAAGTTTATGTTAAAGTAATGTATTTTCTACTCGATAAACAACTAACCAGGTGAGACATTAAAATCAGTAAAATTCTTGTTTTAATAGAGATACACATTGATAAGTAAGTTTGTTATTTTGACAAACGGTAATTAAATATTTAATAACTGTTTAAATGCCATTAAGAATTCGAGAAAAAAAGGCATTAAATGTAATACTTTTTTCTTCAAATATCTAAAATTAACAAAATCATAAAATTGTATTTTTTACATTTCAGACTTGCATTCGTAATGGGCACGCTCATGATGACATTTTCAAGCTCATGTGAGTATAAATTCAATGGAGAGAGCGGGGGGATAATTGCATGCTAGGGTTGAGTTGAGTAATGGTGTTTAACGTCCCAGTCAAGAATATTTCACTTATATCGAGATATCGCCAGCTACAGGCGAAAGTGCAGAAATTTTGCCTGTGCGTTGCGCTGATCAATGACATTTTACAGCAGGGTTCTTTATCGTGCCACGCCGTGACACGGGACCTCGTTTATTTTAATTTCCCATCCGAAAAAAACGTAACTTTCATTTCGTAATGCCGAGTGCAGTCACTACCCACTTTCAAGTCTTGGGTCAGACCCAGCCGGGGTTCGAACCCTCGACTTACAGAAAGAACACCTTACCATCTGAGCTACCGCAGTGGTTAATGCATGTTAAAGAACAATAAACTGTAAAATAACAAGGATGATCTTTAAACAAACAATAACAAATGTAAATCTTAACAACAGCGAGACAATCCCCTTACTTGCCTCGAGGAATAAACATGTGGTGCATTAGTTCCATACACGTGTTTATAATACATTGTACCATTAAAAAAGTGTAAGGACTTTTTAAGTGATTTACAAACAATGGTCAGAAATATATTTGAGATATTACAGACAGCTCGATCCATAGTCATAGATTCTAGCAAGTCAACAAAAGTCTAAGGCAAAGGAAACCTTTTCTTTTGATTAAAAAAATACAAAATAGGAATTGGTTATATAATATATTTTCGAATGTTACACAACAAAAAACAAACACTTTAGTCTGCATTGCCTATCGGTAAATAATGTACTTACTGATGACGCAGTCTGATTCAGAAGGGGTCAAATCATTTTTAGGCATTGTGTAAATGACAATATCAATCATGTAAAGATCTAGAAATATGCTTCAGATCGGAAATGTTAGATCACATAGCGCATAAGATACAGGTTTGTTAAATGTCACCTAATTTGAGTCTATAAATCATGAACCAGACAATCATATTCATTTCCCGCGTTATAAAAAAAAGCTGGAAATAGTTGTTCTAACGTATCTGTATAAACTGTTTTCATTGGTCGGTTCTGTCGGGAATAGTTGTTCTGACTTTTCCGTATAAACTGTTTTCATTGGTTGGTTCTGTCGGGAAAAGTTGGTCTGACGAATCCGTATAAACTGTTTTCATTGGTTGGTTCTGTCGGGAATAGTTGTTCTGACGTATCTGTATAAACTGTTTTCATAAGTTGGTTCTGTCGGGAATAGTTGTTCTGACGTATCTGTATAAACTGTTTTCTTTGATTGGTTCTGTCGGGTCACGAAAGTGGTAAAGCGTGCGTATTCAGTTTCTAGCCGTATTCGCTAGAGTTTACAAGTATGTTTCCCTATATCTCGAAAAATTGTTTAAATTTTTATTGTTTAACTGTTTGTTCGAAGGTTCCAACCGATTTTCTGTAGAAATGGTTAATGCATTGGCTTTGGACACAGGTTTCCGGTTTAACCGGTTTTTCCTGATCGGCTATTGCCATTTATTTTCGATTTTCACATTTTTTGCTCGTCACTATGCATATAATTATGATATTGTATAATATATATTTATATTATACATATGTAATTATTGTTAAAATAAAATTCCCGATGACACTCTGTTGGTCCGGAAGTATGTCGTTAGTTATTTAAGAAGAAACGTTTGAACTAACCTATTGACGGTTCCAACCAAACCAAAGCAAAGTTGAAATTGTTCATTTAGAAGATTTTCTAATATTTATGTTTTTCTATTACCTCTTTTTTATCAGCCAAGGTTTAATTGAAACCATGACATTTTACAACAAATATTTCAAATTTTCTATCGTCAAACAAGAAATCTTAAATTGTAATATTAGTTGACTTATTATCACGTTATGTTTCATTGTAAATATGCTCATAGTAAATTCTTTTACGCTTTTAATGGTTCAAAACCGGATACGTTTCAAATAATTATAATTAATAAGCAACATCGAATCATACCACTGGATACCACCGTGTCATTGGATTAAGTTCCCGTACAAAGTCAGTGTTATCCGGTTATGTTTCTGTTTTTCATCCTTTACTTTGTACGTTTTTTTCATAATTTTTTTTATTGCTTTGAATATTGTAGAGTCTACATCTAACAGAAATTTTCTCAAAAAAAACTCTTTATGGTTTAACTATTTCATATTTAAAGAGACAAACCGCAATTCTAATTTCTTTATATATATATATATATATATATATATATAACCATCCCTGTTTTATTGACCAACGACATTAGTATATATATATATATATATATATATATATATATATATATATATATATATATATATATATATATATAGTTGAAAGTCTATATTTTAAATATATTCTGCTACCTGTCACGATTTAAGATGCATTTGGGTCTCAACTGCAGGAAAGCCTGATTTTGAAAAAAAAATGATATGCAGAAAGACTGTACTACTAAAACGGGATTGTTCCTAGATTTAATTATGTTACACAATGTGCTATAAAAGCTGTAACCCGGATCTAATTATATAACGAATGTTACACAATATCCTGATATTGATTCTACAAACTGTCTGAAAATTAATCTATTCATTGCCATGTATTTTAAAAACCAAATACGTCAAGTAAAACGCGTTTTAAAGGTAGGATCAAAGGGTAAAAATATCTATCTAAAAACCGAGAAAAATGAAGTCTGTTAAAATAGAAATAAAAACTTCATTCCGTTATACAAGAAGCTATTTAAATAGAACATTCTTTATACAGACTTCAAAAACAATATAATTCAAAACCTTTTTTATGCAGTTTCAAAAGAAAAACATGATTACGGGTAATTTATATTTTTATGTACTTTTTACTTTAATTCTTAGCCATTGCTTTTTTTCATGTATTGTTGAGTCAAAAACAGATATCAGAAGCCCAATTTATAATTTATTTATATATTTTTTATTTAGCAAAACTTTTCTTAACCCAGAATGTTCTATATGTTCTAGCCGTAGTGATGATAATTATGATGTTTCTTTCTTCAAGAATTATCTTTGACATTTTCCAGATTAAGAGCGTTTTCTGTTAAAATGCAGCGTTTCTAAAATTGACATCGGTTCTTATTTGTTTAAATCTAATGATAAAGATTATTCACAGTCATATTGAGGATTGTGCCTGCAATGATAAAAATTGTCGTAATCATTTTAACTTCTTCGAAGTCTTGCAATGACTGTAAATCTCACTGTAAGTGCCGATTTTTAGAGCATCGCCTCATGCAACAAGAAATATTAAAACCTTATAGAGAAGTAAATTCTTCATTTGGTAACTATGGAAACAAAACTGATGGAATTTAGCTAATGCAAAAAAAGTAGAAAAAATCGACCAAATTACAGTTTTAATTATGTGACTTTGGTTGAAGTTTTCAACTTTGTCAAAACGCAGTGAACTCCAGTAAAGAACATTTTGGGATATTTTGGGATATTTATGTTATATTATATGGAAATCATATAGATATATAAAAAGTAATATGTCCAGATATTTCCGAAAACAGATTGGGTGTGGGTGGACATAACTATGCCTAGAATATATTTGTATTCTAAAAAATACCTCAATATGACGGGGAAGCGGGGAATAATTACATGTTTTACATAATTTCGGCTGTACGCCTAAGTTTTTAAAGACTCTCACATAGTCGAAAATGGCAATGCGATAGTTTTATTATAGCACTATTGTATATATCCTGAAATGGCAATCTAACATTAATTTTTTTTTTTTTTTTTGAACATCAATGCCGATGTTTGCCTCGTTTATTTTGCTTTATCTCGCTTATTTTGTTGTGGTGACTATTTTTAGTTTAATTATTTTTGTTGAATTTGTAATCGTACAACTCTATCTATATTTATCTTGAAAATTTTGTTATTTCTTTCTGTTTATACCTATATATTGATATACATGTATACTTTAACAGCTAAATAACAATTACGAAAACGCAATATGTATAATATTTTTAAATTCTATCACTATTTTCTGAATTAAAAATTTTCTTACAGTTATTATTTTAAATTTTCGCTATCGATGTATTTGGTTTACAATCTTCTTGTATTTCTTTTGCTTCAAAATTAAACAAATGGATTTATCACTAAAATAACCATTACAACACGACACCATTCAGGTTGATAAATAAAACAGCCACTCAAGACGAGACTAGAATGTAAAGACTCAAAGAAGAAAGTTACCATGACAAAATATATATAGTAACTCCAAACATCACTAATGTAGACTATGAGATGAATTAGATATACTAGAAAAATTATTTATGTGACCTTTTAAATATTGGATACTAAGATTAAATATATAATATTTGAAAACCCCTTGACTTCTGTGTTTACTTTCATATAACAATGTCGCATCTGCTCATTTATTATGTTATGCAATCAATCAGAAACGCCATTTGTTTAATTAACATAAACTATAGTCAATATTTTTTTTGTTTACTACAAAAGAGAACTTGGGCAAAATTAAGTTAAAAATCAAACAGGTAATTAAAATTCCTGAAATGTATTACATTCATTAAAACATAATTATGTTATTTGTAGGAGCCATCTTCACTTTCTTACTCAATTGGCCAGTTTTCAAAGTTTTCACTTTGTTTTTTTGATTTAGACTGGCCTGTTTGTGTAACACTACTATTGAAATATGACTTGAATTTGATTGGATGGAATCTTAGATATCTTTATTGTTTGTACTTGTAACACTTGACAATGGAAAAAGAGCACTGAAAGCATGAAGACGGTAAAAAAGTAAATGTTTAAACATCCAAACAAGTCAAGATAAGTCCCTTTTATAGCTGGATCCTAAAACCCTTAAAGCTGCATTAAGTTTTCCAAAGAAAATCTTAAAACGGTGATAATCTAATTAATGATGTTCCTAATGAACAATGTTACATTTGATTCAACGATAAAAGCTCGAATAAATACAGAAATTACAGTATTTACTCAGCAAGATGCAGCATTTGGGATCTAATATTAAAACATGGTCACGTCATAAAAACCCGGGTCATTTAAACACAACTTTCAAATCGGTGAAATACGATAAATTAAACACAGAACTTCGTTGAATTTGACATTTGTAACTTAGCAAGGGATACATATCACCATTTTAAATACATCTGGATATTAATGAAGGACAATAAATGCAATCTGTCATGTTTCACCTTCGATTCTAGGGTTTTCCGTACATCCGTGCGCATGCTCCAAGCTCATAATTACCATAGTAAAACACTGACCAACCGGTCAGAGGATTCCGTTTATTTACAGCTAAAAGAAATGAAATTTTAGAAAAAAAAATGTCAGGGATCGTGGTCAGAAGATATCTACTTTTTTTAAAAAAATATATTTTTAGAAAATCAAAAAAAATTAGAAAATTGAAAAACTTATTGCAGCTTTAAACAGTTATCGATTTTGGTAATGAAGTAAATACTTAGTAGCGTTACAGAAGTTATATAAAAAACAAACATACCAGCCCATGTCTTAATTACAATCTCTCCCCCCCCCCCACCCCATCGAAAAAAAGCAATTACATACGCCATCTTTCAACTACATATTAAAGTCTGCTGGGACGGAAGATTTAGCACCTATTGTCTAGCTATCTACACCCGTGACGTGCAAAATCGAATTTGAGAATGAAATGAACATGGAACTCTAGGACATCAAATATAAATCAAGTATAACTGTGGATACAGCGACAAGTTACATAGGATACAAAGTTGTATACAAAATTCTAATGACGGTCATACATTTTTTAAGGGCTCCGATTAAACTTGGTTTGCAAAAACTCAACTAAATTGTAAGCGAGTTGCTTCGTTTTAAAAAGTCCCCGTAATGGGAAAAATCCTAACCATACCCTATTAACTGTGAAACAAATAAACCATACGCAAGAGAAGCAAGAATATTACGTAAAAAGGAAAGATTTTAATAAAGAAATCGAAGTAATCATTTATATATATATATAATACAAATACCAGTTGAATTTTGATGTGCCAGATGTGCACATTTCGGAAAATCATTCCTCATCAGTGACACTAAAACCGAAAAGTTTGATACATAAAAAATATAAGCCAAACAGTTGAAAATAATGAATTCAAATCTGCAAAATTATATAAATCCAAATCCAGCTTAGGAATGCTTTGCATGAGGGAACAAACATTAGTTTTAACTAAATTTCAAATTTTAAACGACTGAAAATTTTGTTAAATGGTACATTTTCTGACAGCACACAGTACTGCCTACTGAGTTATGGATACCCTCGGGGAGTTTTACTCCACCAGCAGCGGTACGCGCTCAGGGGTAGTAAATATATAATACAAATACCAGTCAATTTTGATGTGCCAGATGTGCACATTTCGGAAAATCATTCCTCATCAGTGCCACTAAGACCGAAAAGTTTGATACATCAAAAATAAAAGCCAAACAGTTGAAAATAATGAATTCAAATCTGCAAAATTATATAAATCCAAATCCAGCTAAGGAATGCTTTGCATGAGGGAACAAACCTTAGTTTTAACTAAATTTCAAATTTTAAACGACTGAAAATTTTGTTAAATGGTACATTTTCTTACAGCACACAGTACTGCCTACTGAGTTATGGATACCCTCAGGGAGTTAGGGTTAATCTAACCCTATATATATACCATCCCTGTTTTTCTATAGACCAACAACATTAGTCAATATATAGCTGTATTAACTTTTACTTCTATGGTTCAGTTTATTAGATGTTCTTGTTGAACTTTTAGTCACTGTTTTAAAGTAGAAAATCACGTTTCAAAACTTAAATACGAACCCATTAAATGTAATCTTATTTTTAATGACTTTCAAACAACAAAATTGTTGACGGTACCTAAGAGATTCGTATTTAATATACTAGTTAAGTTATCATTTTGACCTTTATAACATTTGATTTTAAAAGATTCACAGATTGAATGCAATCGTTGAAAACTCCTTGACTTCTGCCAATCTCCTGACATTCATAGACTTGAAGTGTTGTATTTAACCTTATATATATATATATATATATATATATATATATATATATATATATATATATACGTACATCTGAAGATATACTTATGGCATACAGAGCGCTTGTTTTGTTGAACAAAACATGCTCGAGAATTACTTGAAGTCATTTGTAAAATATAAAACGTTGTAATTTGAGCAAAGTTTGATTGACATGAAGAGAGTGAAATTTCATAACTCAAAAAAATTGTATTCCAAAAACCATCAGAACAAAGAGGACAATACACGTTAATGGTAAATAGCCAATCAGGACGAAAAAGAGTAACATATATAGTTACCACTTACGATAAAATTCTCATCTAAAGAAATAGAGTAATATTCCATTGGTTTCGGTAAAAGTATTACTTTAGGGTCCCTGGCAGTCCCATTTGTTTCATTTTAATTTTGGTAATAGTCCTACTTTCGGGCCCTCGGTAGTCTTATGTATTTCCTAACCAATGCTCTCTACATTTAAAATACATTAATTATTTTACATGTATGGGTATGTTTCATGGCATATCTTGTACATTGTTGTCGCATGGTCTGACAATTGCATGGCATTAAATCGTTGATATGATGTATAATGGCCCCAAAACTGTTATAGCGTTTCCTGGCAATCTGAAACTGTCTTTTTTTACCCAATTGTTTGAAAACGCTATGACAATAATCAGGACAGAATAAGTTCAACAATTAAGAACTAAATGTATGTTTACAATTCTCTTAAATTTTAACCAGAATACCACACTTTTTATGTTTAAACTCATCCGCCTAATGGAACATAAAAGTTAAGTGACGCCACTAAATACAAAAGCCATGTTGCTGGACAAAATAATCCGGTTGGCATTATGTAATGTGTGATTTAATGTTTACGTCATTTGTTATTGCGCGCTGCGTTACAAGTATGGTCTAATAAGGTTGTTTTGGTTTATTGCAGTGGTAATGGAAAAAAACTAATTGCGTCCTTCATCAGGCTGTTGTATCTATCAGTTAGAATAAAACAAATTTTGAATGGTGAATAACTACAAAGATAATGACTTCTAAACGTTTGACTGGTAATAATAAATCATTTGTACAAAGCAATAACTTTTAATCTTTTTATATTTTTTCTTTGTAAAATACGTTATAGAGATATACGTTTTGTGTTAGAATGCTCAACCATTTTGTCAATTATCAGTGGTCTTATTAAACCGTTCAATCTTTGGAACATGATGATAGCTAAAACAGTGTGCCTCTTATAATACAATACACTATTTGCTAAAAAAAATTACTTCTTTACTCGCAAGGTTAAAAAGGAAATAGTAAGCTTTCAGTTAAAATTGTTGGTATATGTTGTGATCGATCAAACATTTCCAGAAATCTCCGTTATTAAAAAAAAATAGTTATGATAGGAAAGGGTAACGAAGAATTTCTATATTCTTGGATTGCGTATAAAGCTTATTTAACTTGAAAATAAAGTTTTGTAACTGTAGTGTTTTGTTTTCAAAATTGTTTTTGGTAAAAGTCAATAGTCAAAATAATAAAATGATAATCATCATCATCATCATAAAAATTAACAATTAATTCAACTTCTCGATTACAGTTAAAAGGAAAATCGGTGGATCGTTGGTTTTTTTTTTAAATAATAGTTAAACGACTTGTGGTAAAAGCTATTTGTTAATTTCATTTAAATAAAGGAATCTGTACAAAGACGGTATAATATTTATAAAATCAATAGCTACACTCGTTAAAGCCTGAATCGGCTCTTGAGACTGTAAAAGGTGCGTACGGTCAATTAGATTATCATTTAAATTTTATAATACTTTTGAATCCCTAAAAAGACGTTTGTCAATTTATGAAGTTAAGTCAGTATAAAACCCTATCATTAACAAAATTATTATTAGAAACTAACTTTTCAATGTACAGTCAAACCTGCCTTAAAGGCCACATCTCTATAAGGGGAATCTGCTTTCAAAGACCAATGAAATTTTATCCAAACGGGTCTCTATTCATATTATTTGAACTTGTTTATAAAGGCCACCTGTCCATAAAGGCCACTTTTACTGATTTCCATGGTTGGCCTTTATAGACAGGTTTGACTGTAGTCAAAAAAAAATTGAAAATTTTAATTATGAATGTTCAGAGCATCTTGAATGTATATTTCTTGGTTGCGATGTTCGTTTTCAAGTATATTTATCTTTTTAACGACTGTTATAAAAAAGCTTGCTATATTACATACTTACGATTGATTGCTCCTTAATGTTAAAAATATCATATTATAACAACATTTTTTTCTGGAAAAAATAACAATACAGACCCCGGTATTACAAACATTCTTTAACTAAAATTTTCCTTACCCTAAATTTAACAAATTTTGGCAATAAATTTTGGAATTACTTTTTTGACAATACACAATGAAAACGTTATAGGCTTGAAGTGCTCTTCAAATGACGCCTTAACTTCTAAAGTATTTTACAAATCAACAAAGTAAGTAAAATGTCAAATTTGCCTCGTTTAAGGTAAGGAAACTCTTAGTTTAGGAATGATTGTGAAACTGGGGCCTGCATAACAAAACAATATTGTTCTTTTATAGGTTTCAGATTGATTTTAGTAAACTCAATTCTAAAAACTAAAATGTCAACTGTAGTATTTGAATTTTTATTTTTGTTTAAAATATAGAAAGCATTAAATTAGGTGGTGTGTTTAACGATCTGCCGCGCACAGACTCGGAACTTCATTTAAATGCTACCTCACAGGGTCAGTATGCAATAAACAAGCATATAATACAATCACTAAATTGAACTAGTTAATCGGGAGGTCATGTGTTCGACCCCCAGCCGGGTAAAATAAAAGACACAAAATTTAATATACTGTTTCCTGGCCTTGCGATCGACATTAAGAGGACAGATTATCGACTGTTTACCCTTTACCAAGTTAAGTGAGCAGAGGATGAGTAGGGGAGTGGTAGGTTTATCTGGTATTTATTGCCTCGGTAAGCTAACACCTTAATCAAAAGTCATCCTGACTGCTTGCAAGTACAAGGTAAACCATAATTCACACAAACAAATCTCACCGATACATTGACATGTAACTTGTTTCATTATTTCGAAAAAGGCTATTTTTAATCAACAGGTTTTTTACAATACATGTAAGTGTTTAATTTAAGTCACTTTTTTTTAGCATTTTGACCAAACCTATGAATATTCATTCTAAAAACGTCGGTGTTTTTATTATTAGTGTTTCTTATATGCGTTATTTATTTTTCCTCTAATCTTGGGTTTGTCTTTATATTTAGATTTTGGCAGGATTTTTGTTTCACTGGTTGTTGCTTAGTACGTATAAATCTTGTCTAAATTATACTTGTCTTACTAATTTTTTTCTTATCTCTTATGTCTCCGTGTTACAATTAAATGTTCATACAAAAAAAAAATTGTTTTATTGATTAAGAATAGGTGTCTGAAAACAACAATGTTTTTAACCGGAAGCGTTTTTATGCTTTGGAAAACACTAGTGAGAATACAATAATTTTACAAAACATAATTTGATCTTACACATAGCAAAGTGTAATTTTTTCATTTTAATGAATCCTCGAAGCTAAAATCACCAGGTTTCCAAATTTGTATGTCTGCAAACCTTTATTTAGGGCAGCAGATTTAGGGCATATGGCACTATATGTTAATAACATCAAGTTGTTTTTTGATACCTTTGTGATTTGATGTGTTAAAGATAAAATTTAAAAAAGTAATTATTTTAACGTTTTCTTTTTACATTTAATTAGACAACAAGTCTATATATATATATATATATTTATTTATTTATTTATTTGATTCAATTTCTCAACAGGTTTGTTTTTGTAAAAAAGAAGGTGTAAGTATTAGTATTGATAAAAAGTTGTAACACTTTTTTGTTTAAATTTGTCATTTTTTGAATTTGCCTATTCAGTAACTTTACTGCTCACACTGCTGTTTAATTGCTGCCATTGTCTTTTTTATCTAGAGGATTTATTACAAATATACTATCCTTTTGATTTAAACGAAGATCAATACCGAAGACGCTTAACCGCATGGTACAAATTTGGAAGGGCTTGAGCGATTTAATTGAATTCATATAATGTTGGTTCGATTAATTCCAAGCTGTTGACCAGACTTAATAAAAATACCATTATTCAACATCAAGACGACATATTTCAACTAAAAAAGCGATATGTTTTCTTCAATTGATTGTCGGTATATAAAATATTTCAATCATAACCATCTTTAAGCTAGCTTAGAGTTAGATTAAAGATGGTTTACAAATGTCTAAAACCACTCTTAGGTGACATTTAGGTTCCTTAAAATAACTAAGCGTCACGGAGCTTAATGGCAATGAGCTGCAGGCGCAGCATGATATGGCATAAGAAAAGTTGGAATTTGCCATACACCCGGCTTAAAAATATGTAATTAATTTATTTCTTTTTCTTTCCATGAATTCAAAATATGTGATTCTTATTTAACAAAAACAATAATAAAAGGCAAATTTATAACAGATAAATAAGACGAATTTCTTTATAATGCATCAAAAAAAGCTTTCAAGAATAAAGCAGTCATCTTTTTGAACAATTATTTGAAAAGACCCTATTGTGCAATCAAATAAAAAAGAAGCAGTACCTCTGACAACTTCCCTGGGGGAAACAAATCAAATTCCTTGTATGAAGGACCTCCTCGGCTGAATGCCAGGCAAAGCGTTTCATAATGATACTTCAGACGACAGTGATATATGTTGTTCGGAAACTCGTAAATTATTTCCCTTATCAGTTTACTATGTATATTTGAAAGTTGCATCTGTCGTTATTTATATTTGATTATCTCGTACACAAATAGTGCATAGAACAAGTGCGTTTTTGATTGGTTAATATTTAAACATGGACTAGTATGTTTGTTTTATATTTAAAGCAAATAGTAAATATAAATCATCCACCTGAGTAAAAACCCTGTGTCAATTTCATACCACCGTGTGAAACAGATTGGACCGGTTTATTCATTTAGCAAACCAGACAATTTTCAATTTTTACGACTTTTAGAAGTGGGAATAAACTTTTTTTTCTGATCAGAAAAGTCTGTTAATTAGATTGTACAATCAGAATTCGATTTAGATTTTTATTTGTTAGAAATTAGTATGCATTTATATAATCCTAATATAAGAGCAATCCAGAGATTAAAATTATTGAATTCATTTTAATGTAGAGAAACAAAAAGTTTTTAAGATAAAAAATGTTTTAATATAATTTGTTAAAAATTAAATTTTTTTTTTAATTAAAATATTTATGGATAGTATAAATAATTCTACTACTACTAATAATAATAATTATAATTATTATTAAAATATTAGTGGATACACAGATAACTTTCAAAGAAATAAAATATTGATAAAGTTTAAAAAAAATTAACAATCATAATCAATCGTTTTTAAAGAAAATTAATAATGAATGAATGGCAATAAACTTGGTGTAGCAATTCCAAAGCGTTTTCTGATAGACAAAGATTGAAAATAATATCTTTTTCGCTTAGAGAGAGAGAGAGAGAGAGAGAGAGAGAGAGAGAGTTATAAAGATTGTGTGAATATGTAAAACAAATACCTGTTCCAAAATTATATGAATTCAAATCCAGCTAAGGGATGCTTTGTATGAGGAAACAAACCTTACATTTAAATAAATTTCAAAAATTAAGACGACAGAAAATTGTGCTTAATGGCAATTTTTTCTGGCGTCACAAAGTACTGCCTACTGAATTATGGATACCCTCGGGGAGTTTTATTTCACCAGCAGTATTTCCGTTAAGGGCCTTAATAAACTTAGGCTTAAAACATTCATGAATCAAAAAATTATTTGTTAGAACCTTGCTTCGTTGTAAAAAAAATTCCCGTAAATTTATAATTGCCGATTTTACATAAACTATACATAAAGCTTTTGTCTTTCTATTGCTACATGGCTCCATCAATTAAAACAATGCCATTTCACCGATAAGTTTCATTTTCCTTTTAGTCATTTTATTATCGGAAGTATTCTATTATTTTTGCATTAAAGGGAAACTCGATGCCATTACTATGGTTACTCTGATTATCATCCAATCTTTAATCAGTACGTTATTTGTTTTCTTTTTAGTACAGATGTTATCAAGAGCACAGTAAAGAAATAAAACTCATCTAGTTACAAATTAAACCAAAGTTTCTATTTATCTTAAATCCGATCATACTTTGAAAATGCCTAAGCTAGATATAAATATGTAACACAAATACCAGTTAAATTTTAATTACCAGATGTGCACATTTCGGAATTCATTCCTTGTCAGAGACACTAAGCCTGAAAAGTTTGATAAAAACATAAGCCGAACAGTTAAAAAAATTAATGAATATATAATAAAAATACCAGTTAAATTTTGATGTGCCGGATGTGCACATTACCGAAATTCATTCCTCATCAGTGACACTAAGACCGTAAAGGTTTGATACATAACATATAAGCCAAACAGTTGAAAATAATAAATATAAAGTTTTAAAATTATATAAATCCAAATCCAGCTAAGAAATGCTTTGCATGAGGGAACAAACCTTAGTTTTAAATAAATTTCAAATTTTAGGCGACTGAAAATTTTGATAAATTGTATATTTTCTGAAAGCACAAAATACTGCCTACTGAGTTATGGATACCCTCGGGGACTTTTACTCCACCAGCAGCGGTACCCGCTCAGGGGTAGTAAATATAAAATACAAATACCAGTTAAATTTTGATGTGCCAGATGTGCACATTTCGGAAATTCATTCCTCATCAGTGACACTAAGACCGAAAAGGTTTGATACATAAAAAATATATGCCAAACAGTTGAAAATAATGAATGTAAAGTTTCAAAATTATATAAATCCAAATCCAGCTGAGGAATGCTTTGCATGAGGTAACAAACCTTAGTTTTAAATAAATTTCAAATTTTAGACGACTGAAAATTTTGATAAATTGTATATTTTCTGACAGCACAAAGTACTGCCTACTGAGTTAATTAATAGAATCTATTGTTCCAAAATTATATAAACCCATATATATATATATATATATATATATATATATATATATATATAAAACAAACATACCAGTCCTTGTCCCATATCACAATCTCAAAAACAAAGTAAAAACTTTGCTAACTGGCAAAATATGTTATACACGTGAACTTCCATCAAGGAAGTGAGGCCGGTCTATATATAATAGAATAGGTGCTATATATAATAGAAATGAAAATTATGAAGGCACTTTTCAACTGAAAACGATTTCAGAGAAACCAAAGAAGAGTACACCAATTATTTTCGTCCAAAATATTTTTTCAAATATTTTGCTCATAAGAAAAAGAAAAAATTGTGGATTTTACAAAAAAAACCAATAACATTGGAACTTTTTAACTTTTAGTATAAAATTGAAAATTATGCTCTTATACCTGAAATAAAAAGTTTGTACCTATGTTAAAGTTCAGACTGTCCTTAAATACCGTTCATCATGTTTAATTAAAGTACCAAAACCATTACATAATTGACAAAACGGACATAACATTGCATTAAGATAAAATATATCATCAAATAGTGTAGTTATAATGTCTCTAAAGTTCATTAAGTTTTCTAATTTTAGAGTTTTCGATTGTTTATAACATTAAAACTTAACATAAGGATTGTGCCTTAAAAGGATTTTCCTCTCGTATTCCCGAACACTATCCCCTTTTACAAAGTAAACGTATTACTAACATATCACATGGATGTATTCCCGAAATAATATACTGGAGTACGATACTCTGGCGATCCTAATTTATTTGAGATTTTAACTTTTATCAGGAAAAATTACCACAAAGTACTTAAAGTATTTATAACATTTGTTTTTTGATTTGTCAAGAAGTTTGTTGCTAGCATTTTCGTTTCTACCATGGCTTAACTGTGAACAAGTTCTATTCAATTCATCACTATATAGAATATATTTAAAAAAAAAATTAAATATATTATCCCCCCGTCTGCACTTTAACAACTGACTTTTTATGAATAATAACGCCATATTTATATTTCAATTTTTCGAAATGAATTGAGCTAGAAAAATTTTTTCTGGTGCAACAGGAGATTAATCTTGTTATACAAACACATCATTTAATTAATATCACATAATTGATTAAGTGTTCTCCTTTTTCATTTTGTTTGGCAGTTTGTGTTAATGGCAAAAGAAGGCTTAACCTATTTATAAATAAATAAGTTAAGCTTTTAGGAGAAAATCGACTCGTCAGATTATTTTAGGATAAGAACAATGTTTTTTATTATTAAAACAATAAGTTTGTTTACGTTCGAGATATTTCTTTTATTTTATTAAACAACAAATTTAACGTTTCTTGGGCTACGCCGCAGTTTGAGAGCTATTTTAATAAAAATGTCACCCTTCAACAGAAAAAGACATTTCTGCAACCCGAAGAGCTAAAATAGCATGACACTTCGTATTTTTAAATGACAAGAAAACGCTCGTATTTGCTAAGAAACAAAAACTACAAAACAATTAAATTTCATACATATTTAGTTTCACGTGTATGTTAACCAAACATGAACAAAACAACTTTGCCTTCAATGAAACTGAAAAATATGTACATGGCAACAGACTAATAAAACTATAGAAACAAAACAGTATTAGTTAAAGCTGCATTAAGTTTTTCAATTTTTTGATTTTCTAAAAGTATATTTTTTTTAGAAATAAATATCTTCTAACCACGATCCGTGAGATTCATTTTCTAAAATTTCATTTCTTTTAGCTGTAAATAAACGGAATCCTCTGGCCGGTTGGTCAATGTTTAACGATGGTAATGATGAGCTTGGAGCATGCGCACGGATGTACGGAAAAACCCATGAATCGAAGGTGAAACATGACAAATTGCATTAATTGTCCTTAATTAATATCCAGATGTATTTGAAATGGTGTTATGTATCCTTTACTAAGTCACAAATGACAAATTCAAGAAGTTCTGTCTTTAATTTATCGTATTTTACCGTTTTTAAAGTTGTGTTTAAATGACTCGCGTTTTGATGGCGTAACCATGTTCTAATATTAGATCCCAAATGCTGCATCTCGCTGGGTAATTACTGTAATTTCTGTATTTATTCGAGCTTTTATCGTTGAACCAAATGTAACATTGTTCATTAGGAACATCATTAATTAGATTAGCACCGTTTTATTTTTTTCTTCGGAAAACTTAATGCAGCTTTAATAATAAAACATTCAAACGAGTAAAACAAGTAAAGACAAACACGGTCAATGAAAGAAATTGTCCAGAACTTTATTTTTATTTATTTATTAATAGATTTATAGTAATCATTATCCATATTTTATTTTTGTTTTATTTAAAAATAGTTTATTTGTTCCAAAAAATATAGTTAAAAGTGCGTAAAAACAAACCAGGGTTTACTGTGTGTGTGTGTGTGTGTGTGTGTGTGTGTGTGTGTGTGTGTGTGTGGGAATATAAACTTTTATTGTTAGCAGTTGTATATGTATCTCAAATTCCAATACCAAAATTACATAAACCGCACGAAAAGAAATAAACTGATATTAAAATGTAATTCTACATTCTTCTTTAATGGCTTACTTCAGAGTTTATAGTCACTGTGATTAAAATTACATATAAAACATTAAAAGCCGCCTCACGTTTTGTATCTCTGACCTGTCTATCAATATATCTCTATTGCTTGGACATGTACAGAATACTATTGATTTTATTACTGCAAGTATCTCTTTTTTTCTAATAAATGGTCTGCTTGTCTGAATTTTTTTCTGCGTAAAAATTACAGGTAATAAAAATAGACCAAAATTTCTATTGTTGCTTACAAGGAATTTGTATAAAACAGATGTTTAAAAAACATACTAGTATTTATTTATTTATTTATTTATTTATTTATTTATTTATTTATTTATTATTTCATTTTTACAGTAATCTAAATGTTTTTTTATTTTACTTCCTGTGTCTATGACTATCATTACTTTAGGTCAAATCACTAAAGCTTGATATTTTTATTATAATACAACGGTAGTCCTGTAAAACCTTTGCATGATTTTAATAAAAAAAATGAGTTGATTTTTCCTAAAAAGTCATTAATCTAAAAAAATGTAAGAACACTAACGTTGTTTCAACTCAGTAGAATAATTGACAAAATAATCCTCTTTAAACTTGATAATGTGAATTACTTAAATAAAAAAGTGATTCTTTAGACTTTTAACATGGGTAATTATCAAAAAAAAAATATTTTTAAAAAGTCGGGGAAAAAATCTTATTTTCTTTTTGTTGAAGCGGAAAAAGTCGCTATGGATTCCTCATTCTATAAAGAGCAACAAGACGCATTTGTGTTGAGTAAGTTAAACAGTTATTTAGGCGAATAATGAGACAAAATATTAAATGTCTTGAAACTCTTCTACATATTCTAGTATAATAAACAACAGGCAAGAAGAAGAACGCTTACACTTGTGAAAAACTCAAATTAAGTAACAAATTGAGTTTCAATCTAGACATCATGGTTTTTAAACAAAACATTAAATACTTTAAGGATCAGTTTTATCGCTGATTAACTAAAGTATTCAAAAAGACTAAGTTATAAACATTCTTTATACAAACAGGATAATCTAGGTTTTTCCGACGTTTTCAAAATGTTTATATGTGCAAACAATTTTAAAAGTTAAAATTTAGATTCCATACTTCAAGAGGCAAAATCTACACGAACTGGAAGACAAAAGTTAGTATTCTGTTAAAAATTAAAGACAATTTTTTAGAAGAACGATTCGATAATCTTTGAAATATTCTTAACCATGCAAATTGAAAGTATACGATTCAAGTAATTTAATGATTTAATTGAATAATTATGTTCATACGTCGCCAATTTATTTATATATATTTTCATTTGCTTTGTTAGATTCCAATTGCTGCAAGTTTAAGAGCTGTTGCGTTCATGATTGACAATGAACGACAAAAACCTTTTCACTCCATGTATGAAAACATATAAATGCAATACACAATCAGGACTACATTATTTGGATTTATATAATTTTGAAACTTTAGATTCATTATTTTCAACTGTTTGGCTTATTTATTTTTTATGTATCAAACTTTTCGGTCTTAGAGTCACTGATGAGGAATTAATTTCCGAAATGTGCACATCTGGCACATCAAAATTTAACTGGTATCTGTACTATATATTTACCATAGGTAAACAAGTAAACAAGCATGGCTGCCACGTCACTTTTGTTTATATTCGAGACAAGCTCGAAAACGAATTAACGAAATTATACAAGAACGGTTCATTATTAAAATAAAATTTTAATAATATAAATAGACACCTGGCTGATATTTACCTTAATAATGAAATTGTGAGAGACAGAGTTTAAAAAATCAATGGTGTTTTTGATGACCTGTTGAAAGAACGGACAAGAACTGTTCTGTCAAAACCAACAAACCGCAAAATAATTCTTGAACAATCAGATCTTATAAAAATTTCTTCCTGTAATGGTACAATTTGTCAATTAATTTTGTGTCTCGCAGGATGTAAATTTCAAGGGGTGTAAATTTCAGTTGAAATTAGATTCATGAAACGCAGCAGAAAAATCTAAAGGTGGATTTGGTTATGTGTATATGTCACATCAAGTGAAAATTGTCCATTTGCTGTGTTTGTTGATCATAAAAAGTGAAAAATCAGTTACATGCTTTTTAATCAATATACTACTCCAAAAATCCTTGCTAAACTTAAAACGATTATTTTCTAAACTTTGTGAGATATTTGCACCGCATCAGGCATAGAGAATACGTGTTTTTCTCACTGCTTTGCTGTCTAAACATTTGATCGATACCGAATATGAAGCTCTGCGCATGATCGAGTGAATCTAAACCTTACAATGTCGACATTTCAGAAAAAAATCTCTGTAAATCCCTGTCTACGCTCACATTTCCCGGGACAGATTCGAAACCCACGTCTTTGTAAGTTGAAGATCATCCCTCTGCTACAGTTTTTTATTCATTTCACTTCCGACATATAGCCAGCAATATTTTAATCCAAACTTATTTGCAAATCCTTCTATAATTGAAATGGGGCAACACTTGTGCACCTGATTTTCGACCGAAATATAGTCCACAAAAAACGACACATTTATTTTGATATTCAATTTTTTATTTATATTATTGTATATCAAGTATGTTAATAAAAAATCGAAGAAATACCATCAAAATACCTGATAACACTATAACTTTTCAAACCTAAACCCCCCCCCCCCCCCGTTGTTACCCCACATCTAAAAAAAATGCGGATTAATAATTTGTCGTTCTCCGTCTAAAATTAAGCTGTTGCGTCTACTGGACTCCATCGTTGTGCATGTGATATAGATGGGAATTTTAATTTTTTTTTAATCAATGTATAATTTTTTTAAAAATATTTAACGAAAATATATCAATTGAACTGTTTTAAATTGATGTTCATTGTCAGTATGAAGGCAACAAGTGTTCAATTGTTAAATATTTTCATTTGCCTAACGTGCGTTATTCAGTTTGCTTGCAAAGGTTTAGGCTTCATATTGATAATGAACATCATTTTGAAATAGTTAAATTGTTAAATAATCTAAGCGATTTTAAAGATAACCATTATATGTCTCAAGTGATATGAACATTCAAACAACAAAGAGTAATTCTGTTTGGTAAATGACCATAAGGGTGTCTTGTATCTTTAAAAAACTTTGATCGAAAGATTTATTTTAACATTAAACTTTTGTATTCTTTTTCTTAATGGAAGAACAGAAATTATAGACCGTGTTTAGTTTAGATAAATAATACTCACGGGTGTAGTTAAATCGCTTATTGATATTTTACTTTAAATCTCGTGACTCATGTTCCAGAAATATCTCATGCTTTTTGTCTAAACGCTTGTGTTAACTACAATGTGATCTAAAAAAGACACCAGAATTAGTATTTCATATATATATATATATATATATATATATATATATATATATATATATATATATATATATATATATATATATATATATATATATATATTGATTTATGTATTTTTGTATTCCTGATACTGTTCAAAGTTATTCCTACAAACTCTAATCGACGAATACAAAGTTGAAATAGTCAAACACTTGACTCAAAAATGGAACAAATCGATAAACAAAAAAGAACTCTTGGTTAAAAGAAAGTAGATTTATGTAAGTAACATAATTGGAAAAATATTCGTTACAAAACAATGCTGAATATGACAAAACGGTAAGTGATAACTTACAATGTCATTTTATTTGACTTACATGGTTTATTTCTTGTCTGTAATACGCCTTGTTAAACCATGGTATCCTGGAGGTTCAATTATAACGGATGGATATATAACATTTTGTTAACTGAAGAGTAACTTATTTTAGTTTTCTTATAATCCCTTCTGACTGACTAATAATGAGATGTGTTTCTGTCTAAAGATATCTATAAGAACAAATGAAGTTGTCATATCTAAAAGAATATGTCTAAAAAACGTCATATTGATTATAAGCCTGAATTGCACAAGTCTAAATATAAGCTTAAAGTATAAAAAACAACTTTTTTTTAATCCCACAAATAGACATAACAAATCACTAGTTTTGAGAAAAATTGATTGTTTTTAATATGGGTGAAGTTTTTTATCTGAAAAAAATACATAAATATAAATAAAACAAACATACCAGTCCTTGTCCATATCACAATCCCAAAAACAAAGTAAAAACTTTGCAAACTGGCAAAATATGTAATACACGTGATACACTTAATATACAAGAAATGTCAGAGGATATAAATATGCCAAAAATGTAAAAACAGACTTATTTTACTGGAACTGGTTAAGAGCTGGAATAAGACACCTTTTTTGTAATGTTCGTCTGTTTAATCACTAGTTTTTGTTATTTAGTTTTTTTATTATTAGTTTTTTTTTTGGTTATGTTGAATGTTGCAAACTGTTTTTTAGTTCTAAATGACCCTTTTTCAATATTTATAATAGCCAAATAAAATTATTTTTATTATCAATATTATTATTATAACTTACCATAAAATTCATATTTAACCATTCACAAGCAAAGGAATACTTTAATTAAATTTTCAAAAGCTTTCCTTTATAGATTTACAATGAATATATATATATATATATATATATATATATATATATATATATATATATATATATATATATATATTACCATAGCTTGTTGTTTATGAATCGTTTGGTCGGTATGGCCGCAATATATCTGATGCGGTTTTAAACGAAAAATCACTAAAGAAACCGTTCAGATGGAGAGCAACATAATACACAGTAATTTAATCAGTCTGATATTCTTTACACGTATACATACAATCAACTGACAAATATTTTATATACCATCTAAAGTAAGTAGTAACCAAAAAGACGTCAAAAATTGTTACTCATCAAAATGACAGAAGCATAAAGAGTCTTTACATAAAAAGTTGAATGGAGAAAATCATAACATTTATTTATTAGTTTTGAAATGTTTATTGTATATGAAAGTAATGTTTGTAATGATAACAAATAGAAATATTCCTCGAACAAAACATGTCAATTTTTATTTATTCTACTACTCCGTTTATTACCCGCATTGTGTTTGTTGTCCATAACTCTTCTGACATTGTCCTTATATTTATTATTTATTTATTTATTTATTTATTTATTTATTTATTTATTTATTTATTTATTTATTTTATTTATTTATTTATTTATTTAATTTATTAAAAATATATCATATATTGCAAACTGTGCATCTTTGCTTGCTTTTTTTTCTTATTCATATGAATCAGTATTTTTACAGAACCTTGTAAAATCTGGAGAAAAGACTGTCGCGAAATCATTCAAATACACATACAGATATATAGATGACGTTCTATCTCTAAATAATTCCACATTTGGAGAATATGTGAATGCCATCTTACTTTGAGTTTGAAATAAAAGACACGACTGATTCTCCATATTCTGCTTCATAATTGGAGTTATACCTCATTTATGACACCCACGAAAGGTAATATGAAGCTATACGGCAAACCTGATGACTCCAATTTTCTATTGTCAATTTTGCGTTTCTTTGCAGTAATATTCCTGCTTCTCCTGCGTATGGTGTATTTGTTTCACAATTAATACGTTATGGTACAGCTTGTTCCCACTATGGGGTCTGCCTACAACTAAGTAATCTGCTTACAATTAAATTGTTTACGCAAGAATATTGCAAGCCTAGGCTAATCAAGGCCCTTAAACATTTTATGGCCGTCATCACAATATTGTTGATAAGTATGTAGTCACTGTATCTAAACTTATACTGGATATATTTGACTTACCATAGTTCTTTGTTAATTTCATCCTCAAAATTGATTTGCACGTGACGGGTGTAACTAGCTAGACAGGAGGTGCTTACCCTTCCGGAGCACCTGACCTCACTTTCTTAATGGAAGTTCACGTGTATAACTAATTTTGCCAGCTTTCAAAGTTTTTACTTTGTTTTTTGGATTATGGTTTGGAAAAGAACGGGCATGTTTGTGTTAGACAATACGCTATTTGCTTAACCTTTGATCTTGGTTTCACTCTATTACTCCAGCAACAAAACTGCATGAATATCTAAATGATTAAAATAACCGAAAGTATCTTCATGAATCAAACAATCTTTTACTTGTCAAATTCAAAATCCTCATAAGTTAACCTCCTTAATGCTTCTGATTAATCGCTTAAGCAGGAATATACCTGGCACTTATATTCACCAAACCTAAAATACTTTCGATTTCAGTCACCTAAGTAGCCCTTCTGTATTAAAACTCCCTGAATCTCTCCAGCAGTAGGACCTATACCTTTTGTTGGAAAAAACTTGAATGACTATTGAATGTAATCTTGCTTTTATTGAATTTCAGATATTTCTCTTTCAAGTCGTTCATCTATCTTCACAATCGTTAAAAACCGTTATGTTACATACTGATATTTTTCTGGGGCTGAGCAAATGCCAAGCAGTTACTATGATTCAAGTCGAATTTACAGAAAAAAACATAAATAAATAATTAAAATGAAGAAAATTTTAAAAAGGTGATTAATTTTATCGATGTTATCCATATTTTTTTTTTTTTAGTTCTGTGGTTTTTTTTTTTTTTTTTTTTTTTTTTTTTTTTTTTTTTTTTTTTTTTTTTTTTTTGTTCCTAAAATCCATAAAACAATCTTTATAAACAGAACATACACATTTTATGTACGCCCATATTTCCCAAATACTTTCGAACCCAGTCTCTATGCCTACATCACAATCAAAGGGTTAAGCAGTAAATTTAGCTATAAATTCAGTGCTTTTAAAACTTATATTTAAATAATCTTTTGTCAGTTTTTTTCAGACACACTTTTTATCTTATTACTGTTCAGTTTATATCAGAGTTTATTATTTACTGATAATAATAACCTCAGTGTCATAACCTCCTATTTCAAATTCTATCTTTTCATTGCATTGTTTCTTATCATCATTTAGTCTGGGTATGAAACCGGTTAGCAATATGTCCAGAATTTTACATCTTTAACTCTTCCTGTCATGTGCTGGATAGTTCGGGTCTTGAGAGATTACCCTTACCACTAGATTTACTTTTTTTTATTCTCATTAGATGAAGTTTGTTCTCTCTCGAATTCCGAAATACATCTACATTTATGTTAACGTAAATTCCTTACCGGTCTTGCCTAATGGGGATGTCATTTACTCATATGAAGCAATTTGAAGTGATTAAGGAACAAATATCTGTGATATTGGATGTCTTTCATGATAATAACAGCCAATGATAACTCAGACAGTTTTACTTTTATTGAGAGTTTTTTACCTTTAAAATCAAGATAAAAGACTGAAAATTGAAAATTATTGAAATGCAGACAAAACAGGAAATAAGTATTGGACCATAGTTATCGGATTTTAACATTTATTTTACATGAAAAGAGAGAAAAAAGTTCGATTACGTTCGGGAATTTATTCAAAATCCCCGATGCAGAAATGTAATTTACAAACTGAATGCATAAACAAGTCTATATCGTCTATTCTGATATATCGTTTTATCTGCAAGATTGACAATCATGTTAATGAAATGTCTAAATTTGCACACACTAGTTGGATAAATATTTGTTGCAATATACAGTCCAACGGGAATAAAGGCGACTAACAAAGAAAGGAGAGCCGAATGAAAAGCAAATAAAAGCAGGTCGTCAATGACGATGAATTAAATACCCTTAAACTATTTCTAGAGAATATATTTGCGCAACATTTAAAAGAAAAATAATATGTATGAACTAGGTTTTCTCTGCAGAATTTTTCACAATTTTCATTGTTATATTATAAATTTGTTTTATAAAATTACGAGTTGTCATCAAAGGCTTTTGCTTGACGGAACAAAATAAAATTGATTTTATCCCCGGAAGGGAGAACGATTGTCTAGTCTGGATAAATAAGTAGTTTTGTCTATTTGTCTAATTGTGTTTCGGTCTCCCGCTGCTTATTTGGAAATTGGGATTAATTGTAAAGAAGTGGAAGAACGCCATTAAGTCGACTAATTTTATGCTCATGATATACATTCTATGTGATATTTTTTAGTTATATTCATCAACATAGTAAATAGAGTAAACAATAGTTGGAGATTTTTTTTTGTCAGAAAATATGGTTTTTGCATATATATTTTTTTTCTTGACACCAATCGATTTCATTTCAGTGTTTCTTTTAAATCTTTTAAAGAACATTTTTAAAAATAAAATTACCACCTAATAATTTGTAAAACATGCAAGAATGCATCCCCTAAAAATAAACGAATAAAAAAAATAAGAAAAAATATTTTTTAAAAAATCAGTCTTTGTCTTTCCTGGCGCATCAGGTATAGATCTCTTTAAAAATAAAAAGACTGCAAATTACATTTTTAATGGACGAAAATAAACAGCTCACAATGAATGTTAAGTTTTTATTCTAGTTTCAATTGAAGTTGTAACCTGCAATAATGATCTCAACGCAATGCCATTTATATTACATTCATAAACAATTAAGATATTTTCCGAGTAATCGATATAACGGAATGTAATTACGAGAAAGTGCTGTATTATGTTCACAATGCACGTGACAATAGTATACACAGGCAACAAATAAAACGTATTTTTGAGAAACCAGAGAGAGAGAGAGAGAGAGAGAGAGAGAGAGAGAGAGAGAGCGCGTTCAAAATCTTCATACTTTATCTGTTTTTATAGGTTTAAGCATGTGCGTGAACAACAGATATTTAAATGTTAAGACTTTTAAATGACTTTGGGCATTCGGTTAGCAAATTCTAGGAGACTTAATGTGTCCAATTATTATAACTCACTCGGTAACAAATGAGAACTATGGCTACAAAATGATTTAATTAAGTCAGTATCGACAAGGGTTTATTTGACTTGACCTTGACCTCCAATAATTAACTCGTTTATGTTTGATACGTCACAAAATTCGTAAGGGGTAACTCAATAAATAACGGTTTTGTCAATGAGGGATGGCAAATCTTGTCATTTCTTGGCCAATAAATCTCATTATCACATTGATTTGTAACTTAATGGACACGGATTTTATTGTCGTTCAGTCTCTGGTTCGATTATGTGAATAGTTCTGACATTTACAATTGGCAGACCTGACTATAATTAAATAAAATAATAATACGAAAATATGAAAAATAAGATTATTCTGTTTGTTTGTTTGTTTTTTTTTTTTTTTGTTTGTTTGGAAAAACAAGGGGAAATATCAAATTAAAAACTTCACGAAAGGTCTCATGAAAATCTATATTATGTGATGTCAAACTATTATGTTGCACGCAAAATACATTAACAGTTCAATAATAGCTGTGTTATGTAATTATCATCAATGAGAAAACGCGATGTTCTAAAATCTTTTTCATGTTGCTGAAATGAAAACGGGCAATTCTAGGATCAATTACTGTAAACATTCGTGTTTCACGACATGGTCTCATTTTTAAGATGGAATATAATAGACTTTGCATTAGAGTTTTCACAAATAAACATCTGTTTAGTCTTAAGAAATTTGACGTTTTTGTCAAAACTACCTTAAAAATGAGCTCGACTTTTTTGACAGACTACTGAAAGTAGCTGTTTTGACAACTATATAAACCATTTATGATTAACATTTCTCCTATATTTATCGTAGTGGCGTAACATATCAACAGTAAAATTCATAGAATTTATGTCCAATAATATATGAGGGGTAATATGGACAATCCTAGCATAAAATGCTAGAACTATATATATTACCCCACATATATTATTACAATTTCATTTTAAAGGGGGAGATAAATTCTATAAATTTGCTTGTTATACCAGCCTTCAGTCCCCTAGTCCTGGGCGGGATTAGTTATACTGGTATATTTATATGGTTTATATTTTGTGTTTCAGCTTTTCCGTGGATCATTATACCAGCCTTCAGTCCCCTGTCATGGGCAGGATTAGTTATACTGGTATATTTATATGGTTTATATTTTGTGTTTCAGCTTTTCCGTGGATTATTATACCAGCCTTCAGTCTCCTGTCCTGGTCGGGTTTAGTTATACTGGTATATTTATATGGTTTATATTTTGTGTTTCAGCTTTTCCGTGGATCATTATACCAGCCTTCAGTCCCCTGTCATGGGCAGGATTAGTTATACTGGTATATTTATATGGTTTATATTTTGTGTTTCAGCTTTTCCGTGGATTATTATACCAGCCTTCAGTCTTCTGTCCTGGGCGGGATTAGTTATACTGGTATATTTATATGGTTTATATTTTGTGTTTCAGCTTTTCCGTGGATTATTATACCAGCCTGCAGTCTCCTGTCCTGGTCGGGTTTAGTTATACTGGTATATTTATATGGTTTATATTTTGTGTTTCAGCTTTTCCGTGGATTATTATACCAGCCTTCAGTCTCCTGTCATGGGCAGGATTAGTTATACTGGTATATTATATGGTTTATATTTTGTGTTTCAGCTTTTCCGTTGATTATTATACCAGCCTTCAGTCTCCTGTCATGGGCGGGATTAGTTATACTGGTATATTTATATTTATGGTTTATATTTTGTGTTTCAGCTTTTCCGTGGATTATTATACCAGCCTTCAGTCTCCTGTCATGGGCGGGATTAGTTATACTGGTATATTTATATGGTTTATATTTTGTGTTTCAGCTTTTCCGTGGATTATTATACCAGCCTGCAGTCTCCTGTCATGGGCAGGATTAGTTATACTGGTATATTTATATGGTTTATATTTTGTGTTTCAGCTTTTCCGTGGATTATTATACCAGCCTTCAGTCTCCTGTCATGGGCAGGATTAGTTATACTGGTATATTATATGGTTTATATTTTGTGTTTCAGCTTTTCCGTTGATTATTATACCAGCCTTCAGTCTCCTGTCATGGGCGGGATTAGTTATACTGGTATATTTATATTTATGGTTTATATTTTGTGTTTCAGCTTTTCCGTGGATTATTATACCAGCCTTCAGTCTCCTGTCATGGGCGGGATTAGTTATACTGGTATATTTATATGGTTTATATTTTGTGTTTCAGCTTTTCCGTGGATTATTATACCAGCCTGCAGTCTCCTGTCATGGGCAGGATTAGTTATACTGGTATATTTATATGGTTTATATTTTGTGTTTCAGCTTTTCCGTAGATTATTATACCAGCCTTCAGTCTCCTGTCATGGGCAGGATTAGTTATACTGGTATATTTATATTATGGTTTATATTTTGTGTTTCAGCTTTTCCGTGGATTATTATACCAGCCTTCAGTCTCCTGTCATGGGCAGGATTAGTTATACTGGTATATTTATATTTATGGTTTATATTTTGTGTTTCAGCTTTTCCGTGGATTATTATACCAGCCTTCAGTCTACTGTCATGGACAGGATTAGTTATACTGGTATATTTATATGGTTTATATTTTGTGTTTCAGCTTTTCCGTAGATTATTATATCAGCCTTCAGTCTCCTGTCATGGGCAGGATTAGTTATACTGGTATATTTATATTTATGGTTTATATTTTGTGTTTCAGCTTTTCCGTGGATTATTATACCAGCCTTCAGTCTCCTGTCATGGGCGGGATTAGTTATACTGGTATATTTATATGGTTTATATTTTGTGTTTCAGCTTTTCCGTGGATTATTATACCAGCCTGCAGTCTCCTGTCCTGGGTGGGATTAGTTATACTGGTATATTTATATGGTTTATATTTTGTGTTTCAGCTTTTCCGTGGATTATTATACCAGCCTTCAGTCTCCTGTCATGGGCGGGATTAGTTATACTGGTATATTTATATGGTTTATATTTTGTGTTTCAGCTTTTCCGTGGATCATTATACAAGCCTTCAGTCTACTGTCATGGACAGGATTAGTTATACTGGTATATTTATATGGTTTATATTTTGTGTTTCAGCTTTTCCGTGGATTATTATACCAGCCTTCAGTCTCCTGTCCTGGGCAGGATTAGTCATAATGGTATATTTATATGGTTTATATTTCGTGTTTCAGCTTTTCCGTGGATTATTATACCAGCCTGCAGTCTCCTGTCCTTGGCGGGATTAGTTATACTGGTATATTTATAGGGTTAATATTTTGTGTTTTAGCTTTTTCGTGGATTATTATACCAGCCTTCAGTCCCCTTCTCCTTGGCGGGATAAGTTATACTGGTATATTTATATGGTTTATATTTTGTGTTTCAGCTTTTCCGTGGATTATTATACCAGCCTTCAGTCTCCTGTCATGGGCGGGATTAGTTATACTGGTATATTTATATGGTTTATATTTTGTTTTTCAGCTTTTCCGTGGATTATTATACCAGCCTTCAGTCTCCTGTCATGGGCGGGATTAGTTATACTGGTAACGAATCTACAAGTTGCAAACCTGTTTGGTCGAGTTCGATGCACGATTTTATCATCTTTAATAGGATGTTTTCATGCCAGTTCTCTCGTATTACATCTGGTTAAGGTAAATAAACAAAAATCAAATCATTGACATCAACAACAAAACAACAACAACAACAACAACACCATAATAATAGAAGAACAACAACACAAATGATAATTATTATTATTATTATTATTATTATTATTAATTTATATATGAAAACACAGGAACGGAGTTCATTCTATTAAACTATTATCTATACAGAAAATAATCAATTTTAATTAAATGATATAGTATCAATTTAATGAAAATGTACGGAGTTACCTGTTCAATTAAGGGTTGTTTTTGTGATTTCTGTTAGAGTAATTCCATATCAACAAAAGAAAATCGGTAAATTTGATCATATCTTATAAAAACGAATGATACACGTACATTGTACTTTGGTGTGATATCTTATAACAATAAATAAAAAAATAAAACAGTTCTATCAAATATTGACTTTAATGACCAAAAACTGACAAATCTGAAAAATTCGATTACGTTTGAATCTCCGTATTTATATTACAACAACACTTTTTACAATAAATGTTTTGTATATGATATGTGTACGCTGATTTTTATTTAATTCTTTGTTGTTGTTTTAATGTTGTTTACGTCGCATTAATAATTTCTAGCTATTCGCGACGAAAGCAATGTTTGAAGTCATTATGGATTAATCTAACAATAATTGTATACGTGAGATGTACGGGTGTGTCGTATTGTGTGTTGTTGTTAGCTCACTCAGAACAATTTTTATTTCGGCGTTAGCTCACCAAGCGAGTATGCCACATACAAGCACCCCACTCCTCGATTCTATTATCCTGACACCCGGTTAATCAGTCTATACTCTGCCCTTCTAATGTCGAGCGCCAGACGAAGAGGCAATATCTCAAATTTTAAAGTCTCGGGTACGACTCGGCCAGGGTTCGATCCTACGATCTATCGCTCTCGAGGCGGTAGCTCTAGTATTAAGTCACCGATGCAGGTGCTAGTTTGTGAAAAATGATATTTGTTCATTAAATATACTTACATTTATAAGAAAGTGTCTTTACCTACTTACTTTCGTAAAACAAGTTGGGTTATATTGTATGCATGAACTATATCCTAATTTTATTAACGAGAAAAGTATTAATTTTTTAAACTAATATCCTAAAATGACTAAATTCAAATGAAAATGTTAAAAGTGATAATAATTTATTTCAAATCAATTTTTTTTTTATAAAATTTCATTCGTTTCAGATCATTGTTAAATTGTTTTTCATAAAATCGTTAAAAATTACCGAGAGACTTAGAAGGAAGCCAGACTGTCTGGTGGGGGACCAGTTAGTCTAATCCAATATAAATCTAACCCTAACTTCAATCACGTAACTAGCCACACATGTAAAATATGTAATAATGCTGCCGATTCAGTGATGTTACTATATGATTACTGTCTAATACATTCGAAATGTCTCACCGGTTAGGAATCAGTAATAATAAGTTTGTTTATTGTACATCTGGTTTTGTTTTAATCTCTCGGGATTTTGCGATTTGAAATTTGACAATGTGAAATAAGATTGCACATCAAATTGTGTCATTCATCAATTCATCTAATTAATCATAATTAGTGTATATAATCTACAAAAAAATAATAATAAAGAAAAAGAAAGAAAAGAAGAGAGAAAATAGAATGAAAAGTAAAAAAACCCGATATTGTAATCTCTTCGGTAACACCATTCAGCAATAATTTTATTTGCGAAAAATTTATCAGATTCTAATATGTCGTGGTGTTTAGCTTCATGTGAATTGTATAGAGTCGAGTACAAATAAAATTTGCGTTATAAGTTTTATTAAATTAAAATGTTTTCATTCATTAGGCGTTTATCAATTTTTTAATTAAATTTTTATTTTAAATTTTTTTTTTTAAAAAAATTTCTAATTATGATTTCCAGTTGGGTAAATATACTTAAAAATCTATTATTAACAGTTTTTTTCCTTCTCTATTTCAGCTAACACAATATGATCTTGAAATACAAACTTCATTCATGTTTTTGACAATTGGAGTTATTCCCATACTTGTTTCAACTATAGCATTTCTGCCCAAATCCAGAATTCCCTGGCCACTACCAGCTTCGTATGGAAAGCGAGGAGCAATGGTCAAAGATTCGTCAAATTCCAGACGTACGTATTTGTTGCATGTATCGATCTTTTATTATCTGGATCTCGTTGTCCAGATAGTGTAAAAATGATAGAAAAGAAAAAATCTGAAGTTTTTGATATAATAGTTTGTAAATTGTAACTAACACATTATTACTATTGTTGTGTTTTTCAGACGATATGTCAGTATTAAGGAGATATAAACTTATAAGAACATATCACTAATGTTAATTTTTAAAAATGATGCATTCAAATGTAAATGATTTTTAAAACATTTTCACCCTTCCTCACACATTTTTGTTAAAAACATCAGACCGTTCTCCGCCATGAGAACTTTCCAATAAATTATTTAGCCATTGAACAGGAACAGCATAGCTACATGTATGGCAGTAATTGGATTATAAACACCATGGCTTTGCCAGGCAAACTGAATAACGCGCGTTATTCAGTTTGCCTGGCAAAGCTATGGCATTAATAATCCAGTAACTGCCATTAGCTATATTGTTCAATGGTTATATTTACGTTATATTATTTACTAATTAATTTTTTTTATTTTTTCACTTCAATTTAAATTTCCCCGCCTTCAACTAGAAGCGGGGTCAATTATTGTAACAGCGTGACAATGTAAACAAAATATAGTACCACATGAAGAAAAACACATCACATTCATTGTTTTGCACATTTTATATAAAAAACATCAATTTAGTCACTCTCATAGCGATTATGCGGAAATATTTTTTAAAAAACGAATTTCCTAAGACGGATGACGAACGAGTGAACAGTTTCGAAGATTGACACGAAAATGATGTCACTACTGTCATTTTTGGAAATTTAAAGTTCATTTCGAGAAATTGGAATTTTCGAAGAAACCAGGAGTGAATTAATTGGATGAGGGTAATGTATCTGCTTTGGAAAGTCATAGTTTCTGTCATTATTATTCGTAGAACTTGTGGAACTGACCATATGATGCGACCGTGGGTAGATTGTGACCCATTTAGGACGCGGTACAACAGCTGATTCAGTGTTTAAATTTTTACAGGGCGAGTTAATTCTGACATTGAGTTACAAAGACGTTTTTTCTGTTGTGTTGAGACAGTTCTGTATTAAGTTCGGAAGAAGCTTCTCATTTATGGTTCGACATCAACATTATGTGCCGAGCTTCGTACCCCAAATCATTGAGATGCTAAATGGCCGGTCGCCCGCAAACAGCTAGGAGTGTATTTAGTTTCAACTTTTGCAGCGTGGCATAAGTCGGATAAAAACGGGCAAAAGTGCGTTTTAAAAGTGGCTTGAACGTGCACCATATATCAGACTCTTCAGGACCAGCCATGGCATTATTATTGTATTGATTGAAAAAACTTTGGGAATTTTTGTCAGTTTAATCGAGGCACTGTAGCAGCGGTTTAACATTTTTACAGGGCAGTCGACCGTCTCAGTTGTATATATTCTTTCTTTTTCGTCTGTATAAGATATTCCCCCTCTGAAAATGTTTTGGTTGTATTTCATGTTTTAAAGTGAAATATTCTCCAGACTCGTCATTGTGAAACTCATAACATGTATTATGACTGCGGTTTTAACTGGTGGTGGAAATTCCATAGCTCGAGATATAAAATTTATAGAACAGATGGTACTATACACACTGTTTCAGTATTATGGGAGAAATTAGGGTACTTTTAAGATAATTAGGAAATTCCCTAGGTGTATTAATTCAATGTATATTTTAAAATAATAAATTATTTTTTTCTCGTGTTGTGTTGTTGTCTTGCTTCTTGTTTTGAAATTTCTTAGAAAAGTAGTCCAGAGAGTGAAATATTTATACGCATAGTGTAATGATCATGTGATCAATGTCAGTTATTGCCCCTGTATATGCCACATGTCTCAAACAAGGTTGCAAGGCAAATGTAAATATTAGTTATTATTTAGCAAAATTGTATGATAGAATAATAAGGTCTCTCATTTTGTTTAGTAACTTGTGTTTGACCTTTTGTTTTTGTTGTAATCAGGATTTTGCCTTAAAAGAAAATAGCCTCAGTCCTCAAGAGATTAACTACTTAGTTTGTAGATAAGCCGGATATTGCTTGTAGGTTTATTGTATTTGCAAACAGTTGTTTATAAATTAGGTTCAATGACACTTATTCCCAGAGAAAAAGTCCTTGATTATAAAGAATGCGATACGGTAATTACATTAAGCAAGTGATATACGACACGTAAAAGTAACATATGTCAAATATGTCGAAATTACATTTCTTAAAAATACATACCCTAAAAGTTTTTCTTTATGCAGAATTCCCAATTCAAACATTATTTCATCCATTTTGTTTCAAGGTGACAGTTTTTTTTTTTTTGTTTTTTTTTTTTTTTGTAAGGTGTTGAAAATACATTGTATCCTAAAGTTTATTTTCCCTTTATTTTGAAAGTTGAAATATTTATCTTAAAAAATTAACATCTAAATAATGTCAAAATCATACATTTTGGTATGAGTATTACACATCCTGAATTATTATTTTTTCAATAAACTGTGATTTGTCATAGCACTAATCCCTTTTCAGAATTTTTCTCATTATCCGGACTGGTCCTATTGCACAATATTAAGTATTACTTAATAAATTCGGTACATATAATTTAACGTCGCATTGATGTGGCAATGAATAAAATGATTGGTTCTATTTAAAGACTTTTTTAAGTTGTTAAATAAAATGTCATGAACTAACACAAATAACAGATAGAGGTATAGCTTAGGATTTAAACGCATTGGTCTAGAAAAAGCACAAATAACGGTGTTAAAATGAGAGTTTTTGCAGATGTTTTGTTGATGGCCATTTATGATAATTTTTTTTTTTTTTGAAAAATTGACAATAAAAGGCATGGGTGTACATTTTAAACTTATACAATATAAAACATTTCTTAACAGAAAATCTTAGCTAAACATGTCGCTTTTTATTATATATATATATAAATTTTAAATAATTAATTAATTGATTAATTAATTAATAGTTTTTAGTTTGACAGATGTAAATTTCGATGATTATGAATTATTAAAATCATGTGACTAGTTCCTAGTGACGTGAGAACTACACCTTATAACTTTATATCATATGTCATTTATTGTAAATAATATCTAAATCAAATAAAATGATGTATTTAATGAAGATTTAAAGTCTAGACGTGAAAGTTAAGCATTGTTGACACATTTTATACAAACTATAACTTCAGAATCACTATGATATCGTCTAAGAAGATTATTATCTTGTAGTTCCTGATTTAATCAAGTTTGATCTAGTGATCATTACATTGATTTGTGCTGATTTTTATTTTGTTATTAATTCCTAGGTTTAAATTTTTCGGTTTAATTTTAGAATTTAAAAAAAAATAGAAAAACTACGTGGTGTCCAGACGGGGATTATTATTTTTTTTTTCGAAAAAAGGGGACACACATTTGTACTACCGATTAACTGTCAAGTTCGGCCAGCGGAGTGTTTTATTTCACTTCTAAATAGTTTAAACCCGTTGTGTTTTGTTGCATTCTGTTTCGTGTTTCCTTCTTTCTTTTAATACAGTAACGGTCAATTTATTTAAGTTATGATATTTAGTTTTTGTTTCTGTTTGCCTATTGGTGTGTTTTGATTTCGTTTTTATGTTTAGTGGTAAGACACTCATCAATGTAATAATCGCATTATGTTCCATTAGGTTTTAACGATAAAATGGCGGTACAATATACGAATTAGACAAAGAAATGTTGTTTAAAAATCCTCTGGTATTTGGTTAAGTTAAATGACAAAATGATAAGGCTTAACCGTGCACCGTAAACACTGATGTCACACATACAATAGTTACATTAGATTATAACCTTACTTTGATTATACCTTGTCTCTTTATAAGACGTTTATTTAGTCATCTGTATGTTTTATGATGTTTAAGATTAAGCTTTCCGTTTCGAGTTAAACGGAATCCTACATCAGTGTCAGCCTAAGAGATTTCTAAAATTAGGATGAATATTTTTCTGTCCAGAACGAGCTGTGGGGAGTTCTGCATATTGGAAATACTCATACGACTGTCCTCAGTCTACTGTTTGAGGTACTGTGTTTGTGACCGTGATTTATGCAATATTTTAATAGATATTTCAAAAAACTTCAATTAAGTTTGGTTTTTTTTTCCATTAACGTGCGTCCAGGCGTAAATGAAAATTGCAATGCATGCGCATCTGCGATTACCAAAAATATTTCTGTAGAAAGTAAATCATTATTGTTACGTGAATTTAAATGTTAAAAACAAGACAAATGGTGGATTCTTTTGCGCATACTATGTAAAGGCGTCACCAGAAACTGCTGTTATCGCCATTTTTACATATAAAATCCCCATAGCAGCAAAAGTTTCCTTTCTACAGATATATTTCTGCGATCGCAGGATGCGCATAGCGATTTTCAATTACGACTAGGCTCAAGTAGTGAAAAACTTAATTCAAGTTTATCAGATTTTCTATGAAAATTAAGGACTATTACAAACTCTTCGGTAGCAAAATTTTAACCCAGTTTGTAAAAAAAATTAAAGAAAATTCACCAGCGTACCACGTGATCAATATCTCGTGAAGTTTGTGCAGAATGAAATGGATAAACGTTTACGTCAAATATTTCCAAAAAAAATTTCGTTTTATGGGAAAACGTCACTTTATGCTAACCCATTGCCAATAGAAATAAAATTGTCCCGCACAAACGCTGTGAGGTATCACGTGGGGCTCTGGGGAATTCCAGGAATTGTCTTGTTTATTGCCATTAGCAGTACCTTCTTAAATGACGTAAAAGATTTTTGTTGACATTTTTGCGTAAAACAATTATTATGTCATCATTTTAGTTAATGTACATGATTGTGACGCAATAGATTAAAAAAAAGTGCTCCCCACCTGGATTCGAATAAAGACATAAGACAACGAAAATCGACAGACAGACGCACTCGGTCAACAGAATAAAATGCAACATCAAACTTAATCATCTGGATATGGCTACGAATAGTCATTAATGATATAAATAACACTAATGTTTGATATTCAAAAGATATAAACCAATTATTTTGTTAGGCGGGCAACCTAAACGATATAGGACAAAAATGAATAAGTATGGTACAAACACAATATGTCCCTATGTGGTAAAAATGAATTGTTATTGTCTTGATATAACAAAAGTACTCCTAGTTAAAACAATCTTAAATTGAGACATATATAAGTCTAGTCAGATAATAGTTTTGATGTCAATTAATATCGGAAATCCACAATGATTTATGAGAATAATTTAAGATTAAGATCTGGAAAGTACTGTTTTACTGCAAATTTACTGAATAAATTGACGTTTATAGCTTATATTGAAAATAATTAAACCATTGTGTAAATGAAATTGGATGGCTTTGATTGGATTCTAAGATATTTTCAAGATAATGTAAACCTATCCGTGCACTGATTAAACCAAAATCATTTTTCTTGTTATTCTATATGCTGATTTAGTAAATCTTTATACTCATATTTGTCTGTCTCTGAACTGTGCTATATCGTTAGCACACACACACACACACACACACACACACACTCTCTCTCTCTCTCTCTCTCTCTCTCTCTCTCTCTCTCTCTCTCTCTCTCTCTCTCTCTCTCTCTCTGTGCAAGCACGATTTCGTTGATAAAGATGATGCGCTTGAATGGCTCTATTCCTTTCCAACAGTTTAAACAAATGTCTTCAGCTGCACATAAAGTTAAAAATTTTAGCCATTTCAATACAGGCAGTCATTGACCACTGTTGTAAAATACTTGAGAATATTGAAAAAATTAGAGCTTATATAAAAGTTCGTTACTACTGTTGTTTTTTTTACTTAACTGGGTTACGTTTGTGGATTTGATAAGGTATCTTAAGGGACAGTTCGTATGTGGGGAAAGACATTTCTGACTTGCACACAGTACGTCAGAGATGGAGCAAGATCTGACCGACCTGTGACTGTAAAGGCAAGGCAAATGTCTCAAACGTCAGGGAAATAATTAAAAGTGATATCATATATACTATCGGTAATATAACCAAAAGCTATCACCATCTTGCCACACCCGTCATACTCTCAAACCTAGCCTCTTGCGACTTTTTTCTATTTCCAAAATTAAAAAAAATCTTATCTGGTCATCATTACAAGTTCCGAAAGCCGATGGCATAGCCATGAGTCAGTAGGTCTACCCAAATAAGCGTATCGTCACGCATTTCAGAAATGGATTCAGAGATTAAAAATGTATATTTCATACCGCGGAGAATACTATAAAGTGGTGTAATATTCATTTCATTTAAGTCGAATGCTTTTCGGATATCGTACAATACACATTACATATCGAACAACCCTCGTACACATCATTTTTTTTTTTTTTTTTTTTTTTTTTTGAGATGATCAATGACTTTGAGTTGAGTCTTGTTTTGTTTCATTGTTTCTTTTCTTCTTTATTCAATTTAGATTAGTTTTAAAAGGAACAATGTTATTTATATATTTCATTGTTAAAATTAAAAAATATCTGCCTTTAATATAGAGTGATTTTATTAAACCTCTTTTCAAATCCAAGACGCATTGTCTAGAAGCCAGAAATACAAGATGTATATAATCACATTATCTGATGTTATAATGAAATTTAGCTTGTCTAATAAATGTTATAAAAGAATGAATGTAATGATTATAAATCTTAAATAATAAAAAAGATCATCTTGCTAAAGCAAGCATGTAATTTTTAAATTAAATTTGAAAATCATAAATTATAATATATTATTCGCCGATCAAAATTTAGGGATTTTCAAATGAAGTTCTTATAAAAAAGAAAAAAAAAACGAAACAAAAAAAAGTAAAACTTTAAGTAAAAATGTCAATTAATTGTTTTATGTTGTTTTTGTGTTTCATCCAAAAGGTTTTAAAACGTCTTCCAATTCTTTACTTCAACTTAATTATTTTTTTTATATAATTCCCTTTTGTTGTCAAAAAGTCCTGTCTATTTGTGCCGTGATTGATTAAAGGTCGGTGACAGATTGTCAGTGGAAATTTAGAATTGTTAAGAATGTCGTCTGTTTTTGACAATTGCATACATTATTTGTCATTAGGAACCCCGTTACTACCCGGTAATTGATCCTGTCTAGTTCCGTGATATTATTATTGTGTCAAGGTACCTGTCTAGTTTGTCAGAATCTTGTTTGCGTTTGTAATTATCGTATTGACAAAATGTCGATCTGTTCCGCAGTGTTTCTATTCTATGACACGTAAAATTCATTTTAAAAGCAAATCATGGCGTGTTACAGGTTTATTAATCTAGACACAAAACATATATAATTGATAGCTCTTAAAGTGATTTTATATCAGGTTGTAACGTTATTAATTTCCTTCATTTAGTCCAGAAATGATATTGTTTGATATGATATTTAGTTACACAATATAAAGCTTTTGTTTTATAAATGGACTTTAAATATCTCTAACATGACAAGTGCGCAAGCACTCTTTTTTCTTTAGGCTTTTAGCAGGGTCTTAAATACTACATTGTCTTCATTCTCAAGTGTTTGAAAATTGAAAAAGAACTTTTAAAAAATTAGTGATTCTACTTGTTATCATTCTATACCTACTTTTTCAAACATAAAAAATTGTATGCATTTGTGTTTTGATCATTATTACATAAAAAATAATGTTTTTGACCCGCCCTTCCGTTCATCATACGTTTTCTGTACTTTTTTCTAAATGGTTGTAGATATGTAGCTAAGTTTTGAAATATTAGTCACCAACAATGAGTTGCAGATTAAGTTTACGTTTTGTTCCGCTCTGTTGATTTTAATTTAAGAATACGGCCATTTGTCTTTGTCTTTTAATTTAATTGAAAAAAATTATCTTCCGCACTTTTTTCTAAACGTTTACAGATATTACACTGGTTTTGATATGTTATTCCACCACAAGATGATCATATATCAAGTTCACTTTCGGTTCTGATCTGTTAATTTGTATGGAAATTATTATCCTTGGGATTTGATCATTATACTACAAGAACAGTTTTCCGCATATTTTTCCTAACTGTTTCCTGCTTTACAGCATTTGTTGAATGCGAGTCTACTACGATGGGTTACAGTTAATGTTTACGTTCCTCTGATTATTTTACTGGTTTTTTACGGTATTGACAGCCCTTGGACTTTTTTAATAGGATCCAATTTGTGGGAGCGTGGGGTATTTGAGCTTGCTCACTAAGGGTTTCCATTCTCAATTCAAAGTCTCTTAAGTGCATTTTGAAAAATAAATTATTCAATTTTGAAGAATTTCAGACATGTTTTGTTCACTTCCATTTTATCCTGTGCTACTGTTATTTTATAATAAATTTCAGAATGACAGGAATAATTTTTATTTGTATTGCTGTTTTATAGCGTTATAACTTCCTTTTTTTAGAATCAGGTAAAGAATTTCAGTCTTCCTTTGTTTATCTCTATTTCGGTCTGCAGCATCTTTCTTTTTTCCGATATAATTTCTGAAGTCCTTATATTTGAAGTGTCAGTGCTGTATTATAATGTTATTACTTTTTTTAATTTCAGAATCTAGAAAAGCTAGAGAAGAATTACAGACATTTTTCCGCTTTGCTCGTTCCTCTTTATTTATTTGGTCTGTGGTCTGGTATTGTATTTATCATCTCAGGTCATTTATATATGATGGTAACATGAGGTATATGCTTATCAAATATGGAATCCAAAAAGAAGAAGGTATGATATTAAAAATGCAATTAACTATATAAAAAGAAATGAATGTGTCATATGCGAAATTTTTAATATTTATTTAATATTTTATTTTAATATTTTATTTAATATTTTAAAAAAATTAAATTTTACACATAAAAATGTGCCTAGATATGCCAATAGCTAGCAAAATAAACAAGAGGCCCATGGGCCTTAACGCTCACTTGAAGATATGTCCAATATTGTTTGCAAAGTACAATAGACAATATATTAAGTACAGAAACTTTAAAAGTTTTCTCAAGTTAAGAACTCCCACAAAACTTAATCAGAAATATATCCACTCACATTTCATTTATAAGTAGCTTATATAATATGCATGAAGTAACTGTAGTGCAATGAATAATTTCCAAATCATTAATTAATTTCAGTATACTTATGCAGCTATGTCCTTGACCTTTGAACATATATGACCTCGAACCGTATATGATTGTAATTTCAATACCTACAGTATTCTAATATACATGCCTATGCGTGAAATTAATAGCTTTCAAGACAATAAATAATTTTAGTATTCCTATGTTGATATGACCTTGACCTTTGAAAATACAACCTTGAACCATATATCAAAATGATCGTTGTCACTATACCTACAATACAAAAAGTTAATAGTTTTAAAAGATAATTAGCAATTTAAGTCTTTTTTTGCAGCTGTAACCTTGACCTTTCAACATATGACCTTGAACCATATATCAAAATGATCGTTATAGCAAAACCTACAATATTCTAATATACATGCCTATACCAAAAGGTAACAGTTTTCAAGATAATTAGCAATTTAAGTCTTCTTTTGTCAGCTGTAACCTTGACCTTTCAACATATGACCTTGATCCATATATCAAAATGATCGTTGTAGCAATACCTACAATATTCTATATACATGCCTATACAAAAAGTTAATAGTTTTCAAGATAATTAGCAATTTAAGTCTTCTTTTGCAGCTGTAACCTAGACCTTTCAACATATGAACATTGATCCTATATACTAAAATGATCAATTGTCGCAATACCTACAATATTCTAATATACATGCCTATACAAAAAGTTAACAGCTTTCAAGATATAGTAAAAATATATAAATATTAGCAATTTCGCCCACTCAGTGCCTTACAATTTCCCGAATATGAGCCCCATGGGTACCATTTGTGCATATCTAAAACTAGATGACCTAAGGGTGTTATAAATGAAATAACTTAGGTATATCTCTTGTAGATTCAGAGGAGAAGATTTTGAAAGTTTTTCACTATTTCCCCCTTATGGGGCCCCAAGGGGACATAACTTCTTCATTTGTGCAAATCTGAAAGGGCTTCACCCAGGCACGATGGTAACCAAGTTTCATTAAATTTGGCCCAGTGGTTTAGGAGGAGAAGATTAAAATGTAAAAAGTTTACGCACGACGGACGACGCACGACGCACGACGCACGACGGACGAAGATGGATAGCAATAGCTTATCTGAGCTTTCAGCTCAGGTGAGCTAAAAAGTTAATCAATATTCTTTTTTTATTTATTTATTTATTTATTTATTTATTTATTTGTAGCAAAAAATGTCTATAGAAATTTAATTTCGCTTGCTCTTCTTCTTCCATTCATGTAATTTGTCGAAAGAAATAAATGTGTCTAAAAACCAAAAACTTTAAAAATGATGACTAACACTCATCATTAAATGATAATTGGTTCAAGTAACTTTATTTTTAAGACAAAAAAGTTATACAAATTCATATATTTGCCAATAGCATATTCAGAACAAAATAAAAACAAGATGCCCAAAAGGGCCTGTATCGCTCAACTGGCACTTTATTTGCATGTGAATTTCAAACAACCATGTCGCTAGCTATTGCCAGTTGAGCTAAAATGTTTCAGAAAAAATGATATGTATGTGAAATGGCTATACATCTACTGTAAATATACCAAATTTGAACCAAATTGTATGATATATAAATGTGTATCGGCCATTCATTACTTTTTGCTATTTATAATAACGGCGGCCATTTTGGATGCCACAGTTTGTGCAAACTTTAATCTGCATCACCTAAGGAGCTTTCACACCAAATAATGTTTAAATAGGTCCAGTAGTTTCTAAGGAGAAGATTTTCAAAGAATTGGCTAAATATAGCACCTTATTTGAATATTCCGCTAATAGCGACCCAATAAAAATTGTGTCTGAAAAACCTGTTACATGTGTTTAATGGCTATGCATCTACTTTCTATAAACCAAATTTGAACTAAATCGGTTGATAAATAAACGTGTATCAGCCATTTAACACTTTTTGCTATTTATAGTAACGGCGGCCATCTTAGATGCCGCAGGAAGTTGATTTGTGCAAACTTTAATCTGCATCACCTAGGGACCTTTCACACAAAATTTGGTTAAAATTGGTCCAGTAGTTTCAGAGGAGAAGATTAAAGTTTACGCACGGACGCACGCACGCTTCGCCATGCCATAAGCTCAGCTGGTTATTGCCAGTTGAGCTAATAAGGCATGTAAATAAAGAAATAAATCCACAACAACAGAAACAACACACACACACACACACACACACACACACACACACACACACTGTCTAATGATCATTAAACAACCGTCAATTGATTTTGTCACTTACTACTAAATAAAACATTTTCTTGCAAACTATTTTCATCCAAACAAACTAAGGAATATATTTTAAAAAAGTACGTGTTTTTAGGTTTTGTTACGCAGAATTTTATTTTGAAGATTCTGACAAATATCTTTACTCTTTTCTTTTTCCCTTAAAGCTGCATTAAGTTTTCCAAAGAAAAAATTAAAACGATGCTAATCTAATAATTGATAGTCCTAATGAACAATGTCGCATTTGGTTCAACGATAAAAGCTGGAATAAATACAGAAATTACAATAATTACCCAGCGAGGTGCAGCATTTGGGAGCTAATATTAGACCATGGTTACTTAATAAATAAACAGCTGCGCCTGGAGCGCATGATACGTCCGTCAGATATTTAAACTTCTTTTTTAATGTCTTAAACAACTTGACATTTAGCTCAAACATATTTTTTAAAACAAAAGTAGCAAATTTATTTCTTGATGTTTATTCACAAACCTTTTTTTCATAAAAAAAGTTCAAATGATTTTTGAGTTACAACATGCAAAAAAATGCCTAAAATTTAACAATTAAAGGCCAATAACTCTACAACAAGAAAACATACGAATCTCAAAAATAAAAGGAAGCTGTCTGCCATGGATACCAATATAACACGAAAGTTTCATTCAAATTGATCAAAGCATTTTTGAGTTATCATACAACATGCAAAAAATGCCTAAATATGATAAAGTCCCATAACTCCGCAGTGACAAAAAAAAAGAATCTCAAAAATAAAAGGGAGCTCTCTGCCATGGATACCAATATAACACAAAATGTTCATTCAAATTGTTCAAAGCATTTTTGAGTTATTGTACAACATGCAAAAAAATGCCTGAAATTTGACAATTAAAGGCAAATAACTTCGCAACGAGAAAACATACGAATCTCAAAAACGAAAGGGAGCTTTCTGCCTTAGATACAAACATTTCACAAAAGTTTCATTAAAATTGCTCAAAGCATTCTTGAGTTAGTGTACGACGTGTGGACATACGGACGGATGGACGGACAGACAGACTGCGCCATACCATAATACGTCCCGTCATAGACGGGCGTATAAAAACCGGGTCATTTAAATACAACTTTCAAAACGGTAAAATACGATAAATTAAACACAGAATTTCGTTGAATTTGTCATTTGTGACTTAGTAAGGGATACATAACACCATTTCAAATACATCTGGATATTAATGACGGACAATTAATGCAATTTGTCATGTTTCATCTTCGATTCATGGTTTTTTCCGTACATCCGTGCGCATGCTCCAAGCTCATAATAATCATCGTTAAACATTGACCAACCAGTTAGAGGATTTCGTTTATTTACAGCTAAAAGAAATGAAATTTTAGAAAATGAATCTCACGGGATCGTGGTTAGAGGATATCTATTTTTAGAAAATCCCCCAAAAATTCAGAAATTTGAAAAACTTAATGCTGCTTTAAACTCATAATCAATTTTAAAGTACATATCCTAGTCACTAACCGGTAATTTTACCTTTTTTCATTTTAGACTACACAAAATTGAAATAAAATGTTACTCACTAGCAACAAAAAGCTATAAAGAAAAAATAAGCTTGTTTTCAATATTAAATTTTTAAATTTTCCCCGCTTTAAAAACTTACTCAATATTAAATTATTTATAGATTTCTAGTTTTTCCAAATACGAATTAAAGGTTTCTTCAATAAAAATAAATATAGAAGAAAACTAGTATTTCGTGCGCTATAAAGACAGAGGAATATTAGTCTGTTACGATAACGGATTGGGATCAATCTGTCCAAATGTCATTTACCATTAAATTACGATGCTTTATGTTGTGGCTTTAATAATTGGTCAGATCTGAATTAAAAACTATCCTTGATAACGGTGTTAATAGTTATACCTCAATCTTCACCTTTTAGATATTAGTTTTTTATTTTTTGAGCGATTTTAGTTAATGCAAAATGTCGTTATTTATTCGATCAACTTCAGCGTTTTACACGGAGGCAAATAATGATTTATTTAGAATTTAATGACACAATTGATTTATGTTTTAGAGCTCTTTAAATTTCTGTGTCAAGTAACTCGAGATAAAATGTCTCATATATCACAATAAACAAACATATATTTTATGCAACTCTGTAATTAAAAAGGTCAAATTACATTTGCTTTCTCAGAGAAGTTGCTTTTAAAAAACCAAAACCTACTCTTGCAATGCTTACACTGTCAAGCTCATTATATAAATCATAACATTTCTATAGAAACATTTGCAATACTCAGGCAAACAAGAAATACATTTGTTTTCATCTGAAACGTTGACAAAGTTAATGTTTCACATCAGCTTTATTCTCTCAAAATTATTATCGACATTGAGAACAGGAATTTTCTTGGAAACAACAGATAATCGAATTACACAGAAAATCTTTGTTCTTTTTCAAAAAAGTTTTAAAAAGCTCAGAGTTACACAAGTTTATAAAGAATGAACCATTTTAGGAAGTAATTTATTCCACGTTGTCGATATATTTGCTCTTCAGCAAGAATCATTCTATTTCTTTTTGTCTTTGAGTTTTAAATCGTTCAGATATATAACTTCCAAACTTCATTTCAATCGCAAATTTGTTATCGCACGTGGCGGGTGAAGTAAGCAAGAAAGAGGGTGCTTACCCTTTCAGAGCACCTGGCCTAACTTCCCTGGTAATAAAGTTAACAAGCCAGCAAAACATGTTGATTTTCTTTTGGGAATTTGATTTGGACTTGCACCTGTATTTTTGCATTTGATACCAACACGAGGATATATGTTGCTAATCACATTAAGGTATTGGGTTAATGTCAAAGATCCAAGTTCAAATACATATTATGGGGATGATATCATGCTTTCAAGAGGGAGATCTACTTTATTATGTACATTAAACAAACAATTTAAAACCCAGTCTCTCGCTATAATACAATTTTAGATCTACATTAACAATATAGATGTATTTTTGATTGATTTTAGCCAATTCTACTTTAACTGTAAGATTTCTCACGACGGGTGTAGCTAGCTGGAGAGGAGGTGCTTACCCTTCCGGAGCACTCGAGCTCACTTTTTTATGGAAGTTCAGGTGTATAACTAAATTGGCCAGTTTTCAATGTGTTTATTTATTTATTTATTTATTTATTTATTTATTTATTTATTTACTTTTGAGGGGGGTTGCGTTTTTGACATGGACTGGCATGTTTGTTTTTTACTGCTATTTATTTTTTTATTGAAGGCGATATAAAAGATTTAAAACCTCAAAATATAATAGTTTCTTGACAATTTTTTGCAGATGTACAATGTTGGTATTGTCTTACAATTGATCGTCATTTTAATTTAGTCATTTTGTTTTCTTTGTAGTTCATGAATATACAGACCTATATGCGCTGATACAAATGATTGCCTTACCTGTAGGACCAATTATTGGTTATTTTGTAGACTGGCGAAGATTTTCGACCTATGGTATGTAAAATACTAGTATCACGTGAATAATTTTGAGCTTTTATCTTTTCTCCTTTCAATCACTTTATAACAAAATTCACCCTTCTGTGAACATTAATTTGTGATTTCGACTAAAAATAGCAGATGTTAAAAGTGAAACACGCCATCACTTTTTAATTAGATCACTCGTGACTCATATGAACCTGAATAATTAAGATTTTTTTAAAATAGAAAAAAAAACTTTTTTGTCTTTTTTCATTATGTTATATATGAGAATATAAATTGTCATCAGATAAACAACTGTTTGAAAAAAGTTAGATCTATACCGGAGTTATTTATTAAAACGGACCTACGAAATCAAATTTTACCATAAATCAACTCCTGTTCTGGTAAGACAAAAGATTAAGCAAACAATATATATTAATGTTATCGCTGTTTCGTTTCACTCCTTATGATGTCAGTGCCATTTGATGATACAGTCAATTCGTTTTATTGTTACCACGTGACTCTGTATTGTGACGTTTTTTCATTTATCAAAATATTCATTTCGATGGGTTTAAAAAACAACCAATTGACACGTCTTAAACAACCCTTTGCCGCTGTGTAATTTATTTCGCCAATATACACTTTGACCATTGGAGTTTTAGATCAATATGCAGTTTAATTGTTGATGATTTTTCTGATGTTAGTTAGCAAATAACAAGTCTCTTATTGCTTACTGAAGCCAGGGTGAAAAGGCGAGTGATTTAAAGCGCGTCCTTACGGATTACAACTCTTCAAACGGCCGACATCTTATCTTTTAGGCGAAAGTCCTACTCTAATGAGTTATTCAGTTCTCTTGTCGAAGGTTTACTTCAGTTCTCTTGTCGAAGGTTTACTTCAGTTTTCTTGTCGAAGGTTTACTTCAGTTCTCTTGTCGAAGGTTTACTTCAGTTTTCTTCTCGAAGGTTTACTTCAGTTTTCTTGTCGAAGGTTTATTTCATTTCTCTTGTCGAAGGTTTACTTCAGTTCTCTTGTCGAAGGGTTACTTCAGTTCTCTTGCCGAAGGTTTACTTCAGTTTTCTTCTCGAAGGTTTACTTCAGTTTTCTTGTCGAAGGTTTACTTCAGTTCTCTTGTCGAAGGTTTACTTCAGTTCTCTTGTCAAAGGTTTACTTCAGTTCTCTTGCCGAAGGTTTACTTCAGTTCTCTTGACGAAGGTTTACTTTAGTTTTCTTGTCGAAGGTTTACTTTAGTTCTCTTGTCGAAGGTTTACTTCAGTTTTCTTGTCGAAGGTTTACTTCAGTTCTCTTGACGAAGGTTTACTTCAGTTTTCTTGTCGAAGGTTTACTTCAGTTCTCTTGTCGAAGATTTACTTCAGTTTTCTTCTCGAAGGTTTACTTCAGTTCTCTTGTCGAAGGTTTACTTCAGTTTTCTTGTCGAAGGATTACTTCAGTTTTCTTGTCGAAGGTTTACTTCAGTTCTCTTGTCGAAGGTTTACTTCAGTTCTCTTGTCGAAAGTTTACTTCAGTTTTCTTGTCGAAGGTTTACTTTAGTTTTCTTGTCGAGGGTTTACTTCAGTTCTCTTGTCGAAGGTTTACTTCAGTTTTCTTGTCGAAGGTTTACTTGAGTTCTCTTGTCGAAGGTTTACTTCAGTTGTCTTTTCGAAGGTTTACTTCAGTTCTCTTGTCGAAGGTTTACTTCAGTTCTCTTGGCAAAGGTTTACTTCAGTTTTCTTGTCGAAGGTTTACTTCAGTTCTCTTGACGAAGGTTTACTTCAGTTTTCTTGTCGAAGGTTTACTTCAGTTCTCTTGTCGAAGATTTACTTCAGTTTTCTTCTCGAAGGTTTACTTCAGTTTTCTTGTCGAAGGTTTACTTCAGTTCTCTTGTCGAAGGTTTACTTCAGTTCTCTTGTCGAAGGTTTACTTCAGTTTTCTTGTCGAAGGTTTACTTCAGTTTTCTTGTCGAAGGTTTACTTCAGTTTTCTTGTCAAAGGTTTACTTCAGTTTTCTTGTCGAAGGTTTACTTCAGTTCTCTTGTCGATGGTTTACTTCAGTTTTCTTGTCGAAGGTTAACTTCAGTTCTCTTGTCAAAGGTTTACTTCAGTTTTCTTGTCGAAGGTTTACTTCAGTTCTCTTGTCGAAGGTTTACTTCAGTTTTCTTGTCGAAGGTTTACTTTAGTTTTTTTGTCGAAGGTTTACTTCAGTTTTCTTGTCGAAGGTTTACTTTAGTTTTTTTGTCGAAGGTTTACTTCAGTTCTCTTGTCGAAGGTTTACTTCAGTTTTCTTGTCGAAGGTTTACTTCAGTTTTCTTGTCAAAGGTTTACTTCAGTTTTCTTGTCGAAGGTTTACTTCAGTTTTCTTGTCGAAGGTTTACTTCAGTTCTCTTGTCGATGGTTTACTTCAGTTTTCTTGTCGAAGGTTAACTTCAGTTCTCTTGTCAAAGGTTTACTTCAGTTTTCTTGTCGAAGGTTTACTTCAGTTCTCTTGTCGAAGGTTTACTTCAGTTCTCTTGTCGAAGGTTTACTTCAGTTTTCTTGTCGAAGGTTTACTTTAGTTTTCTTGTCGAAGGTTTACTTCAGTTCTCTTGTCGAAGGTTTACTTCAGTTTTCTTGTCGAAGTTTTCTTCAGTTTTCTTGTCGAAGATTTACTTCAGTTTTCTTGTCGAAGGTTTACTTCAGTTTCTTGTCGAAGGTTTACTTCAGTTCTCTTGTCGATGGTTTACTTCAGTTTTCTTGTCGAAGGTTTACTTCAGTTCTCTTGTCGAAGGTATACTTCAGTTTTCTTGTCGGTTTACTTCAGTTCTCTTGTCGAAGGTTTACTTCAGTTTTCTTGTCGAAGGTTAACTTCAGTTTTCTTGTCGAATGTTTACTTCAGTTTTCTTGTCGAAGGTTTACTTCAGTTTTCTTGTCGAAGGTTTACTTCAGTTCTCTTGTCGAAGGTTTACTTCAGTTCTCTTGGCGAAGGTTTACTTCAGTTCTCCTGTCGAAGGTTTACTTCAGTTCTCTTGTCGAAATTTTACTTCAGTTCTCTTGTCGAAGGTTTACTTCAGTTCTCTTGTCGAAGGTTTACTTCAGTTCTCTTGTCGAAGGTTTACTTCAGTTCTCCTGTCGAAGGTTTACTACAGTTCTCTTGTCGAAGGTTTACTTCAGTTCTCTTGTCGAAGGTTTACTTCAGTTTTCTTGTCGAAGGTTTACTTCAGTTTTCTTCATCATTCTAGTAATTAATGTCTTATTATATTTGAAAGAATCTTGTTTTGTACACAGACTCAATATGTCAATTTTCTCCTTCATTTTGCTTATTCAATAAATAGTTAGGATTGATATGTCTTTTCACTTAATCTAAAATTTAGCTTGATTTGTTAACTGAATTTGTATAAATATTGTTTTATGGCAATGGCTATGTTTTGTTTAGAAGATTAAGTCGTTACCATGGAAAGTCCAAAACCCAAAACAAAATTTGCAGTAATGATGAAATAGTCTGATACACGTTTCATATTTGTAAACTTGTGCCCCGGCAGTTATTTTAGTTTTTTTAATGTTTTTATTTACTATTATGATTATTTTAGGTTTTATCAAATGTCGTTCAAAATGTCACGATCAATGTTTTTGACGTTAAAGTTTGCAGGCATCTTTGAACAAATTTTAATAATGCTATGTTTTCTCATTCTTTGACATAGATGTTTACGTTTCTGGTATTAAAGAAACACTTTATACATATTCTACATTAACCTTTTTTACTGAAAATATTTCTGATGAAAGATATTTCTCAACAAATTTTATTATTTTGCATTTTAGGACAAACGTTTTTAGCTTGTTCAAAATACGGTTGATAACTATCAATGATAATTTAATTGAAGGAGATATACAAGTACAACTATTCACGCGTTTTAAATTTTTTTCAGCCCCAGAATACTGTTACAATGATTCATGTCCAGCAATACACTTTATCATTGTATAATTACGACATTAATTGCGATTTCAAATTCCATAATGATACAATAAACGCACAATTATGTCACTAATAAGATCATTAATATGATTTATATAATAATGTTTTGTTATAAACCTTCATCAATATCAATTTACATTCGGTGTATTTTTGAAAACTTCTAAACTGTGGTAACATAAAAGTATATGATGTTTGGGTTTGGATTTATTTAATTTTTGAGCCTTAGATAAATTAATTTTTGAATTTAGGCTTATCTTTTTTATATCTATCAACATTTTCGGTCCCAGGTGTCACTGATGGGAAAATTTGCACATCAAGTGTCAAGGTTAGGGTTACCTACTTTTTCTTAAAATGCTCTTTAGCATGCCAGTTATACTTCACTGCTCTTTTCTCTACCATTTCACTTTTACTGCTCTTCAACGTACAACTCTGTCTCTATATAAAACAAAACGTACCTGTTTAATTTTAAAAGGTCGGAAAACTTGATGGATAAAAATGATAATCCAAATCCACCTAAGTAATGCTGTGCATGAGGGAACAAACCGTGGTATTAAAAAAATTAAAAATTAACACGTCTGAAAATTTTGCTACATAGTACATTTTCTGAAAGCACAAAGCACTGCCTACTGAGTTTTGTTTCAGAGTTTTACTCCACAAGAAGCGTACCCGTTCAAGGGTAGTAAATATTTAAGAAAAATTTATTTTTGATGTGTCATTTGTGAACTTTTCGAAACTTTTTCCCCATCGGCGACACTAGGGTCCAAAAAAAATTAACAAATAAAAAAGTAATTGGAACAAACATTAGTTTTAAATAAAATTTAAAAATTAAGACGTTTGAAAATTTTGCTACATGGTACATTTTCTGGCAGCATACAGGACAGCCTACCGAGTTTTTAATACCCTCGTGGAGTTTTACTCCACCAGCAGGTGTGCCCGCTCAGGGGTTTTCACTAACTGCATTTATCGGCATTGTAACCACCTTCTTCATCTCTACATGCTCCCAATCCTATTTTATTTCTGCCAAAACCACTGTTGCACCTTAATCTGCATCTTTCCCTCTTACTTCTTCCCGCCTTTTACCCTATAATCCTCCTCCACATGCCCGAAACTCTGTTTCACCTTTGTAAATCACCGTAGGATTTTTTTATGTAAAACTTTCCACTTTTAGTCTTTTTTTTTCAGGAAAATTCAATATTGAGAACACATCAATGAGAGCACGAAAGTACAGCAAACTATGTGTCATTTTATCTTTTTTATACCTTGTTTGTGTAGCACACGATTTCAATAGAAACCCCTGATTTGTCTATTTTCCCTTTTATCTACAAAGTATAGGGATAACAAACATGTATATATTGTTTCTGTATGTTCATTTATATATATTTATGTGGATTCTAATCATATGCTTTCATAAACTATATCCATTAATATAAAAATTATTGAAAATTTACTCAAATTTTGTATATTTTATATTTTTACAAATTTAAGGACATATATTTATATCTATGAAGTTTGTTTTTGAATTTTATGTTGTAGGTACTTACGTGTTAGGGAACTCCAAATGTCGGAAAAGTTTACTTAAACATTTTTAGGTAATTGTAAAACGTTGGCTTAATTCTGTATCGTTAATTATGCTGGTATGTTTTGCTTCAACAAATAACTTGTTTTTGTTTCAGGTTCATCGCCTTTTATTCAACAAATGCATAGTACGCTTATGCTGATTTGTCTAACATTTCTGTTAGCATTTGCCAATAATATTATACCTACTATTCCGTCCATTACGTTACAAGTTGTTGGATTTTGTTTCCAGATAGTAGAGAGAGTAGCTGTTTTAACATCATTATTTGCTTTTCTTATGCACGTGTAAGTATAACCATACATTTGTTTGTCATGATGTTTAAGTAATGTTTCTTATTTGCGATATTGTTGTCTTAACTCAACACAAACTTTTAATTTTAACAAAAAATAAAATAATTATGTCATTGGAAATCTTTAGGCTTCTATAAACCCTAAGTTTCCGTTTCTCTGCAGTAATATTCTTGCGTATGGTGTATATGTTTCACAGTTAGTACGTTATAGTAGAGCTTGTTCCCACTATGGTGAATTTCTAACAACGAGCAAACTGCTTACAATTAAAATGTTGACGCAAGCCTAAGCTAATCAGAGCCCTTAAAAAGTTTTATTGCCATCATCACAATATTGTTGATAAGTATGTAGTCACTGTATTCCAACTTATACTGGATATATTTGACTTACCACTTCTTTGTTCCTATCATTCTCAATAATGACTTGCACGTGGCGGGTAGCTACCTAGACAGGGTGTGTTTGTGTTTTATTAACTTGAATAGGTATTGTAAAAACACCTTAATTTTCCACACTTCACATTCAGAATATATGTATATTTTAGTAGTTTTGTGACCAAGTCTTAACTATAAAATAAACTAGTACTATAAAAACATTATTTATAGGAACTTGACATTACATTTTGTTCATATAAACAATGGTAAAATATAACGTAAAAGAAATTAATAAGTTATGTTTGAGAAGAAAATGGCATAACCTGTTAACAGGAAAGGCCATTGTACCGAACCCGCATAATTTATTCTGTCACAATAATAAAAGGATAAAACGTTATTTTATCAAAAGTACTTTACGCTAAGGAACTAAAGAATCTTGATATGTCAAATATGCATAAGAAAAACTAATGACTTTTATAGTTTTACCAGTAGCCACGGTACAAGAATCAACTTTTATTCCAGTCCAATATCTAGACAATGCCATAAAACAAAAGCCCTCTCGTTTTTATTACTTTTTCTATTATGTTTCTATCTAAAGCATCCCTTGCTGAATAAAAGTATGATTTAAACAAAAAGACACGTGAATCCCTAATAATAACACATTATAGAAAATAAAATCACCACTTGAGTCCCTTTGACCTGTAAACAGACTTACAATAAAGCATTTCATACCTCATCAATTAGTTTTAAGGCTTATCTTCTTGTGTGAGTTAATTATGACGTCATTCTATCAATACTTGCAGGCATTTTCCGGTAGAACACTTTGGGAAGTTGATTGGTTTCCATTTTACGATGTCCAGTTTAATCAGCTTATTAAGGTTTCCTTTACAGAAGTTTGTTATTACTTCTCTACATGGTGATCCGTTTTATGTAAGTACTCGTAAACTCAATATCAAACTTTATTATATGACTTTAAATTTTCTTCATTCTTAATGGCTAAGGTTGGCCTTTACTTTGGTTTGATAGACTTGTATGTTATATGAAATCATTCTCAGAAACATCATAATCACCGCGTGTAGAGTCGCGAGAGGGTAATATAACTATGCTTGTAATTAAAATTAGATTCCAAAGCCTTTTTTTAAACTTCAATTTTCATTGGATGGTATTTTTAAGGCGACCAATCAGCGTAATCGTTTCATAAGTAACCTTCACATTCGACCTTCACTTGGCGACAGTTTGTAACCAGAAATTTTCTTGTCGTGATGGAAGCTACAGACAGCTCTCCGCTCAAGAAACTTTTAAAAGTGATATCGTTTTACACAAGCTCATTGCACTGACTTTAAATAAACAGCATACAAAATTCATCTTTGACACATAACATATTTACAACTTTACACGCACCGGCAGCCTTTTATTGGATAACTTAAAGGCAAAAGAGAAAGTACATTATTGCTCAATTGAAGTTATTTGATTCTATATATCAGCTGGGAAAATAGTGTAGTGTTAAAACGGGGTGATGTCATTCTTTATGTAGAAAACATATGTGTTCAGAATTGACAAATACTTTTCATTTTACTTTTATTTCAGGTAAATCTTTTATTGTTAGTGTTTTTATTAATATCCTGTGGTCACCCAGTTAACATTTGGTATCACTGTAAATTAGGATTAATAAACGATACATCTAGTATTATCGCCACACAAGCTGCTAGTGAACGTCTAATGGCGGCTAGACCTTCTGAATGTGAAGTTGAAATAACTCAGGAAAGTATTCAACATTCTTGAGAAGAAATCAAAACAGGAAGTAGTGGATTATACTTTTAAGAGGTACATTCAGGATATACTGGCGTCTTTTGGCTCTGGAATCAGATCTTATTATAATGATGTCTCTGATTGGTTATTCGCAAAAAAAAAATGATTTAAATGGAAGATTTAGTGGCCTTAAGAAGTATAATACAAGACCAAGAAAATTGAAATATATTTTGTCATTAAAAACGTCAATTCATTAAGAAAAAACATTCAAGTAAAGAAATGTTTTCTTGGAAAAGTATTTGTCTAACAAATATTCAACATCTCGAAAACATAAAACTGCATGGGATAAAAACTTTATATCAAGTAACAATTTTAAATTGAATGAGTTAACCATAGAACTGGTGGTAGAACTTCCATCACGGTTCAAAACAAACTGAACAATGCCCGCCAGAACAATATGATGGTTGACATTGCACGCAAACGGAATTTTGTATAGCACTATAAACTGCTATTTCTAGACAGTTAAGTGTATTTTTTACGACATACATGTGCAATTGTTTGAAAAGACAATACATGACAGCACACGTATACGCATACACAAAAATTCCCATGTCACATAATCAATGAAAAATATAATTCTAATAAATACATTTGGTCTCAAACAGGATTTTGTATAACAAAACAATTTGTAAAATTTAAAATTGTTTACCAAGGTTTATTTTCTTACCCGACGTGATACTTTATAATTCTAAGGCCACCAACGGTCCAGGTGTATATTCAAAATACCCAGTTTTGTATCCTTCAACTTTTTAGAGACAAACATATTGGTTTGTTGATTATCAGTATTCGTGATTTTTCCAGTAGTTCCTAGAGATGGCTTTTGTACTACCTATTTTATGACTAGTTTTTTTTTAGATACTTGGTAGCCTAAGAGTCTGAATTTCACGCCTGTTGAACACAGTTCAGCGAGCTAATAAACCGAACAAGACACCAGTCACGAAATATTCAATTTTGTTAACCTTCATTTTACTTAATACACGCTAAACCTCATGTACTAGAATAACCTTTTAAAAATTGAATAGTAAAAATTTTAAAATATTTGTTTCAGCTTAAAAGCAAAACATAATACTTCCCAGAGGACCTTAGCGTGTTTGTTAAAATTCAAAACATTGAATATTTTTGAAAAAATGGAAACACCTTTATGATTTAAAATCATTTATTTTAGGGATGTATCAGTGTTTTTTTTAATTGTTTTACTTTCAGTTGATACCAAACAAAACTATGATAAAGTACCAAATATATAACAAAAATACCATTTAAATTTTGAAGTGCCCTATGTGCACATTTCGAAAAATCATTCTTAATTTTTTTTTTTTTTTTTTTTTTTCCAAGTTCTTTAAAAGCTCTGACTATCGCACTTATATTACAACCAGTGATCTGAAAATGAATTATACTTTACAACAGCAACAAATCTTTATTTCCTCAAACAAAATTGCTACATTAGCTTCTGTATCGATAACGGGGACAAATCTATAATGTCAAAATGGCGGATGACGATTGCCGTACACAACCGTATTTCGTTAGTGCATAAAAATTCTTAAATCTACTTTAATGAAATAAACATAGTTACAAATGTTATAAGTGAGCTTTATCTGAAACTTTGGAAATATCGGATATAATCAAACAAGGACTAAGATAGCAATAACATATGGAACCAATCATACAGAATGGGTACCTTGATGTCATGTTTTTTTTTTTTTTAAATCAAATGGTATTTAAACACACACACACACACACACACACACACACTCACACACATATATTATACGATCAGCTTTTGCCATTAATAATTTTAAATATTATTTTTCTTTCTGAAGGTATGATTTTAACAATAAATGCATTTTCTCTGACTTTGGTAGGAGTAAAGTGTTTTGTTTTTTCATTGCCATTCACATAGTGCATGATATTCAGAAAGTTTTGATAAGAGAATAAGGAAATCCTAAACGTGTTACAACATTGCAAGGTTAAGAGATAACACCACCACTACAACATAGATCATTGATAGAGGAAATGACATGATATATAGCTTATTGTCCTTGAAGATCATTTATAGAAGAAATGACATGAAATATAGTTTATTGTCCTTGAACGAATTGTGATAGTGGCGATACTTTATCTTATCGTTTATAATAAATCGATGCACGATTACAGATTGTCAAGAAGTCTCTTTAAAAACTTTAAATAGTGTAAAAATGACGTTAAAAAATCAAGCCTGTCAAGGTCAATATTTTTGATTGCTAGAACCGCTATAACTAAGGAATCAAATGTCGGAATGTTATTTTGATTTATCTTTATATTTACTGCTTAAAGATAACAATTACCGAGTGAAGTAACGTTAGATACAACTTTTGAAATCACACGTATATTTTTTAAAAAACATAAAATCGTATTTGTGAATTCTATAATGGAAATTGCGACTTTTAAATTAACTTTATTTTATTTATTTATTTTTTTTTTTTTTTATTTATGTATGTATTTATTTGTTTGTTTATTTATTCTTTTGACTGTTAATGGTATAATTTCTAAATTCTTAGAATTGAATTTTCAATTTTTTTCTCTGAGTTCTATAAGCATATCTAAACGACATTATAAATTGTAGGTATGATATTTAAGATTGCATTTTTTATTAGACTTTTGGTACAGTATCTACCTGAAAATGTTGTTACAAAGTGGTATTACAAGCTTTTGTATACAACCAAATGCAATGAGATAATGAACTTAACATAAACTACTAAATACAATCTGTATATAACAAGAAATATATAAGGAATAATCAACAGATATATAAACGTGTAACAAAAAAATTGTTAATTGTAATGTGCCATATGTGCATAATTCGGAAAGTGATTCATCATCAGTAACACCAGGGACCGAAAAAGCAGATAGATAAAAAAAACATAAGCCAAACAGTTGAAAATAAAATAAAATAATTCAAAGTTTCAAAATGATATAAATCCAAATCCTTTGCACCAGTAAACAATCCTTTGTTTATAACAAGTCTAAAAAATTAAGACGGATTGAAAATTTTAAAAATTGTGCAAAAAAATATTTAAGAGGTCGTACTAAGGATTAAATCGGATTAAAGCTGCATTAAGTTTTCCTAGGAAAAAATTTTAAACGGTGCTGATCTAATTAATGATGTTCATAATGAACAATGTTACATTTGGTTCAACGATAAAAGCTCGAATAAATACAGAAATAACAATAATTTCAAGAGAGATGCAGCCTGTGGGATCTATTATTAGAACATCGTTACATCATAAAAAACCGGGTCATTTAAACATATCTAACAAAACGATGAAATACGATATATTAAACACAGAACCTCATTGAATTTGTCATTTGTGACTTTGTAAGGGATACGTAACACCATTGCGAATACCTTTAGATAATAATGACGGACAATTAATACAATTTGTCAGGTTTCACCTTCGATTCATTGGCATTTCTGTACATCCGTACGCATGCTCAAAGCAAATAATTATCATCGGAAAACATTGACCAACCCGTTAGAGGATTCCGTTTATTTACAGCGAATATGAATGAAATTATAGAAAATGAAACTTACGGATCGTGATTAGAAGTTAACTATTTTTAAAAAAATATATATTTTTAGAAAATCAAAAATAAATTCGAAATTTGTAAAACTTAATGCAGCTTTAACTGACTCATTTAAAATCTTATGAATGAAATATCATTAGATCCAGGTAAAGTTTACAAAATGTGAAATACTTGCAATCCGGTATTTTATCAAAAGTTGTTCACGACAGACGAGGAGCCTCGATGGCCGGGTGGTCTAAATCGCATGCTTTCAGATCGCGGTGCCTCTCCACCTAGTTTCGAATCCCGTTCGGGCAGATCATAGTGTGAAAAAGTTTGTCAGTTACCTTGGCAAAGGTCAGTGGTTTTCTCCGGTTTCCTTCACCACCCCAGAACTGATATCCTCGATATAAGTGAAAGAATCTTGACTAAAGCTTTTAAACACCCTTCTTTCACTCCACCTTATGACGAAGAATATTTTTGATTGAGTTTATGTTTTAGTTGTTAAACAAAACTCTACCATAATTGTAAAGTGTCACAGATCGTAAACCTTCTATTATCACAGATTCTGTAACCACCCTGTCACTCTTCCTATATCTACTGGAGACTCTTTCTTTCCTTAAGTGGAGGACGGAGACCCGACATGGTATTTAATGTTTCGCAGTAAAGTTTAGCATGTCAACTATCTCCAAATAATTTTGACTGATTTTATCTTGTATTTTTATTACTTCTTTCCTGATAATTGTGTTTATTATTGCAAAGTTTACATTTTAGCTAAATTTGGTATATTCCACATTATAACTACTATTAATACTACATATAGAGTATCAGAACAGTACGACTTTTTGGACAAGTCGTCTTCAACTTATAAAACTTTAGCTGTAAAAACATATGAGTCTAAAACTAACATAAAATGTAAAAATAAAAAATTGATGTCATTATTGTTGTCTCTGGCAAATAGTGGCAAGAAGATTTGCATCGGACCCATCACCAAGTGTCGAAAAGACATTGCAGATTGTGATGTTCACACCATATCATCCCGAAAAGTTGCAAAATACTGTCCAAACACTTCCAACAAAGTTCTTTGGTTTAGACTATATTATCTGACCAATTTATTCTGACCAAATGAAATTTTTTTTCTCAGTTTGAGAAAAAGTATTTGTTATAAATATTTCGGATTGAATCATAGTCCCATTTTGTTTCCAAGATCAGGGATACTTTTGATTTCGATATTGAAATAAAAAACCCGCTTCTGATATCAATTTCGTCACGTACACAAGGCGGAAAAAGAATATTTTATTGTGTATATCGCATGATAATTAGAATGCTTTGTATAAATTCGTAAACAACTGCAAAGCATATACTAAAGAAAAGTCACCAAGATCACAACACAACACACCATACAATAATATACACGATTAACTATGCTATTATTATACTAAACACTGACACTAAAATAATGGTTATTTTTATATAAAGTTTTGTCATTTAGGCAGCTAGCAAACACAAACAGAACCTGTCGTTCGAATTCTTACCTCTGCTTAACTCGGTATGTCAAACCCATTTTGTGTTCGGCAAACCTTGACAAAAATCGTTGTACTCAGTTTGTCTAAACCATTCGGCAAACCTTGACAAAAATTGTTGTACACAGTTTGTCTAAACCATTCGTCAAACCTTGATAAAACACAATGTACTCAGTATGTCTAAACCATTCGGCAAACTTTGACAAAACTTGTTGAACTCAGTACGTGTTAGCCATTCGGCAAACATCGATAGAAATCCTTATTCCTATTCAAGTCGTTGTTGTACTCGGAACGTGTATGTCTAAACCATTTGGCAAACCTCTGTAAAAGTTGCAATTACCTCGTTAACTTATCAAGTTATTTTTTTTAAAAATAAGAATGTTTACGTATTTATTCTTGGTGTCAGATAAGGCTTTTCCTTTACGACATTTTTAAATCGATTTTACATCATCATAGCTTTTAATCTGTCAGATGTCTATTAAAATGGACAATCAACAACTTTGTGTTATCCCTAAAAGAATGAAACTGCAGAAAAGAATTAATTTGGTATTCAAAGAAACATTCTTGTTTCATTGATTATGCAAGAAATAAAGCCAAAAGCTGCTTAATTTCCAATAAATCTGGTATTTTTTACTATCCGATATTAGCTAGTTTGATGGAATATGTCAGTTATTCTGAAATAGAATTAAAATATAATGCTTCTTAATCGATTTCTTATTAGAGAGATTTAGTTTATTATTGCCAACGTTAGAGTCTCAACATGAAATTACAATTAACATTTTAATCAAACACAATTCAGTAAATTTCGAAAAATATTTTTTGGCCTTGATCACACTTGTTATCAATTTTAATTTTCAAAATGAATTTTATTTTTTTAAAAAAAATTAAATGTCTAAAAGTGATTTTAAGAAAAACTTGTCGTAAATGCTGTATTTAACGTTTACGTTTACATGGCATTGAATCTGTATTGAAATACCGTTTAAGACAGGCTGATATTATTACAAAATTAATGGTTGGAGTTGCAAATAAAAAATAATTCTAAAATATTTTAACAAAATTATACAATGAAACTTTATTGAAATATCGGTTAAAGTCCAGATAAATAAATCTTTTCACGACAACCTGATAATGAAGGACACATTGACTTTGTCATATAGGTGGCCGAGTGGTCTAAAGTGCGCGCTTACGGATCACAGTGCCTATCACCGCCTAGGTTCGAATCCCACTCGGGACAGATCCTAATGTGAGAAAGTTTTTCAGTTCGCTTGCCGAAGGTCGGTGGTTTTCTCTGGGCACTCCGGTTTCCTCCACCATCCCAGAACTGACCGCCTCGAAATAAGTGAAAGATTCTTGACTGGGGCGTAAAACACTCTACTCTTTGTCATATATTGCAAAGACACTTTACGAGTTTTAATCATGTGATGGAAGCATATGTCAATGTTGTACTAACAAAAACGCAAAAACGGGGATTCATTCGTTTTAGTCATTTGCAGACAATGTTAAATTATTGAACATCGACTGACAAAATGAACCCACAAGACGATCCGGTTAATGGGATAATGTACAAAAACGGGCCCAAACATGTCAATTAACATGCTTATATCTGTATATAGGAAACACGGTAATGCCAAGGTAACTAAACAATCACACAATAGCAATAAACTGAGGATTTATAAGGGTAACATAAATGTAAAAAAACATGATGTGTACTATTAATGATAATGGTCACATAATTTCATTCGGTAAAATGCAAACTGGAAAAACAATCGCTTAATCAGTTCAAATTGGAATATGCAAGTTAAGTGTGGCCTCATCTTGAATTCAGAAGCAACGTTTGATGTATCATCCACAAAACGGAAGTTGTAGCCTTTGGAACTATACAGCCTAAATCAACAAAATTTGTATTGTCAATCAACGTATTAAGTAATCTAATTACATCAAGGGGAACCTAACGTTGTAGTTATTACAGCATGGCAAACGTTTCGATTTAGTGCAGCATTTCAAAAATGTAAAAATATAAGTTTATATAAAGTATCTAACTGTGACATTGAATACAACAAGACAGCAAAAATAGAGAGCATTTGAGCAGCACACTTTAAATTATCAAATTAAAATAATTTTATCTAAATAATAATAATTAATTTGAAAAATCTGCTTAGATAATGTTATTGAAAGTATCAGCAGAAATCTGTTCAATATAAGTTTAACATTAGAGTAATATCTGTTTTTAATTTAAACTCGAGTTCCTAACAGCGGAAGTAAATAAAGGAAAGCATGTTGATTACTTCGTTCCTAATGCATTCGTTACTGATAAACAATGATTTATTTACAGTTTTGCATGTAAAACAAGTTCTGATCAATTCCTATACTCTTATCTATGTAATGCAAGAGTAGAAAGTGTAAGTTTGAAGTACAAAATGATAAAGATGCTAATAATTATTATGTAATAAAACTTTTATCGTTCACAATGCAGCGGAATCTGCACTTACGATAAAAAAGAGAAATCTATAAACAGGACAAAACATGCACTTCGCCTTTATCAGATTGTTTGTGTTAAAATAAAACTAAATCTATATTACGCGGGATGTTATCTTAAAGAATTTGCAATCAATCAGGTATTTATCTTTGACAAGCCCATGCACTTACGACTCTTTGGTCGCTTTGTTTTTCTTTACAATGACATTTCTGTAGCTGATGTGCAGTTGTTTCAATTAAAAAGCACATTTATACGTGAGCTGTTTGTAATTAATGTGTATTGTACCACAGCGCGATTACGCTTTGCAGGATTACGTAGATTCTTAAACAGTCGAGTAACTTTATTCGATACTTTTTCAACAGTATGAACACGTGTCTTCAGTCCAATATATTTTTAAAATGATAGCCATTTCAATAGAGCTAATCGTTGATAAGGAGGCCCAATAGGGCCTGTATCGCTCACCTGGAACACCCTTATTTTGTTCTTGCTTTTTCTTTTTAAAATTTATCCAATCAGTAAAACATAAACAAACTTACTAGCGATATCCTCATTTTCAATTATTTCAAGCAATATTTATCTTAAATTTTCTTTCCATTGTACTTTTAAAGAAGAAGAATTTTGAAAGATTTAGGCCTATTTATTTATTTTTCAAAATATACCTTATTTGCATATTACGTAATTATTGCGCAAACGAAAAATTGTACAGATAAACCTGTTACATATGTTTTATCCCCAACAATCTATTTTTAATTGTTTCAAATGTCATCAAATCGGTACATAAATGAAACCGTAATACTACTAGCCATTTTTAGTTTATTTCTATTGATAGTACCGGCAGCCATTTTGCATATGGGACGGACATGTCGGATATAGTTTTTAATCTATACCACACAAGGATCTTCCACACTCAATTTTCTTTCAACTGGCCGAGATTAAGATTTTTAGAGATTTAGGCTAAAATTTAAATTAAATTTAGATTAAATTTAGATTAAAATTTAGGCTATATTACGTAATTATCGCGCAAATTGTACAGGAAAACCCGTTATATATGTTTAATCCCCCGACATCTATTTTTTATGTTCCAAATTTCAACAAAATTGGTACATAAATGAAACCCGTATAATATCTGCAGCCATCTTGGACATCAGAACGACAGGTCGGATAATTTTTTTAATTTATAGCAGCCAAGGGCCCTGCATATGAAATTTCATTTGAATTTGACAATTAGTTTCAGAGGAAACATTAAAGTTTACGGACGCACGCATACACGCAGGCACACTTTACCATGCCATTAGCTTCGCCAGGTGAGCTAAAATCTTTGGCAAACGGGTTGAGAATATTGAAGAAATTAGAACTTATATGAAAGTCAAGTCATTCGGTAATACAAATGTTTACTGAATTGAGGGACGTTTTGGGTCTTGTGAGACAGTTTGTAGGTGAAAAAAAAGAAATTATCTCTGACTGACACAAAGTCCGTCAGAGATGCAGCAAAATCTGACCGACCTGTCGTTGAAATAATAAAAAGTGATAGCAGATATATGATTCATGATATTGCAAAAGCTGTGGCATATCGCTATCGTAGGTGCATTTCATTTTGAAGCGTATTTGAAAGTACAAAATATTTTACCAGTTGGATCCCACATATATTGACAATTGACCAAAAACGGGTACGAGTACACACCGCAAAGCAATTGCTTAAAATTTTTCCCCAAATTTAATCAAAGACAATTTGGAAACATTGATACTGGTGACGAAACACGGGTTCACTATTTCGAACCAGTAAAAAATGGAAACATGGTTAACTAAACACAATAAAAAGACTGTAGTTGCCCAAAGAAGCATAGGATCAAGGAAGATTATTTATTGCATATTCTTCTCATGTGATGATATAGCCGTATAGATTTCGGTGCCGATGGACAAAAGTGATAGAGGACGGTATAACCACGATGAAAAATATAAAAAAGCTTTAAAGAATTTAAACGACGCCCTGTGACAGGATTTGGGCATGATCGTCTAATTCATGCGTCTGCTCCATCACAAACATCTGAGTTTATGAAGCAATTTTTAAGTCAGAGAAGGCTACCGTCCGGCCACACGATCTAGTCCCTTGCCAATTTCTATTTCCAAAACTCAAAAAATTCTTATTTGTTTGTCGTTACAAGTCCTGACAAGCCCTTGGCTCAGCCATTAGTCAGTGATTTAGAGGTCTACCTAAATCAGCGTACCGTCACGCATTTCAGAAATGGATTCAGAAATTGAAATTATGTGTTTCAAACCAGCGGAGAATAATTTGAAGGGATGAAATGTTCATTTCACTCTACCGAGTATAATGTTTTATGTCGTGTAAACGTACTAGTGATTCAGATTATCTTACTATCTCCGTTATTTACGTGTCGTGCAAACGTTCCAGTAAATCAGATTATCTGACTTCCTTTGATTGTTACGTGTCCTATAAACTAGCCTGTTATTCAGATAATCAGACTTTCTCTGATATTTACGTGTTGTATAAACGTTCCAGTGAATCAGATTATCTGACTTCCTCTGATATTTACGTGTTGTATTAACGTGCAAATAATTCAGATTATTTCACTTTCTCTGATATTTACGTGTCGTATAAACGTGCCAGTGCAATGTTTCATATTTTTTACTTTCTCTGATATTTACGTGTCGTTTAAACACCCCGAGGTGTTAGCGTGCAATATATATCGAGCACGTTAACTTTGATCCAGTCCCAGGTCTCCCGAATCCATTTTTCATATTGCACACTTTGTGTCGTGCCATTATCGTCTGAATAATGACTGAAGAGGACATTTAGTTCCAAAAATGATATTGCACTAGTTCTTAAATCAGTATATAAGAATAAGTACAAATCTGTGTATTTTGAGACAAAATGGTATTTTAGGATGAAATACAAGTGGGAAGCAAATGAAATACTAGTATTTTGCTATATTGTGAATTATTGTCCCAAGTTGACTCGACATTTGTACGAGTTTGTGAATAACCTCATGATATACACAAGGTAATACAATTCTTTATGAAGACAGATAAAACTGGGAATGTGACATCTCGCACTCTTTATCGTTTAATAAATGGTGTTTAAACTGTCGACAACCCCTGACCTAACACTTAGACTTGCTTTTTTGAACTTACAAACTCCTCTAAATGGTCCTATCTAACAATGATTTCAATATTTACTTAATATCAGACTTGATTACACAGAAAACATAGTTTTTCAAACATGAGCTAATTTATTCACTGGTTTTATCTCCGTGCTGTCGTTATCTATCGCTGTTTTGAAACTTTAAATAATGACGGGTTTAATTTATAATCAGGTTGTTGGGGGGTTTTCGGAGGGTATCTGAATTTCAACACTTCAAATTTGATAAAATATATGATTCAGTTAAAACACGATATGATTGTGATAAATATGAATTCAGAACCACTTATATAGTAAAACGTTTATGAATTACTGGTACTTGTTTTAAGTACATGTTACGTATTTATACGCCGCACGCGGATGTTACCTTCTACCAAGTGCTGCACATCCGCCGGTTTTACTTTACACAGCCCAATCAGCAGTGAATCACCGTGACTTGATGAAGTAATAGTCTTTTATATTTAAAACTATTTGGACGGACAGAAAACTTCCTATCATTTCACTAGGAGAAAATGGCTAGTCTTAACGGTCAATGGAAATTGTCTGAGGTGGACGCTAATTTCTCGGCATATCTGGATGCTATAAGTATGTTTTTTTATTATTGTAATTTTCACAAGAACAAAAAAATTAATGCACTTAATATTTTAGTTGAAGTTTTATATGTTCGACGAAAAGCTAAGTTTAAGTTGCTTCCAATAAATGTCTGAATTATAACAGTTTATGACAATTAGACAGTCAACATTTTCTGAAATTAAAATTTGCGATATGTATTTTATGTCTGAAAGAGGTTTTAAGTGAAATCACCATCGGGAAGTAAAAAAAAGTTATACTTATATTCTAATAATACATTAATTGTTATGTCAATTTTTAATCAACGAGCTAATCTTACATCCGCTCTTTTGCATAAAGATCAGATGGTCTTTAACTGAATGAGATACAACTTTTGACATGTTTGGTAGTTAATAACGCGACAATAAAACCCTAATAATTACAACTACGAGTTTCTGGTTTATTAGCTATTTTTTTATTTATTTATTCATTATTATTATTTTTTTTTATTATTTTATTTATTTATTTTTTATTTTTTTGAATGTATCAAAGATGGTCATTGTTTTGTCGTGATCGTGTCTGCTCTGTTTATCATTGTTATTGGTGCACAGACTAAAGTCGGATCTTTTTAAAAGGTTTGTTAGTTGATAGAGCGTCAAAAACCCTCATAAACACATTTTTTGTTTTTCTTTATTTATCCTCGTGATCTATCAGATACTGTAGTCGTTGTTTTATCGTGATTCGTGATTGTGTCTATTCTGTCTGTTTTGCTGCTGGTGCACGTCTAAAGTCGGACTTTTCAACTTAGTGGCCTGTTTTTACGTTCATCTTGCTAGTTGCATCAGTTATTTTGTTCGGTTTTTTTTTTTTTTTTTTTTTTTTTTTTTTTTTTTGGCAAGAATTTCTGTCAAATATACATACAATATTTGTAACCTAACATACCTATATAAGTGTTGTTTCCGTTTCATAAACCAGATGTAGCTGGCGACGATAAAGAGAGAGCATTGAAACTACTTACACCAGAGAACAATATAGTCCAAGAGATAACTGTTGGGGATGAGATAGTTATAAAAACAACAACCCCTGTTGGAACATCAGAAACTAAAGCTAAGGCTGGTCAAGAGTTCGAAACCAAGGCGCTAGACGGCCGACCAATAAAGGTAAGTATGAAAATACAGGAAAACTAAAATGTTGTGTTATCTGAAGACCTTTCTGACTTAAGTCATTATTTATTTATTTATTTATTTATTTATTTATTTATTTATTTATTTATTTATTTATTTATTTATTGGTTAATGTTGTCTTGTTTTGAAAGTTTATTTATTTGATCGGTTACTACAACAGATGTTGCAATAATAATACAGGTCCACATTAAAATCACTATCCCAAACTATACAAACTTTTTACTGTGTGTTAAACACGTGAACGTCCACAGGGTGCTTCGGAAGGGTAAGCATCTCCTGTCTAGCTAGCTACACCCATCGTGTGTGAGATCAATATTATGATGAAAAAACATGGTACTGTGGGATGTGAACTATATCCAGAATAAATTTGGATACCACGACATTATACTTATCAACAATATAGTGATGACAAGCCATGGAACTTTTTAAGGGATAGTAATCAATTATCTGTTTTGGGATTTTGTTCATTTCATCCGTTGGTTGTGTTATTTGCCGTGTCTTTGGTTGTTTTGGTGTATTCATGGTCATTACTTTTTAGTCATACAATTTATATTCATTTCTTTCAGACTGTTTACAAATTAGACGGCGATAAACTTATAGAAGAACAAAGCGGATCCTTTACGTCTATCAATACTAGAAGTGTTTCTGGTAATCAGATGGTTATGGTACGTTATTTCAATCTTACTTTATTGTCATTTGCGATTACAAGTATAACCCACAGTCAGGCTAGAAGATTCATCACAATTTAAAATGTATAAAGAATTTCTATATTCATAAATATGTGAAAAGATTTCACTCATACAATCGTATGAATATATGTTTCTTTATGTTAATGGTTAAGTTTTTGTGTTATATTAGGTTTTATGCATTTTTACGAATGTTTGCATCATGTGAATATTGATGTAAAGGCAATGTGCTGTGTACTGATGATCATTTTTACTTAAAGAAATTTAAACAAGTTTTTGGCAACAGTGTCTGCTTCATTAAAGACAATTATATGTTTTTATTAATATTTTAGGTACTACATGTATATATTTATTTAAAAAATCAATTTTAAGAGTACGAGAATACGAAGATAAATCGTAAATGTTCTCAAAAACTTCCCAGTCAACAAAAAAGCTTACTTTGCAAAAATGCGCATATATTATATATTTTTATTAATTAAATAAAATGGTTTAGATAAAATGAAACCTTTCGTTTGAATATAAATGCATATAATTTTTCTTTCCTGAGGGACAATTAATTTTTACTGTAATACCGTTTTGGTAGTTTAGTAATGATTAGCCGAAAGCTGATATAAATAAATCACATGTTTTATTTTGTCTTTTTCTTCACATAATTATATAAGTTATTAAAGAATATTTTAACTTTTACATAATGATCTGAAAAAATGTTTCCTATCACGACGCCGCATCGTTTGCAATCAATGTATAGTTAGTAAACGGGACATAACTCTTGAATCCTTATCGTCATCCCAAAAGTGGAGTATACTAAGCATATGGTACCCGTTTTGGAAATCATGGTTTAAAAAGACGTCATAAACTTAAAAAAACAAGAACATTTGTACATATCTTATCAATATCCTAGTTTTTCATGTGACATACTAAAGTAAATATAGTGATTATTTTTATCTGTAAAATAATAAGGCACATATTTTTTGGCTTTTATAAGCTATAGTCCAATAAATGCACTATTATGTAATAATATATAGTTAGTAATTTAAATTATAGTAAAATTCATTGGGTATCCTTCAGAGTTATACTAATAGACACGTAGTGTTAACATTAAAACGGTCCTCAATAAATCTAAATCGCGTTTCTTAAATATTAATATAATTAATTGTTTATATTTGTAGACACAGGTGGCTGGAGGTGTCACGTCGACTAGAAAATACACTAAAGTGTAGAACTGGTGGCATAAGTTGATGTTTGTTTAGAAGCATTGTTTAAGGAGCTCCGTCTTGTATTTGTGGCTAAGATAATCTTTATTTACAGTTATGTTTGTTATGCAGTAGTCAAGGTCATATGGGGATACTTCAGACTTTGCATTGTTTAAAGGTGAAACATTTTGCTTATAACAGTCTTGTTTCGTAGGTGTATACTATCGAAACAGATAAATGTTTCTTATTTTGCCATATATATTAGAAAATTATTGTGTAGTTTTATGGTGTGAATATATGTGAATTCTTTATCTTTAATAAGATAAATGCATTACAATACATAGAGATATAAATTGAAATTTTGTGAATTTTGCTAAATCATTTCTTCTAGTTTACTAGTTTTTCATAAAAATTTGAAAAAAAAAACAATAAAAGTCTTATTTATGGACACAAAATATCAAAATATATCTTTTTCGGAACAATATGGCAAAATTTTTTAGACAAACTCTCGCTTTATATCAAATAAATAAGTTTTTGTTGAATATATAATTCGTTTTGTTGTTTTTTTTTTTTTACGTTTATGTGTAGTAGCACCCGGCCTCACTTCCTTGATGGAAGTTCACGTGTATAAAATATTTTGCTAGTTTGCAAAGTTTTTACTTTGTTTTTGGGATTGTGATATGGACAAGGACTGGTATGTTTGTTTTATTATTACAAACATATGATCTTTCTTTATATTTTTCATACGTAAAACTATGTAAATGTTAGTAATCTATTTTGTAAGCGATTTGACTAGACAAATAGTTTTTTTTTTGTAAGTAATGAATCTAAAACACAGCCGACAGTAAAAGAGTCTGGTCACCTTTCAAGGAACAATATTTTAAAAAACTTTTTATTTTCATCTAGGAAATTGGCTGATGGATTATTTTAACTAAAGCCGTAACTGCTTTCAGAAATAACATGTAAACATCTCTGATTGTAACATAATACATTAAGTAAATATAGTCCATGGGCTAGGTGGACCTTACAGTATTTAGTTATGATTTCAGGATATTCCCTTAAAATAAATTGAGGTCCTACTAGATGTAAAACGTCCACATTGAACACAACTTGAACATTTTAAATACATTTCTTTAATCGGGTTATGGGAAAGTTTTTATGTTTGTTTGCAACGGTATTTTATAAATATATAGATCATATTTGTTATAAATTTAAAGTAAACATATTTAGTTTTCATAATTTAGAAAATTGATTCGTGTATCTGCTTCTATGACGTAATCATGACGTCATAATCCTCATTTTTAGAGGAAAAACGCTATAGATTTGCAATTTTTATAAATTATTTTTGTACAACAATATCACTTCGCTCAGAGGCATTTGTCTCACTCACAACCCGTCTTTCTATGTTAAACATTAATTGCATGTTAAAATTTTTTTTGAGTGAAAACATCAATCAGATTTCGGATGGCATTGACTATAGCCAAAAGTGTTTTATTACCTAAGTTAAAATAATGCTACTGGAACACAATCTGAAATGTTTGACTGCGACAGCAGGTTTCTTTAAAAAATTTATGACAGTTATATATTATTATTATTTATTTAACCATTGAACAGCAAAGCTATGGCAGTTATTGGATTATAAATGACATAGCTTTGCCAGGCAAACTGAATAACGCGCGTTAGCGCGTTATGATTGGTTTGCCTAGCAAAGCTATGTCATTTATAATCCAATAACTGCCATAGCTATGCTGTTCAATGGTTATATTTACATTATATTAATTATTAATTAAATTTTTTGAATTTTTGTCGCATCAATTTGAATTTTCCCACCTTCAACGAGAAGCGGGGTCTATTATTGGAACAGCGTAACAATGTAAACAAAATATAGTACAATATGAAAAAACACGGAACTCGCAAAAATTATGAAATATTTTATTAACCATCACTTTGTTTTGCACATTTTATATAAGACATCAATTTAGTCATTTTCATAGCAATTTTACCAAATTATTTAAAAAAAAACTAATTTCCTAAGGCGGATGACGAACAAGTGAACAGTCTCGAAGATTGACACGAAAATGATGTTCTCACTCTCGTTGTCAATTTTAGAAATTTAAAAGTGCAGTGCAAGAAATTGGAATCTACGAAGAAACCAGGAGTGAATTAATTGGATGAAGGAAATGTAATCTGCTTTGAAAAGTCATAGTTTCTGTCATTATTATTCGTAGAACTTGTGGAACTGACCACACGATGCTCCCCAGATTGTGACCCATTTAGACGCGGTACAACAGCTGATTCAGTGTTTAAATTTTTTGCAGGGTGAGTTAATTCTGACAGTGAGTTACTATGACGTTTTTTTCTGTTTTGTTGAGACAGTTCTGTTGTAAGATTTGGAGAAGCTTCTCATTTATGGTTCGACATAAACATTATGTGCCGAGCTTCGTACCCCAGGTCATTGAGATGCTGAATGGCCGTCACCCGCAAACAGCGAGGAGAGTAGATTTCTATTTAGTTTGAACTTTTGCAGCAGCGCATATGTCGGATAAAAACGGGACAATGTGCGTTTCAAAAGTGGTTTGAACATGAACCATATATCAGACTCTTCAGGACCAGCCATGGCTTTTTATTATATTGATTGAACAAACTTTGGGATTTTTGTCAGTTTTATCGAAGCACTGGAAACAGCGGTTTTAAAACATTTTTACAGGACAGTCGACCGTCTCAGTTGCATATATATTCTTTTTTAACATCTGCTATTTCCGTCTGTATGAGATATCTCCACTCTGAAAATGTTTTGGTTGTATTTCATGTTTTTAAGTTACATATTGTCCAGTATCGTCAATGTGAAACTCGATTATGACTTTGGTTTTAACTGGTGGTGAAATTAAATTCCATAGCTCGGGAAATAAAATTTACAGAACAGATGGTACCATACACACTTTTTCAGTATTATGGGAGAAATTAGGGTACTTTTAAGATAATTGGAAATTTTCCGTTGTGTATTTAATTCAATGTATATTTCAAAATTAATAAATATTTTTTTCTTAGGCTGCGTTGTTGTTTTGTTATGAAACTTCTTAAAAAATAGTCCAGAGAGTGAAATATTCATGCACATTGAATGATCATGTGATCAATGTCAGTTATTGTACCGTATTTGCCACATGTCTCAAACATGTTTATATAGTAAAGTTGCAAAGCAAATGTAAATATTACCGATTGTACACAAAAATGCCAACAAAGAAGTTAGAATGAAAAAAAATCTGAATTTCACTTATCATCTATTAGACGGGTATAACTACAAAAATCTAAAATAATCAATATATTTTCCTTGAAAAGTTTGCACACTCGACATAAATTTGAAAATCAACTCCCAATATTATAAGACGTTTCTTTTTTTACATCCGTTAAAAACTTCAATCCACCCCCATTCCGCGTGTATTTCTATTTGTGTATTTCGTGCATGATATAATTTTGCTATAAACATAGTCAGCCATCTATTTATTTTTAAGTCCCACATCTGTAGTTTGAAAACTGCTTCCTAGTAATTGTAAAAAAATGTAAGTTATATTCCATATTCCATGTATGTTTATAAGGTTTCATGGTTTTGACTTTCGATATATAATGTACTTTCTGAACTAGAAGTAAATATTCTGTCCAAGTCATACAGTATTAGATTTATTCAACAATAAAATCTGAAATTTGTACAACTTGCCGTTTTTTTTCTGCCGACAGCATGAAGCCAACTCAGAAAAACCTCACATTTGTTAAACAATCAATACATATATAAAAGTATACTGAATGTTATTTTTTTCTTGATTTATTTCCAAATCTTAATTCTACAATTGTGTATCTGTTAATTCAAGTTTATTAACTACAAACTAGTAGACTTGGTAATGTTTGATCTTACTTTATCTTATTAGACAAAAATATTATACGGTCTAATCAGATAATTGCCGTATGTTTAAAGAGTAGACAAATAAAATGAAACGAAATTAAATTCATTTTTATTTAACTTTATCATTTAATATATGAGTAAAAAAGCTTGCGTGTGTAATACAGCCAAAGATAGTTGTACTCATTTGAAAAAAATAACACTTTGCGTAAAGGAAAATTACATTTATCCATAAACCAAGAGTAAATTGTAAAATAAAATCATAAAAATCACGTAACTCATCTAAGACTTTTAATCTTACAGACTATATGATAAAACAAGACGTAACTTGCAACAAATAAAAAATTACAAACATTACATCGAAGATATAATCTATTTCATATAAGGTGTCCACATCAATTTTTGATATGTAAAAATCAAGGACGTTGCCAGTTTGCAATCTTAAAAGGAGGTAGTCCTCCGACGGTTGTGTTCTATGCGGTCAAAAAATATCGAATTACGAATAATAGCGGTATACAAGCCTATTAGGATGGAAACAAAAATTACAATTATTTTAAAGATGAAAATTGCTACTTTTACTAGTCATTAAACAAGTTAAACACTATTTTTTTCATATCTGGACTCTATAAGTTTGGTTTTTTTATTTGCTTTTTAATATATAACAAACACCAGTTAAATTTTGATGTGCCAGATGTGCACATTTCGGAAATTCATTCCTCATCACTGACACTAAGACCGAAATGTTTGATAGATAAAAAAACATAAGCCAAACCGTTGAGAATAATAAAACTAAAGTTTCAAAATTATATAAATCCAAATCTAACCTGTTTACAATATTCAAAGTAAAGATCTGTAAGTACGGAACAGCTTCTTGGTTTTTAATCTTTTCTCATTTTTTTATACAAACTTGTCGATCAGAATTTTAAAAACGGATTTATTGGATGTCAAATACTTCAAGGCTTATGTTATATAGCGCAAAATCATAGTTATCATTATTATTATAATGTATCAAATGTCTGTATTTAGGAATAAGTGAATGTAAAATAAATAGTGTATAAACCGTGTTCTACGAAAACTTTAACCATATTACTAGTTTTTTTCTGCAATTGTACAAAATGAAGCTCTTTTTTGGAATTTTTTTCACAACTGGTTCTATCTTGTTTGTTTTAAGGCTTATTTTGTTCGATTCGTTTAAACTAGATCTTTATTGGACCTGTCAAATATTAAAGAAAAAAAAACCAGAGAAATAAAAGTTTTAAAAATTGTATATTATCTTTACATATTTATGAAAAGTAAACAAAGTTCACAAAGCTCTGAGACAAATTCGTAATCGTATTATTTAAACAACACAAACGCAAAAATGTAATGAAATGTAAAATTACAAACGGACATTTGAAACCATTATTAATTTTTTTCAATGTTAATTTCCATTCAAAATATTCCATGTTCTTTTTGACAATTTTTTACTATGTTAATTATACGGAAAACCTGTTTTTTCCGAATTTTTTATGAGATTCTTTCACATAATATTGAGGACTGTTTTTCAATGAACGTCTTTTACCGAATAAATGTTATAGATTTGCAGGTAAAGATTTGCAAATATGATAACTAAAAGTTCCCAACGCAAAGTATAGACATTTTAAAAATGGCTTTTTTAGTTATACACGTGAACTTTCACCAGGAAAGTGAGGTTTGGTGCTCTGTCTAGTTAGCTACACCCGCCATGATTGAATTTTTTTCTCCACCTCGAATTGTCTGATAAGATACCTTATCAGACCCATTAACTTCCCCCAATTCAGCAAAAATCTATATGGCCGAGTGACGGATTTTTGTGCGAACCTTTTATATAAACTCTAATTTATTTAACCCGTTTTCCAATGATTTTTACAAGAGTGGTCTACAATTGGCTTTCTTGAAATGGCTATAGGTTTAAACTTATTTAAAGTTGAAGACATTTTTATACTGTTAGAAAAATATTAAAAAATCGTCAACAAAATTGTGCAAAGCATTATCATGCTGTGGTACTGTTTTTTCTAACATTTTAAATACCCAATATGGTATTTTACAGAAATAGCTATTACCTTTATACATGATTGATTCTTTTCTTTAAATCTTAATGTTTTATTTTTATTTTTTTATTGATTAATTAATTTATTTTTTGTCCGTCTGAACAAACGGTTTAAGGCCAGTAGTTCTTCAAAAACAGTCAATCGTTAAGGTATTTGAACAACACAACTATAGACCGTTTTGTCATTTTGTCATTAATTCAGTATTGGGTTTTTATCAAGTCTCGACATTATGCTTTGATATTTTTTTTTTCGTTTTTATTCCGTCTGCTGATAGTGTTGTGGTATGTTTTTTTTTCAAATATGGTGGATTATTTCTATCATTTAAATCTACAGATACTAGAACGAACCTGTTCTGATAATCAGATGGTTATTGTACGTATTTTAAATTTTTATTGACGTTAAACCTATAATACATAAAAAAACCCATAAAACCTTCAAAACAGTAAACAATATTTGCAACAATACAAGACGCATACATACTAAATTCCGCTTGAAGTGCTCAAATCAATGACAGAAATTAATGTATATAATTCTTAAAGAGAAAGTTAATTGTTGGATGAATTTTCTAAAAGAAAAATTTTAATGATTTCCATTGCGTTATGTAATAAAACGAACTTCTATCCTTCATAATGCAGCAGAATCTGCACTTACGAAAAAAAGGAATTATATAAATAGGACAAAACATGTATTCGTAATTATCAGATTGTTTATGTTAAAATAAAACTAAAATATATTTAACGGATTTTATCTTACAGAATTTGCAATCAATAATTTTATCTATGACAAGCCCATGAACTAACGACTCTTTTGTTGATATTCTTTTCTTTACAATGTCATTTTTTCTGTTCCTACTGTACAATTGTTTCAATTTATAAATAAAACACAAACATATCAGCCCATGCCCAAATCACGATCAAAAATAAAATAAAATAGAAAATTTTAAAACTGGCCATTTCACTTAAACACGTGTTTTGTCATCACGGATACTCTGGAAGGGTACGCACCTCCTTTATAGATAGCTACACCCATCACGTGAAAAGTCATATATGATAATAAAAGGAACATGGAACTACAGTAAGTCAATTATATCCAGTATAAGTTTAAATACGGTAACTTCATACTTATCAAAAATATTGTGATGACGTCCATATAACTTTTAAGGACCTTAATTAGCGTAGGCTTGTAGAAAGTCTCCGTAGAAGAAACAAGCTCTACGATACCATATAAACTGTAAAACATACACCAAGCGCAGAAGAATCTGGGATATCATTGCAAATACAAAGAAGTTTACAATGGAAAAATTGAAGTTATAACGTTTGTCGTAAAGCTTCAGATGGAACCTTTCATGGGTGTCATGATTGAAATCCAAATATGAAGCAGACGATGAAGAATCAGTTCTATTGTTATTTATTTCAAGCTCATTCAGAAAGATGGCATTCACACATTTTCTATATATTTGAATGTGGAGTTGATTGAATAAGCGACAGTCTTCTTTCCAGATTTAACAAGTTCGGTAACACTTCTAATACATATGAATAAAGAAGCAATCTACAAGCAAAGGTACACAATTTGTGCCCATTGATATACCTATTGCTTGTCGGAAAATTATATAATCAAACACAACAAATATGTTGTTTATAAAAAAACTCTAACATTTTGTTGATGGTTTCTTCAGCATATTTTTGTTTGCAGTCTGTATGGTGTTTTCCAAAATAACTAGAATACCCGTTGAGCACTAGATATTTATATCATGGTTTACCGTTTTTGAAAAAGAATGACAAGTAAATGATTTGTTTTAGACGTTATTTCAATTTAAAATGAGAAACAGTTGTGTAAGTCTTGAAAAATTAAAAGTTTTTATACTTTTACTGAAGATAAATTATTAGAAACGAGATATTGAAGTAGTTTTTTAGAATATTTGAATTATTAATCTTTCCTTGTATGGTGTTTTTAAAGTAAGGTTAGTCAAGTTCTTCCCGTTTTAAATTGATACTGAAAGACTCAAGGACTCCTCTATGATTAGAAAAAAATTTGGTAAAATAAGCTTTGGTATAAGTAGGATTTTTTGATTTACTTTCTAAACCAATCTCCGTAATAAAACATTCAAAGTAGAAATTCCTATAAACGAAAATAATGTTGTTGGAAGCTTTATCAGCTAGGGACCACAACATATTTGTTATGCTAGCAGAAATATAAGTGTCCTTCAGCACTAAAGAAGGTTAAGTACCCATAGGCCCTGTAAAATTTGGCAATCTCCCTCTTTATGAAACATCTAATTGTTCTTGTTTAGATGGATAAGGCCTAAACTCAAGCACACTCTTCAACAGAATCCATAATGATTTTGAAATTCCGTTTCCAAGTAAAAGGTTTATTCAGAACCTTTTGTAAGAGGACATTGTAGTTTAGTGTTTTAAATTATATTGATATCGCCAGGTACTACATGCCCAGCAGGTATATAAATATATGAGGACGCAGAGCAAGACTGGGTAGGTGGAGTAAAGTTACGAAAGATTAAACACCGCAAAGTTTGTTTATAGTTAAAAAACTTGAATGCAATAGGTTTATTGTAGAAATCTAGAGGTGGAGATTTATATTTGAAATAAGTAGGGATTTTAGATTGTATTTGTTTATTTATTATTATAATGGAAGTATTTATAGCATTCATGCCCTAATTAGTTTTTTTAGGATTTTGAATTGAAAGTGGTATGTTATGTTAGTGTTAAATTGTTGGTATGTTTGTGTTTTATTGCATAATGTAATTTAAGAAATTGAAGACAGGCATAGTTCTGTATATCATGTTCCTGAGCAGGTTTAACTAACATTTAAACAGCAATATCCCCGATGATAGCGTTAAATTTGAACTCCGGTGTATTAAAATCTAAAGCAGTTTTTTATATGAATTCTTCTTGTGACGGTCTAAGACGAGGGAAAGTGGTTAAAAGTACAGATAAAGTGCAATCCGAGAGGTTCCTGTTGGTAATGGTAAAAGATTAGAAAATCTAACATCATGGATATTGGGTTTGTTGTCCATGACTTCTTTTGTCACGTGAGTTTTGTTGAACAGGGGTAACACATAAACATTTATTCAACCTTGGCTATAAAGGTTTCTTACTTTTTAAATTTTATCATTGCATCCATATGTTGAGGCAGTTCATAGTTCTCTTATCCAGAATTCTCTCTTTGTAATCGGAATGATGTACTTGATATAGGACTATTTGTGCGGTGATGACCATTCACTTGTGTCTTTGGTTTCACCCACATCTAAAAGTCCACATAAGTTACAGATTTTTCCATACATAACATTGGAATCAGATCATCGTAACTCTGAAAAGTGTACTCCTTAATATTGAATTGTGTATCTGTCATCAAAATTTTTTTATAAAAAATTAGTTTATATACATGGTTTGTAAACGGACCAGTCACTCAGATTATCTGATTATCAGATTATGTATATATAACACAAATACCAGATAAATTTTGATGTGCCAGATGTGCACATTTCGAAAATTCATTCCTCATCAGTGACACTAAGACCGAAAGGTTTGATAGACAAAAAAAAACATAAGCCAAACAGTTGAAAATTAATAAATCTAAAGTTCCAAAATTATGTAAATCCAAATCCAACTAAGGAATGCTTTGCATGAGGGAACAAACCTTGATTTTAAATAAATTTCAAAATTTAAGACGGCTGAAAATTTGGCTAAATGGTACATTTTCTGACAGCACAAAGTACTGCCGACTGAGTTATGGATACCCTCGAGGAGGGTATATTATTCATAACTAAGTTGTTCGGGTTTTTCAAGGGTATCTAAATTTTGACACTTCAAATTTGATTAAATAAATGATTTAGTTTAAACACGATATGATTATGATAAATATGAATTGAGAACCACTCATATAGTCAAACTTTATGAATTACTGGTACTTATTTTAAGTACACGTTACCTAATTAAAGGACTCGGCTCCTACCAAAGTGTTTAACATCTGTCGGTTTTATTTTACACAACCCAATCAGCAGTGAATCATCGTGACTCCAAAAAGCTATAGTCTAAGATTATTTGGACGGAAGAAAATCACTGAAACAGGACAAAATGGCTAGTCTTAATGGACAATGGAAACTATCCGAGATGGATGCTAATTTTCCGGCATATCTGGATGCAATAAGTATGTTTTGATTGTTGCAATTCTGACAAGAAAAAATTAACATTTTATATGTTTTAGTTACAGGGTTGTATGTTTGACAAAAAAGATAGCTTAAGTTTCATCCAATTAAAGTCTTAATTATAACAGTTGATGCCAATTTGACACTCAACTAAAACTAAAATTTGCGACATTTATTTCATGACCGAAAGGGGTTTAAAAGTTTTGTTTATCTTTCAAAATTTTTATTCAGATCCTTTCAACAAATACAGCATATATTTTTTAAAGCAGCACTGTATAATATAATTAAAAAACACAAATTAACAATACTTAAGGGTTCGTCTTTCAAGCCAAATAGGAAAGTTTTAATGGTTTTATAAATTACTTTCTGATATTTTTTATTTAACATATCTAAAAAACAAAATTATTAAATCTAAATACTAAATATCGAAATATGTTGTCGTCAGTCAACATAAATGGGGATTTAAATATATTTTCCCAGTTTCTGAGTCCTACGTTGAGCTTTCCGTCCCATTTATTTAATACTACATCAGAATTTTGCAATACCTTTTCCAGAAAAAGCTGATAGAAATGTTTAGTGGTTTTGATACTACATTTTCAGGCTACTTTATGGTAATTTGTGGTACTTTGTGCTGTAAGAAAATGTACAATTTAGCAAAATTTTCAGCTGCCTTAAAACGTAAAATTTGTTTAAAACTAAGGTTTGTTCCCTCATGCAAAGCATTCCTTAGCTGGTTTTGAATTTATATAAAATGTTGGAACTTTAGATTCATTAAGTTCCAACTGCTTGGCTTATGTTTTTTTATCAAATTTTCCGCTCTTAGTGTCAATGATGAGGAAGGAATTTCCGAAATGTGCACATCTGAAACATCAATTCAACTGGTATTTGTGTTATATATTTTCACTTTCCAACCTATTTGTTAATCGTATTCTGTTTTTCCATATTTGTGGAATAGCATGTTTTAAGCTATACAGTTTAAGATAATTTAGATGGACATCATATTTTTTGTTTATTTCGGTACGATCTAATAGTAAACCAGAGTCATCAACAGTGTCATTTAAAATGAAGACACCCTTTTCACATATTTTTTTCATAAACACACATTTAGAGTTAAAACAAATATTTTGGTTAAACCACAGTGCCTGTGAGAGGATGTCTGGAGCGGTTGTGATGATTTCTTTTTGTAGAGAAGCCCAGTTTAAAAAGAAATCTTTCTAGAAGCTATTAATATGTTTGGTAATCTATTTAACTCCAGAACTGGAGAAAGTGTAATCCCTATCGGATAGTAAAAAACATTTTATACTTTTATTCTGATAAGAATAACACATACATCTATTTTTTCAGTTTTTAGTCAACGAGCCAATCTCACATCCAGTCTTTTAAAGAATGATTAGATTGTCTTAAAATGTAAGAGGCATGATCTTTTGGTACCTATTAACGCATCAATGAAACTCACATAATCACAGCTTTTTATTTCCGTTTTTAACCTCGTGATCTGTCAAGTTCGGCAGTCGTGCCTGGTGGTAATGATGCTCGTTCTGTTCGTTATTGCTACTGGTGCACACTTCTAACGTTGGAGTTTTTTCATTAACCAGATGTAGGTAGCGATGATAAAGAGAGAGCGCTGAAACTACTTACACCAGGGAACAATATATTCCAAGAGATAAGTGTTGGGGACGAGATAGTCATTAAAACAGTAACCCCTGTTGGAACAACAGAAACTAGAGCTAAAATCGGTCAAGAGTTCGAAACCAAAGGGCTTGACGGTCGACCAATGCAAGTGAGTTTTCTAAATTTTGCGCTATTTTAGGACGAACAGTTCTGATGCCTATTTTTATTATTATTTTAAATACTTTGCTTTAAAGTTTTAAATCTGGTAAGATTTCGATTTAAAAAGTGCTTAACTTTGAATATACTTTAATTAGCAGGTGTTGCGATTCTAGTAATAACAGTATTTCCTGTACTACGTAGGAGAAGGCATGCTTTGATAATTTCACATATTTCAATTAAGTCGGTATTCATTTGCACATGTAAATTACGAACATAATCATGATTACTTCATTTAAAGCTGCAGATAAACTACAAAATCCTTATTTACTGAATGACTTTTTATTTAATAACGTTAAACATAAAAGTAAAAATATCTCAGGCAGGAAAAATTGACTGTCACTATAGCTCTACGTAAACTAGACCGAGATAAGGGACGAAAAATAAAAATACTTTATCAATTGAAATATACTTAAATTTTGTAACACACACATGCAAATAAGACTTACTTTACTTTAACCTTTTCTTCATTTTCATGATAAAATAAATAGTGGTTTAAATGTTGAAGTTTCAAACAGAATGAAAGGCACTCTTAAATATTGTTAAGTCATTTTACCCAAATAATTCTATGACTGCTGCATAAATTCCTAAAATTTAACATAACACATTGCCTCGAGGATATCCTAAAGATAATCTACTGTACTATATAATCGAACTTTAAAAATAAATATAAAAGTAACTACAAAAACAATGCTCATACAAATCTGTATGATATATATGACACACCTTATAATATAATGATATTAAAAGAATAATTATTTTTTAATTTCAAATGCGCTTATTTGACAACAAAGTCTTAAAAATCGGTAGGTTTATAACTATACAAAAGTCTTTATACCACACAATTTAGTAATTTAGTATCACTCTATTCTGTGTCTATTAAGAGAGTTATATTGGCGACTATATGCAATTATCTGTTTTGGAATTCTATTCATTTCATCTGTTGGTTATATTTGTTTTTTTTTTCTTGCTGTCTTTAGTTGCTCTAGTGTTTTTCATAGCCATGCAATCTATAATTATTTCTTTCAGACTGTATACAAGTTAGACGGCGATAAACTAATAGAAGAGCAAAGCGGACCATTTACGTCTACCAATACTAGAACCGTTGATGGTAATCAGATGGTTATGGTACGTTTAGAAATCTCACTTTATTGCCATTTGTGGATACAAGTATAACCCACAAATAGGCTTAAAGATTCATCACATTCGGAAATGCATAAATCTGAAAAATATGACTAATAAATCGTTGTCTAGTAAAGATGAATACATGTTTTTTTTAAGTTAATGGTTCAGTTTTTGTCTTATCGTAGTTTTAAATGCATTTCTGCAAATGTAAATATTGATGTAGAATCCAGGTGCTTTGAATTGATCATTTTAAACATTTTAGTTAAAGAAAGATAATCAAAACAGTGCAATTGTATTGTGTTTGAACAATTTTGGCTACAGTGTATACTTTCTACAGACAATTGTATTTTTGATTAATATTTAAAATTTACTATATATTTATTAGATCATATTTTAAAATCAGACAATAAAAAATAAATGAACATAAAAAATAGAAATAACACATATACAGGCATATATTTTTCTCAGTTTTTTTAAAAAATTTTTATAGATATCAATTATTATTTCCTACTTTTGAATTATAATCGGAAGGAAACTTTTATAACATATTTTGTCTTTTACATTCATAATAAATTTTTAACGAATATTTTGAACTTTTTCATCCTGATATAAAATAAATGTTCCCGACCATACCTCGAAGCTATTTTACAAACTGCGATAACACTTCTCAAAACGAACTTAACTTTTTTGATCATCGTTGACATCGAAAGGTGGCGCGTACCTAACGTACAGTGGCCGTCTTAAAATCACAATTATAGATTGATTTGGAATAACTATACACATTACTAACGATTATTACTAACTAATAAATGATGTCCTACACTAACGACATTATAATGATTAATTATTTATATCAATAATTATGACATGTATACGTTCACAAGGTTTTAATGATATTTTGAAAAAATGTATGAAGTCTCATGGTGGTTATTAATATATATATATATATATATATATATATATATATATATATATATATATATTGATGGCCTTTAAAATTGAATACTTCAGATTGGTACAGATTAATTCTAATAGACAGTTGTTAATCACATAAAAATAGTATTGAGTGGGTTAAAACCGTGTTTTTTTACATCTAGTTTTTTATATTTATTTGCAGACACAGGTAGCTGGTGGTGTCACGTCGACTAGAAAATACACCAAAGTGTAGAACTCATGGCATAAGTTGATGTTTGTTTAGAAGCATTGTTTAGGGAGTTCTGTCTTGTATTTGTGACTTAGATTATCTTTATTTACGGTTATATAGTTACGTTTGTTATTCATTACTCAAGCTCCAATTGGGACGTTTCAGACTTTGCATTGTTTAAAAGCGAAATGTTTCATTTTAAACGATCTTGTTTCGTAGGTACTTACTGTCAAAACGGATACATTTTTGTGAGCTATTGGGATAAATATCAGAACATTATTTTCAAGTTTTATTTTTATTTTTTATTTATTCATTTATTTTTTGTGTGTGTTATTCATCAATAATGCTGTAATTTTTATCTTTAATATAACAATTGCATCAGAATACAAAGAGATACAAAATGAAATTATGTAGAGTATTTTGTTTAAACATTTCTAATATATTTAAAGGATTTTTATGAAAACAAAACAGCAATAATATCATTTTTGGAATGATTCGACAAAATCACTTCAGGCATATTTAAGTGTAATTTCAAATAAATAATTTTGTTACTTTATGTGTATTCTTTTGTTGTTTAGTTTAAACAGAAGATTTACATATGACTGGACGGATATATGGATATTTTTAATACATAATTTTTTAGGCAGTACTGATAGAAAAATCATGTATGTATTAAATGTCATGAAATAAAGTTTTCAGTATTCAATTAAATAATAAAAACATGCAAGTCCATTAAACTACTAAATACGTAATTTTTATCTGAAATAAAATAATTGAAACACAAGATACTACTAAGACTGAAAAAATGGTCAACAAAACATTCATTTTTATACAAGAGGAACGGGTAAATGTCTCTGGTAATGTTGTCATCAATCGATTACAACAAATCAAAGCCTTGTATTTGTATTCTAGTAATTGTATAAAAACTGTAAGTTTTATTTTTTGTATAATTATAAGAATATGAGAATATTTCAGGATTTGACTTTTTCTGGATTTAGGAGTGAAGGTTCTGGCAGTAGATCTATTTAACAATAAAATTTAAACTCTGTACGACTTGTCGCTTTTCTTTCGACAGCATGCAGTCAACACAAAAAGAGTTTCACCTTTGTTCACCAATAAATTAATCAATGTTTAATGAATTTTATATATTGTTTCTTTTTATTTATTTTCAAATCTTAATTCTACATTTGCTCATCTGTTTATTCCAGTTTACTGATCTCAGACGTGTAAAGTTGGATTCAAATTAAATATCACTTGACACAAATGTTATATATTCGAATCAAAAAGATTCATCGTAATTTCCGTATGCGAGATTTAAAAAAGTATATACAAAAAGAATTTTATAAAGATAAATTGAACTTTCAAATTAAATTTATAATAAAAACAAACCTTGCATATTCAGTTGAACAGATAAAGATCTTAAATTTAATTGGAAAATAAAGATAAAAAACTGTAATAAGTTTTTAAAAAATTACATTTTATCTAAATGAGTTAAATGTAAATTAAAATCATAAAAAATATGTAACTCGTTTAAGAATTTTAATCTCACTGACTAAAAGATAAAAAAGTCAACTTTACAAAAATGGCAAAGATAGATTTTTTTGAAAATTTCAAAAGATATAACGTCGACGATATTATCCAATCTAAATTAAGTGTTCTCATTATTCAGAATTGTGTGATACAATTAACCTTTTAAACAGATATTTTTATAGTTATAGATCTAACAATAAATATCTCTAAATAGGAACTGTGAGAATTCTATCCGTTATCATGCTTCGGGGCTTTTCTGTGTAAACATTTTGATAACTGTTAACCTGCCTGTCTGATCTACAAGGATATATTTATTTAGGAAATTTGAAATTAATTTAAAACTAAGGTTTGTTCTCTCATGCACAGCATGCCTTAGCTGGATTTGGGTTTATATAATTTTGAAACTTTAGATTTATTATTTTCAACTGTTTGGCTTATATTTTTATGTATCAAACTTTTAGGTCTTAGTGTCACTGATGAGGAATGAATTTGGCACATCAAAATTTAACTGGTATTTGTATTATATATTTACTACCCCTGAGCGGGTACCGCTGCTGGTGGAGTAAAACTCCCCGACGGTATCCATAACTCAGTAGGCAGTACTTTGTCCTGTCAGAAAATATACCATTTAGCAAAATTTTCAGTCGTCTAAAATTTGAAATTTATTAAAAACTAAGGTTTGTTCCCTCATGCACAGCATTCCTTAGCTGAATTTGGATTTATATAATTTTTAAACTTTTTTTATTATTTTCAACTGTTTGGCTTATATTTTTATGTATCAAACTTTTAGGTCTTACTGTCACTGATGAGGAATGAATTTCCGAAATGTGCACATCTAGCACATCAAGATTTAACTAGTATTTGTATTATATATTTAACATATATAGTATTTACATGTAATAACACTTCCAACATAGTACTGTTTGTATATTGTATAAAAATATTTACCCTAATTCGGGATACGCTAGTAAGTACTTGATATTACGTTGTCTTTATATAATGTTAAGCTACTTCACAATATTATCTTATTTGTTTATGTAATGTGCAACAAAACAAAACAATAGTATTTTTACGCTACCGTATTAGCAGTTGGTTTATAATATAAAATACTGAAAAATATTAAAAACACATAATGCTTTTTTTGGTGTTTTAAATATACTATTTAAAATTGATAAAATAATCAAGATAAATTTTTTGTTATGTAATTTTTATTTCAATTTTAAGAAATAAAAATTGTATTCTTTTGTTATGTAAAAAATGAGCTAGTCCTCCGACGGTTTTATTCTACACAATCCATAAATATCGAATTTTAAATCGTAGTGTATTTTAATGCATTTAATCTTTTTACACTATTTAAATTAAAGATCTGTTAGTACTAAACATTTTCTTGGTTTTTATTTAGTGATATTTTCAGTTTTTGATCAAAACTTAAAAAAAATAAAAAATAAAAATTTGCGAGTTATGTGGTTTCTATTCCGTGTTTAATAGGTATAATTATAAAACACAGACATACCGGTACATTTCTAGTATATATTAAAAACTGTTGAAATTGATATTGCGATGAGAGGTTAATTAAAAAAAATGATTTTCACATTTTTATTACCAATGCAGGCGACATTCCGTAAATAGCTAAAAAAATAACTTTTTAGACGTATAGAAGACGTTAATAACGCGACATCTAACCTTCTCTACAATCGTAACATTATGTTTTTTTTGCTTTTCATTGTCAGATGTAGTAATAAGATGTTATTCTCAGTTGTGTACATTGAAATTTGAAATGTATATAATTAGCACAAACATTACATATTCAAATCACAATTCTAAAAGCAAACTAAAAATTATGAGAAGTGGAAAATTAAATCAACCGTAAACATTCAGCAGGGAAGTTAAGCCGGGTACTCAGATAGGGAACGCACCTCCTGTCTACGTACTTTAACGCGCCACGTGTGAATGAATAGTGAAAATAAAATAAAAACTGATTTATTGAACGTGAAATATATCCAGATAATTTTGGATAGATCGATTTTATACTAATAAACATTATTATAATTTCTCGCATATGCGATGGATTTATCTCACTGGATTGATGGTACGATATTTTTTTCCATATCGCACCTCCTGGCAAAGCCTTGGAAAAATCTGACCACTCGATCGGAATTATCCCATGAATACCTCAAACTCTTAAAAGATTCTCTTATATTAAATATTTGTATTTAGGAATAACTGAAAATATAATAACTTGTGTATAAACCGGGTTCTTCGGAATATTTAACTATATTACTGGCTTTTACTGTAATTGTACAAGATTTAGCTCTTATTTTGAATTTTCTGCCCCCATCTTGTATGTGTTAAGGCTTATTTTGTTTGATTCATTTAATCAAGCGTTTTATTGTTCCTGCCAAACACCTGTAACTTCAAATGTCTAAATCAGTTTTATTTCTGTTTCCTAAATCTCCTGTATCTCCTGGTAATAAAATAATAGCACAAAGTTGTAAAACAAGTACACATATACGGACAGCAGAAACTACAACCTAAAACTAGGTTAGTAAACCAAAACTAAAGCACAAGTCGGTCGTTGAATACGGATAAAATAAAACAGAGAAACAATGTTTTTTAAAAATGTGTATTGTCCTTTCACAAACACTACATCACAAACCGGGAAATGGTGTTAACGACTTTTATATACATTAGCATTAATGGAAAGAACACAAAGCTTTGAGACAAATTCGTGATCGTATTATTTAAACAACACAAATGCAAAATGTAATGAGATGCAAAATTACATACGGATATTCGAAACCATTATATTTAATTAGGAATTAATTTCCTAAATGTGCACATCTGGCACATCAAAATTTAACTTGTATTTGTGTTAAATATTTACTACCCCTGAGCAAGTACCGCTGCTGGTGGAGTAAAACTCCCCAAGGGTATCCATAACTCAGTAGGCAGTACTTTGATTTTTTCAGTGACCGCAAGGGGGCGATAGCTAAAAGAGTTGATAGATAAAAACATTTTATTTTTATTTATTTATTTATTTATCAATTATTTTTTTAAATTTATTATTGTTATTAAATCTATATTATTATTAGATATAGATACATAATTATATATTATTATGATAATTATTATCATATATAATAAACATACCAGTCGTTATCAAAATCCCAAAAACAAAGTAAAAACTTTCCAAACTGGCAAAATATGTTATGAATGAAAGGAACAAAGAACTATGGTAAGTCAAATACATCCAGTATAGGTTTAGATACAGTGATTACACACTAATCAACAATATTGTGATGACGGCCATAAAACTTACTAATAGCCTTGATTAGCCTAGGCTTGCAATATCCTTGTGTCAACAATTTAATTGTAAGTAATTTGCTTCGTTGCAGAAAGTCCCCATAGTGGAAACAAGCTCTACCGTACCGTATTAACTGTGAAACATATATGTGTGTGTTTGTGTGTGAAATATATATATTTGTGTAAATGGCATTAAAGAAAACTCAAATATTGATCAATCAAATATACTTGTTATTGCAATTACTACTACAACAATTGCTGTTTTGCAAAAACTAATGAAATTTAAAATTTATGTTGATGTTATCAGTTTCTAAACAATGAAATCAAAATATCACCAAAATGCCACTGACGATAGTCGTATTTGCCGCTTAAAAGGTACTAGTGGGCATCCAATAAGCTAAATAACAAATAAATAAATAAACTATGTAACTCGATATTTCATGTGCATAATGTAATTAGATTTGAGAACCATTAGACACTGTCTCGTTAGGAATTGAAAGGTTTTCTTTTAACTGAAAACAACAAAAACCTAACGTAGCCATACATAGCAAGAGCATATTTTTGAATCAGGTAAGAACATTTTTAAAATATGCTTATTAGATACAGAAATATCTTTTGACATAAAACTTTACGTTTTCTGTTTTATATTTTACTTTGATATTGACACCTTTTAATTGAACGAAGTTCCACCGGACAAGCGTTTTTAACACTGGTTCGCTCTCGATCAATACAATTGTACAGGCGCCAATATTTTAAATGATCCTGTTATCAGATCTTTTAAAAAGAATCAATATATGTTTTGAAATTTGAATTATTAGAATTTTTTAAACATAATTTACTAAAGTTTTAATTTAAAAAATAACATAATTTTAGATATCTAATAAAATACCTGCTTAGATTTGATGTTCCAAAAATGTGCAAATTTCGGAAAATCATTCCTCGCCAGTGACACCTGGGGCAAAAAATACTGATAGGTAAAAAAGTCATCCAAACATTTGACAATCAATGAATCCAAAGATCCAAAATCATACACATCTAAATCTAGCTTTTAAAGTGAAAGTTTAAGAAAATTGTAAAAAATATAAATAGATGTATATTTTCATATAATGAGTATCATCATGATCATCTTAAATTTACCACACAAATAATAATAATTAAAAAAACACTAATTTCATCTATAATAACCCTTAAAGTGATACTATGTTTTTTATGTTTCTCTTCGGTGTTTGAAAGAATGTTAGAACTTAGAAATCAATTCCCTAACCTATACATTGTTAAATTTCCTGTTACAGGAAAATTGTACCTTTATTGAGTTTAAAGCCGTATAAAGTTCAATGGCCTCTATGTTTAAAATGTTAAAGTCTTGTGTAAATGACAACTATTTAGAAATTTTATAGTTTTTTGCGGTTTTTTGCCGAAAACCTAATATCAAATAAAACAAACATACCAGTCCTTGTCCATATCACAATCCCAAAAACAAAGTAAAAACTTTGCAAACTGTCAAAATAGGTGATACACGTGAACTTCCATCAAGGAAGTGAGGCCAGGTGCTCCGGAAGGGTAAGCACCTCCTGTTTAGCTAGCTACACCCGTCACGTGTAAGTCAATTTTGAGAATGAAAGGAACAAAGACCTATGGTAAGTCAAATATATCCAGTATAAGTTGGGATACAGTGACTACATACTTATCAACAATATTGTGATGACGGCCATAAAACTTTTTAAGGGCCCTGATTAGCCTAGGCTTGTAATATCCTTGTGTCAACAATTTAATTGTAAGTAATTTGCTTCGTTGCAGAAAGTTCCCATAGTGGAAACAAGCTCTACCGTACCGTATTAACTGTGAAACATATACACCATACGCAGGAGAAACAGGGATATTACTGCAAAGAAACGGAAAGTTGACAATAGAAAAATTGAAGTCATCACGTTTGTCGTAAAGCACTTGCTGTGCACATATGACACATCAAAATTTAACACGTATTTTTTTTAAATGTTTACCACCTCTAAGCGGAACTACCGCTGGTGGAGAAAAAGTCCTTAAAGGTTTCCATTGTAACAAAACAACTGGACACGTGATGTTAAAACCAGAATTTTAATGAGTTCTTGAAGGTTATTGATGTTGTGGTGTGTGTATTGGTGTGTGCGTCATATGTGTGCAATGCCAGGGTTTTTATATGGTATCTATTTACCAACAGCCAGAAGATAACCATCCTGGTTTTGTTTTCAAGGGAAAATGACTATCCTGTCTTTGTTTACGAGGGAACAATTAGTACTGTCTGAATCTTTGACATTAGGTTCAAATAAGTACAACCTTAAAGTTCAAATACGGACTTTAAAATTTATGAAAATTTACCAACTCCTAAATGTCTGAATGTATAAACATATTTAATTACACCATAACTCAGAAGCTAGTACTTTGTGCTGTCAGAAAGTGCACCTTTTGACAAAATTTTCAGGCATCTGAATTTATGAATTGTTTTTAAAACTAAGTTATGTTCCCTCATGCAAAACATTCATTAGCTGGATTTGGAGTCATATAATTTTGAAACTTTTGATTCATTTATTTTCAAATGTTTAGATCATGTTTTATCTATAACACTGTTTCGGCCCTCAGTGTCACTGATTAGGAATGAATTTCCGAAGAGTGCATATACGGCACATACAAATTTAACAGATATTTTTGTTTAATACGTTTCAAAAAAGGAAAAGATTATTTTAAGACTAAAATGTAGTAGCTATGAAGGGTTCAAATATATAGTAAAATCAAACAAACATACCAGTCTTTGTCCATTTAACAATCCCAAAAACAAAGTTAAAACCTTGCAAACTAGCAAAATATTTTATACACGTGAACTTCCATCAAGAAAGTGAGGCCGGTGCTCCGGAAGGGTAAGCAGCTCCTGTTTAGCTAGCTATACCCGTCACGTGCAAGTCAATTTTAAGAATAAAAGGAACAAAGAACAATGTTAAGTCAAATACATCCAGCATAAGTTGGGATACAGTGACTAAATACTTATTAACAAAATCGTGATGACGGCCATAAAACTTTTTAAGGGCCCTGATTAGCCTAGGCTTGCAATATCCTTGTGTCAACAATTTAATTGTAAGTAATTTGCTTCGTTGCAGAAAGTCCCCATAGTGAGAACAAGCTCTACTGTACCGTATTAACTGCAAAACATATACACCATACGCAGTAGAAGCAGGGATATTACCGCAAAGAAACGGAAAGTTGACAATAGAAAAATTGAAGTCATCACGTTTGTCGTATAGCTTCAGATGTAACCTTTTGCGGGTGTCATAATTGAGGTATAAGTCCAAATATGAAGCAGAACATGGAGAATCTGTCGTGTCTTTTATTTCAAACTCACTTGGATAGATGACATTCACATATTCTCCAAATTTGTGATTATTTTGAGATAGAACGTCATTACAGAAACGGAGATAGAAAGTAAGTAAAACTTGGTGTCCTATTTTAGACATTAAAAATTGTATTTGATTTTTTAATAAGCAATTAAGCGGTTATTTAATGATCAGTGTGTCCTTAATGAATAAGAATATTTTTAAAAGTTCAAAACGGAGAAAAAAATTGTAATTAATTATTTATTAAACAAGATAAATTTTGAACATTGAATATTCATTGATTGATTAAATGAATGAATATGTCCCAGTCAAGAATACTTCAGTATATCGAGACGTCATTAGCTAAAGTTTTAGTGGCAGATATTGTGACCTTTACAGTTCATTGGGGAGGGAGGTAGGGTTCTTTAGCATGCCACGCCTACCTTGAAGGGTGGCATTGGTTTTTAAGGTTTCATACAAGATATTCCGTGACTCATTTCTAATATCCAATTGCTTTTAGAAAAAACACTCACTTCCTATTTCTAAGTCTTTGTCAATCTGAATAAGAAAAACTTTAAATATATATTTAACATTATGATTATTATTTAGATTTTGTCTATTTGGTTTCTGTTGTCAAGTTTCTAATGACAACAATCAATAAAATGTTTGTCGTTACATTTACAGAAAAAGTAATTATTCCTTATATACCTAAGTCAACATTTCATAAGAAAACAGATTCTTAAGAAGTTGCAATATAAGGAACAAAGTCTTTCACAAAATAGGTGAAGAAAACAATAATGAAATCGGAAATGAACTGAATATGGAAGGATGGGAATGATGAGTGGTTAAAAAGTCAATTCTCCAACACATACGTTTATGAACTCGCAGTAGCGGGAATGATACACAAACGTAAAAAATTATTTGAACATCACAAGCTAAAATCAGAAATCTCCTAGAAAGTTAAAATGTCAATAATCTGGCGTAGGGTTATACTAATCTTCGCAAGTTATGATTTTATCGTAAATATATAAAACAAATTCCAGTTAAATTTTTATGTGCCAGATGTGCATATTTCGCAAATTCATTCCTGATCAGTGACCCTAAGACCTAAAAGTTTGATAGATAAAAAACATAAACCAAACATTTGGAAATAAATGAATCTAAAGTTCTAAAACTATATAAATCCAATCCAGCCAAGGAATGCTTTGCATGAGGGAACAGACCTTAGTTTTTGAAAAAATTTCAAAATTGAAAACGGCTGAAAATTTTGCAAAATGGTACATTTTCTGACAGCACAAAGTACTGCCTACTGAGTTATGGATACCCTCGGGGAGTGTTACTCCACCAGCAGCGGTACCCGCTCAGGGGTAGTAAATATATAAAACAAATACCTGTTAAATTTTGATGTGCCAGATGTGCACATTTCGGAAATTCATTCCTCATCAGTGACACTAAGACCTAAAACTTTGATAAAAAAAAAAAAAAAAACATAAACCAAAAATGTGGAAATAAACGAATCTGAAGTTCCAAATTTATATAAATCCAAATCCAGCTAAGGAATGCTTTGTATGAGGGAACAGACCTTAGTTTTAAATAAATTCAAAATTGAAAACGGCTGAAAATTTTGCAAAATGGTACATTTTCTGACTGCACAAAGTACTGCCTACTGAGTTATGGATACCCTAAGTAAATGACTAAATTCGGTTTTACGAAACGTCGTATCTTAATTTGAGGTTAAATTTGGTTTAACGAAACGTCGTATTTAAAGTTACAAATAAAGTTCTGTCGTTACGTTAGCTACAGGGCTACTCTAAATTACGAAATTTCGTAAGTGTTCCAATGACTGCCTTTTTCTTGGCGTCGTGAAGGATTGTGGTAAGTTTGAAGGAAGGTTACACAAACAAGTTCAAGTTTTCAACCGTTTGCTTTAATCTTCACATTCAATGTACAAGTCTTGTACATTATATTGTCTTTATTAGTGGGAATCGTTTTTTTTGACTGGTCGTAGGGATATTTAAGAATATTTAAGAATATTTTAAAATAGGAGTTTACGGCAGTGGTATGGTTGTGTGCAAAGTCAAACCCGCATTGGGGTGACGCCTTTACCACTCAACATCATCAAAAAGTGACATATTGTTTTTATTATAAATAATGGTGATTTGATTTACAGATTGACTTGTGTTTTTGTTATCATATAAAGGTAAAAGATTGTTATTGAAATCAAAACCAAATGCATCATTTTTTTTTACAAAAACGGTCTAATATTAGGCCCTTATTCTTGTATATTAACAAATTTGTTACGGACTTAGTGGAGGGCAAACTATCGACACACTCATTAAAATCTGAGTGCACCCAAACGTATATATATTATGTTTGTTTTCAATATTCCAAAAATATGCAGTAATTATTTTAAGATATTTGAAACATTTATGTCCTCCATTTCTTTGACAAGTACAGCTGTAAATGAAATACAAAGCAAGTATTGTATTGAAAATTGTCAGCGAATTGTCCCAAAAGTAAAATAAGATCAACCTGCATTGATTATGTTACTTCTGGTGATTTTGGTGTGAATTGTGTCAAGATTGATATAAAAATTATTAAACTTTGTTAGTTCTGATAATACAATAATGTTACGTACCCAAATATTTCCTACCATAAATACTGTGAAATCATTAATTTTCGTGGTGTTTCGTGGACATCATGACCCAGGAATTTACATCTGAACGAATTTATTTGCAAATATCTGAATATGGATAAATTTGCCCTCGAGGCGTGATAACAAACTAGCTGCCTTCTTCATAATAACATTGATTTGGATTCCTTTAAATATACATAATGAACATAATTTCTATTGAACAATTGACTTTATTGCCTGATTTATACTCAACCTGAAAATAAATTGCGAGGTTACCAGTAGGGAAAATGGTTCTCGAACCATCACTGGCAGTTACATTCAAAACAAGAAGTTTACAGGTGCTTAAGCAACGAATTCATCATCCCACGAAATGGTATTTTCTGACATCAACGAAAATTTGAGCCCACGAATTTAAATGTATTCACTGTAGGAGAGCTTAGTTTTCCTATATTTTCTAAAAAATAGTGTGTCTTGGTGGTACCAACAAATAATGATGAAAGGAAACATAAAAAACTAATTTTAAATCAAACCAAATGAAAGAGAAAATAGTGAATTATCCTTAAATGGATTTTTCCTATTTGAGTATAATTTTTGAGAATATTTAACAAAAATACCAGTTTAATTTTGCTGTGCCATATGTTCACATTTCGGAAAATCATTTCTTATAGGTGACACTTGGGGCCAAAGCAGTTTATAGATAAAAAAGGTAATAAACTAAACATTAGAAAAAATAATGAATCCAAAGTTTTAAAATCATATGAATCCAAATCCAAATAAGGAAATCTTAGCATGAGGGAACAAACATTAGTTTTTAATAAATTTCAAAAATTGAGACAACTGAAAATTTTTAAAAACAATTCCAGAAAATGTTAAGTTCGGCAGCGTATCTTCAAGTTTTTGCTCTAAAAATGATACGTTTCTCTATTACTTTTTGTTGTTATCCGACTTTTGCATGTCTAAAAATAAAAGATTTGTTGATAAAGAGCTTAGATAATTGTGACTACCGTGATATTCAATTTTAAATATTTGTTTCCTAACCTAGGAAGTGAATAATCTCTTTCTAAGTATATGTAAAATTAAGATCTGAAAAGTGATGAAAATATTTTGTTGACAGTGTTTAATACTGAAGTTGTTAGGGCGACGTTTTAGTTAGTTGCTAGCCTACCGACGGTGTGAATTAATCTATATCTTTTAGCAAAAAATATCAATACATTCTGCAATTTATGCTTTATGCAATCCAATACTCCGCGAAAAATCACTTTAAAATACTCACTTAATCTTATGACGCATAGTCTAAAAGTATGCTAACCGATACAAACGGAAACGTAACTATAAAGAATTATCGGGATGGCTATGAATATATTAACATCTATTTTTTTAATTACTTTTGAATTTTTTTTACTAGCAATGGCAATCTCCTTTCAAATTTGGTTTTCTCCTTTTGATCGTATCCATATTGTTCGCAGACGTTTGAAGTTTAGCCGCAAAAGGAAATACATCAGTAAGGTTTGCACATGGTTTTTGTGACTATGACAAACATTTTTAATGTTTTATTAACTTGCAAAATGTAATGAGCTGTCTGATATTTTTGTGCGTTATTATTATGACACTTCATTAAGGCTACACTTAAGACTACATGTTAACTTGATACACATTTGATATGTATCATATCAAGATTTGTGCATCATGCTTCTCTAGTGTACTGTGTATTTGTTTTATTTTAAGCTGTTTGGCTACTGTTTTTTTATTTATCAAACCTTTAGGCCACTAGTGTCACTGATGAGGAATGATGATGTTAACTTGATACACATTCGATATGTATCATATTAAGATTTGTGCATTATTCTTCTCCAGTGTACTGTGTATTTGTTTTATTTTTAGCTGTTTGGCTACTGTTTTTTATTTATCAAACCTTTAGGCCACTAGTTTCACTGATGAGGATTGATTTTCCGAAATGTGCATATATGGCACAGCCAAATTTAGCAGGTATTTTGTGATATACTTAACAGTTAATTTGGTATGGTAAAGCTAGCCTATGCTTATCAAGGTCCTTAAAAATATAATGGTCATCAACACAATTTTGTTGAAAATGCGAAGTCGCTATATTCAAACTGATCCTGGATAAATTCGACGTCCATAGTTTCATGTTTCTTTCATTCCCCATTTTCGATTTCGCTCGTGGCGGATTCAGCTAGCTAGACAGGAGGTACTTACCGTTCCAGAGCACTCGGTCTCTCTTTCCTAGTGGACTTTTACGTGTTTAACTGAAAAAAACATGGAGTTATTTATACTTAACAAAAAGTTCAAACACGGTCAGATTTTTTAAAAATAAGTTATGTATACACTAGCGCTTTTATGTTTTCACAATCTTCAGGTGAAAATTTTAAAAACATAAAAACGCTAGTGATCGTTTAATTTTATTTAAAAATCTGGCCGTGTTTGAACTTTTTTCTAGTATATTTTTTACGCACAAAAATTACCATTATTCTTGGACTATATACTTTCTGTATCCCTCTCTGATATCTTGAAGTTACATACCCAAGAGATTCATCCATATAAGTGATCGAAATAAATGTATTTTATTATTTTTTAACATGTTTTCTGATTGGTCATTTAGTCGTGTGTTATAATCTATGTTGCAGGTACATATATAAGTTATATAAAGAAGAAACAGAATATAAAGGATGGCTGAATCCATTCTTCAAAACACATCGGCATATGACCTTAGTTTGGAATATCCTATTAGATACGCTGTACCTCTCTATGGGGTCTTGTCTCCTATAGTTATAATCATCACGTTGGTCACGAACACATTTATTTTAGTTGTTCTTTTGAAAAAACATATGAGAACGCCAACAAACGTCATCTTAGCCAGTATGGCCGTTTCTGACATGCTTACTGGAATATTTCCGTTTCCACTTTTAATATACTATTTTGGGTTAGGGTACTATAGTGACTATGTTCCTAATCGATGGTGTCGTGCTATTTACTATCTTTTAGAGATTATGCCTACAGTCTGCCATACGTCCTCTGTTTGGATAACTATGTTTTTGACAATTCATCGATATATTCAAAACTATCATTCTATGCACGCCAAAATATGGTGTACCGTTTCAAACACCATTCGAGTAATCTTAGTTATATATTTTGTAGCAATTCTTTCGCATGTTACAAAATGTTTTGACACCAATATACAGCAAACTGAACTGTCATCAAAAATCTATCCCAATACAAGTATTGTCGGATGCCAGTCCACGTTAAACGACTGGTTTAAAAAGAATAAACAATTCTATAAGACTGTTTACTACTTGTTTCGTGTAATATGTATCCACTTGATTCCATGTACACTGCTACTAATATTCAATTTGACCCTAATTTCAACTTTGAGATCTGCGAAACATCGTCGCATACAACTTCTGAATGCCAATAGGATGTCATTGTCAAGAGACCACAAGACTCTTATGCTATTTACAGTTGTAGCCGTATTTCTGATGGTGGAAATACCGCTTGGAATAGATATGACAATTTTTATAATCGATTATTCATTTGGACTTGCAATATTTGATATAGAAACTTCGAAAATCGTGTCTTTAATATCAAACCAGTTTATTCTTTTAACTTATCCAGTTAATTTTTTTATTTCTGTGGAATGAGTAGCCTTTCCCGGAAAACATTTAAACAGATGATCAAAGGAAATAAGTTTTGTCATAAATAGTATTATTATCAATATTCTATTAGCAAGCCTTTTAAAGGCCAACTCGTGTATAGTCGTCATGATTAAGACGTTTTCAGTATTTTTTTCTAATGTTGTCCTCTCATGTCTCAGTCCGAGACACCGAATAAACCTTTTAAACAATTTTATTTTTCGTATTGTGAATATTGAGCTTTGTGTAAATATTGTTAAAATGTAAAAATCATGTGACGCACAAACTATTTTTACTCTGTGTGTGTGTGTGTGTGTGTGTGTGTGTGTGTGTGTGTGTGTGTGTGTGTGAAATCTTGCAGTTGCCAATGTGAATTGCATGTTATATGTAAGTGAATATTGAATTTGTGTTGCATTTATTCAATAATGTGAAATTTATATTTTGAACTATCTGGCTGAAAACTAATAATTTTTTGTCTGCCCTGTCCTAAATTATATAATTAACCTAATCTTTTTTAAACAATACTTTTGAATAGGAATACATTACATTACAAGAATAGTGTAGTATATACTATGTTTACATGAAATGGTAGGAATTTCTAGTTTGGCAGGATTGTAAAGTAAGACAGGGACAGAAAGAGATCAGGATGATTTAGAGTAAATGCCTTGTGATTTCTTTCATTGAATTAAAATTATGTTAAAATTTTCGGACTATTAAGAATTCTCAACCGGGCCACTAAAACATTATTTTCTTCTTTTTAAAAAAAAAAATTAGGTGGTTTATTAATACGTTTGTTTTACTTATCTTTAAAATCGTAACAACATGTACAAAAACAATAGGGCCATGAAATAACGTTTTTTGTTTTACTTTTTCGCATATCTGGGAAAATATAACATTCTTTTATCAAATGACACACTGTAGTTTTCATCAGTAAACATAAACATACGGTCCAGTAATGAAGTCTGCTTTAAAACTGTTTACGTTTGCAGAAAGCCATGAAATAACATGACTAGTAATTTCTGATATTGTCAGTGGCGTTAAATATCATTTCATTAAAAACAAATGTCAGTAGAATTACCAAGAGAAATTGTGAAAAATTTATATAATCGCAAAGGGAGTATTAATTTTACCAAACGGTTTGCTAATAATATTATGAGTCAATTAATTATCAATTTTGGTATTTATCAAACAAATGAATATAAATCACTGATAAGATCATATGACATCGATGTATTTATAGCCTGATGCAACATCAGTGTAGCAACTGGATTGAAACAAGAAAATCTCGGCGATCAAAGGGCCTTAGAAGGTAAGATAAATTATAAGTATCTATTCTTGGTTATATTTTATACATTCCAAATTATTTTCGACTGCTACTACTTTTCTTTGCATAAAACTATCAAACTTGAATACTTTAATCACTTTTTTCACTTAATACCACCGACAGTATACGCTGTAGCATCAGTTTTATACAGAAAGTATACCTATAGCAAAATTTTCAACCGTTTTAATTTTTTAAACTTATTTAAAACTAAGGTTTGTTTCCTCATGCAAAGCATTCCTTAGCTGGGTTTGGATTTATTGATTTTGGAATTTTTGACTCACTTTTAAAAATATTTGGTTTCTCTTGTTTTATTTTTCCTCATTTGGGCCACTATTGTTACTGATAAAGAATGATTTTCCGAAATGTGCACATATGGCACAACAAAATTTAACAAGTATTATTGTTAAACATATACATGTACTTGGCTGCATAACTCGTGGTAAAACAAGTTATTCTAAATGAGTCAAACAAAGATTAACCAGCGATCGTATCTTTTTAGTATTGGAACGCTACAAAAATCTTTTCTTCAAATGTAACATTTTCAATATTTTGAATCGCTTAACACAGCATAAAAACTGAAATTTAATTATGAAACTCAGTTTTTAATTCATAAAAATGAACCCCATTAAAATTAATTAAAACAATAAAGATGATTTTAAGAATTCAATCAACAGTATTATTTTAGCAAAGTTTCGTTATGAATAAAAAAAATTGTTTTACTTTGTCCTTTGTTTTTCCTTGATGAATTAGTAATGTCTTCAAAAAGTGATGGAGCGCTAGGTTATATTGTTACTAATAAACTAGTTACCATTCTTGTTTGACTGTTTGATAGTTGTAAAGCTTTATTTTAATTCACTAAATTTTTTTCGTCAAATGATTAGTGAAACCGATATTCTGATAATTCACGATAGGTAAGGATTAAAGAAACTGTTTATTTTGACACCGAGTATTTCAAACACAGTGGCTATTCACTTCAGAAAATATTCACTTAATTTAAAAATCCTTCCCGTTAACATTCATTTTTCGTATTTACAAAATTCAACAAACGATACTTATATTAATAACCAATTTTAACACAATCTATTATTAGTAGAGCTTGTTCCCACTATGGGGACTTTCTGCAACGATGCATATTACTTACAATTAAATTGTTGACACAAGGATATTGCAAGCCTAGGCTAATCAAGACCCTTAAAAAGTTTTATGGCCGTCATCACGATATTGTTGATAAGTATGCAGTCACTGTATCTTATACTGGATATATTTGACTTACCATAGTTCTATGTTCCTTTCATTCTCAAAATTGTCTTGCACGTGACGGGTGTAGCTAGCTAGACAGGAGGTCCTTACCCTTTCGGAGCACCCGGCTTCACTTTCTTGATGGAAATTAACGTGTATAACATATTTTGCCAGTTTGCAAAGTTTTTACTTTGTTTTTGGGATTTTGATATGGACAAGGACTGGTATGTTTGCTTTATATAATAAACAATTGACACTAAAGTCACAAAAATTATTTTTTTATATAATTTTCTCTATAAAATTATAACAGCATATGATTTTATGTTTGAGGCTTATTAATCTTGAAAGGATATTGGACGTCTGTCGCTTTGGAGCCGACCATTACCAACTTTTCATTTCATTAAACATTTCTAATAAATGTTGAAAGGTTTCAGATTTATCTTTTCTCTTTTATTTTATCTTGTCTTGATATGCTTTAAGATGTATATTTGATTTTATTTTCAGGCCAACAGATTGATAAACGACGACAAACCAATACCGTCACAATATGTCGGGATTAAGTCTGGATTTTTTTCTTTTGGATACGCTGCACCGCTCTACGGTTTCCTGTCTCCCATTGTAATAATTATCACAATGATCACTAACACATTCATATTAATTGTTCTTTTAAAAAGACATATGAGAACGCCAACAAATGTCATATAAGCAAATATAGCAGTTTCGGACATGCTTACTGGATTTTTTCCGCTTCCGGTTATGATTTTCTTTTTTGGATTAGGGCACTATAAGGAATACATTCCCTACGAATGGTGTCATGCTGTTTATTATCTTTTCAGTTCGGTACCTAAAACCTTCCATACAGCTTCAATTTGGCTTACGACGGTCTTGGCCATACAGAGATACGTTCAAAACTATCACTATACGCGAGCCAAAATTTGGTTGACAATTTCAAATGTCATACGAATGGTTGTTATTATATATTCAGTAGCAATTCTTTCACAAGCTATACATTTTTTTAACACCAATATACAACCAATTGAGCTACCATTAAAACTGTACGAAAATAAAACTGTAACAGGATGCCATCTTACTTTTAAATCTTGGTTCATAAAACATATAGATGTTAATTTTAATGTCTATTACTGGTTCCGTGCTTTTTAATCCATATTATCCCGTGTACACTCTTGGTAGTGTACAATGTCTTCCTGATATTTACTTTAAGGTCAACCAAACATCGGCGAATGAAATTACTGAAGGTCAACAAAAAATCAAAATCAATCGACAACACTTATGTTAGCAACAGTTGTGGGCGTTTTCTTATTAGTAGAACTTCCCACGGGAATTTGTATAGTTATTAACACAATTGAGAATACATGGAGACTAAATATAATTGATCGAAAAACATTTACAATTTTGAATGTATGGATCAATTTTTTTGTCTTTTTAACATGCCCGATAAACTTTTTCATTTACTGTGGAATGAGTAGACAGTTCCGGGAGACATTTAAACGTATGTTCAAATAAAAACAACGGTCTCATTATTATACTAGTTTCCAATCGGACGGATCAACAATATTAGTGCTTATTTCAAAGATTTTGTAAGATTGAAAAACAAAATACAAATAGTTTTACAGCAGTTTTTCAAGATAACATTAATGAGAGAAAAAAGACATTATATATATATATATATATATATATATATATATATATATATAAAGAGTTTAAGTAATTTATTTTGTTTCTATGCATTTTATCTAATAAACAAAATAATTCTGTGATTTCATTGTCCATAGGGTAGTCATTTATAAGTTGTCAATAAATTTCTAAAATAAAAGTTGTCAACATTGTATAATAACAAGCAAAGCGTCAATAGTCAAATCGGAGATTTTTGTATTCCTTCTACAACTTTTATTTCCATGTCTTATCAAACATATTCCGAATGTATTAAATATGATAAAAATTTATTGTTTTATACAAGGTAGATAATTACTTTTACAATGATTCCTCCTTATTTCAACCTTTATTGGTTTTAACTAATAACAATTTTACTGCTCTTTTCTATCATAAAATCAGAATAGTTGTCATGAAAGCAATCTTACCTTTTTATATGGGGGTTAATTACCCTTAATTTTGATTTTATAACATTTAGAAGTAAAAGAGTGTTTTATGGAAGTTCTAAAAAGTTCTAAAAGGCTACAATTTGGAAGTAAATGTTTAAAGACGTTTTGTTCGACTGAAAAAAAACTTTCGTCATTTTTGTATTCTTTGAAGACCGTTGTTAACAGATTATCCAAATATGAAAATTTAGAAGGGGTATTAAATAAAACAAACATACCAGTCCTTGTCCATATCACAATCTCAAAAACAAAGTTAAAACTTTGCAAACTGGCAAAATATGTTATACACGTGAACTTCCATCAAGGAAGTGAGGCTGGGTGCTCCGGAAAGGTAAGCACCTCCTGTCTAGCTGGCTACACCCGTCACGTGCAAAGTCAATTTTGAGAATGAAAGGAACATAGAACTATGGTAAGTCAAATATATCCAGTATAAGTTGGATACAGTGACTACATACTTTCAAATTCGAACTGTATATGGAGTTTTAGTAACAGTAAAATCAAATCAAAGAAAGGTAACTATTAGATAATCTTTCAATCGTAAATATTTTCAATGATTATTATTATTATTATTATTATTATTTTGTCAAAATAACAAGAAACATGGATATCCTTAAGTGATCACGGCTTTATACATATAACTCCTAATTTTTGAAATTTATTTAAAACTCAGGTCTGTTCCCTCATGCAAAGCATTCCTTAGCTGGATTTGGATTCATATAGTTTTGGAATTTTAGATACATTAATTTTCAACTTTTCGGCTCATCTTTTATCTATTAAACTTTTTGGCCCCTAGTGTCACCGACGAGGAATGATTTTCCGAAATGTGCACAAATGGCACATAAAAATTTTACAGGTATTTTTGTTGTATATAAATAAATTTTAGAAATTCTGAAGAAAAGATTAAATAAATTCAAGAAACGTATTTATCAAATACATGTACATGGTTATTGACATAGAAGGAGAATTTTTTCTGAAAGACAAGTTCTTTACAACATACAAAATAATCAATAAGCCGAAACAATACAAGTATGTAAAAATCAACCAAACCAGACATTACATTGAGAATATTAACACATATTGGGGATCAATGGTTATAAATTCTTAGACTTCGGTGTTGTCCCGTATTGTGATTATTTGGTTTTTGTGAATGAGTAAACAAATAACTTTATTATACCTCACGGAAAAATCTTAAACTATCATTTGACAATTTCTAATCACGTGGTATGAAACAATTCACAATGTTTGAAGCAGCGGTCAACATTGCCATGGAATATTGCAATGTTCACCACTAGATTTATTATGTTCGGTTTAATAAAGTAAATAGTGCCCTTGGTCGAGAGAAATATGGAAAATTGTCTTCCCTTCGGAACTTTATCTCCCTTGCCTGTCGGGTCGGGGGATAATGTTCCCTCGGGGAGACAATCCTGTATATTTCCCTTCACCAAAGGCACTATTTATATATTATTTTACCTGACGGAAAATTCATAAACTATTATTGGTCAATTTCTAATCACGTGGTATGAAACAATTCACAATGTTTGAAGGAGCAGTCAACATTGCAATAGGATATTGCAATGTTCACCGCTAGGCACGGAAACGTACGAATGTTCATCACGGAAACTATCGAGTATAAGGATTACTGGTATAGACCAGTAACTTCTACAGTTCTTTATCAGATGCAATTTTACGCATTTTAACAGTCTTTGCGGAATAGAAGGGAAAAGAAATTGGTTTTTGTTCGGTATAAATAAATAACACAAATACCAGTTACATTTTGATGTGCTAGATGTGCACATTTCGGAAATTCATTCCTCATCAGTGACACTAAGACCGAAAAGTTTGATAGATAAAATAGGCCAAACAGTTGAAAATAATGAATCTAAAGTTCCAAAATTATATAAATCCAGTTTAGTTTTAAATAAATTTCAAATTTTAGACAGCTGAAAATTTTGCTAAATGGTGTATTTTCTGACAGCACAAAGTACTGCCTACTGAGTTATGGACACCCTCGGGGAGTTTTACTCCACCAGCAGCGATACCTGCAGAGTTAGTAAATATATAACACAAATACCAGTTATATTTTGATGTGCAAGATGTGCAAATTTCGGAAATTCATTCCTCATCAGTAATGAAGTAAATAGTGCCCTTGGTTAAGGGAAATATGGAAGATTGTCTCCCCTTTAGAATGTTTAATTTATGTGGTTTAATGGAACCTCCTAGTACATGCTTCGTTCTAGCTGAAAACATTTACATGACAGTGGTCAAATGTTCAACTGATTTGTAAATGTCAATACACATTACATATTAATGTTTATATAGACAGTATCGTTGGAGATAATTTGTCATATTTTTACAAATAAAAAAAAATACACGAAAGCATTTATTACAATCTGTATGTCAAATATCCTATTGGGATAACCAATCGTCTCAATGTGTTTATCATGGTTTTCCATCATTGTTAACATAGCTTCCACATGACGCAAACAACAGAAGGTACTGGGATCGGTTTATCGGAAATCTAATGCAAATTATTCTTGGCCCTAACAATTTTCATTTCATTGACCTTCGTTTATTCAAGCACTCGGCATTACGAAAAGAAAGTCACGGTTCTTTCGGATGGGAACTTCAAATAAAATAGGTCCCATGTCACGGTAGGCGTTGCAGATAAAGAACCCTGCTGTATAATGTCATCAACGCAACACACAGGCAAAATTTCTAAATTTTTGCTTATAGCCGGCTACGTCTCGATATAAGTAAAACATTCTTGACTGGCACGTTAAACACCATTACTCAAATCCAACATTGTTAACATCGCTTCTACATAAAAGCGCAAACAACAGAAGATATATAGATCGGTTAGTCGGAAATCTTATGCTTCTATGCAAATTATTTTGGCCCATATGCATGCATCGATGTAGCACTGATTTCAGTAGTAGCTGTTCAATATTCTCGAGTGGTTTTGGCTGCTTATTGCTTTTCGCCATACAACCATTGTTACTGTACTACTTTTATTTAAATTTTTTCTGTCCTGTTTACAACACGTGGGTATTCAGAAACGCTTTAAAACTTTACAATTAATGACAATTCTGTTTAATCTGAGGGGGTATTTGGAGTCTAGTTGCAAACAATGGAATGCAATTGTGTGATTTTATAGTAACAACTAGATGAACATCTCTAATCTTGTCAGAAATGGTTAGTTTCAAGCATTCTTAATTTTACGTATACGTATATGCAACTCAGTGTTGACATTATATCATGGTCATAACACATTCAATGACGGAGAAACTTGACAAACTTTCCTTCTCCAATATCTGCCAGGTGGGAGTTAAAACTTAGACGCTAGATATCAAACATCTAAGGTCTAGCTTAAGTATGTTCATCAGAAAATGTTTAAATTAGAGAAAGGGGCCTTTGAAAAGTTTCCGCAATTGGGGACAAACAAATTCGGTTTGCCTAAATACTTTTTGTCTCAAGGATACTGTATCTACAATATAGAAGGTTAGGCTATTGTTGTTAAACAGAAATAATTTCATATAATTTTCAGGGACCTCTACTTTTTGTCCTATTTGAGACTTCGAAACCAACCTTAGGGGAAAATCAATTTTTATTTATCCAACGGATGCTATACCTAAAGTATCTTGTCAAGCTACATTACATTAATTGTTCACACTTTTTGTCGAGCCTGGCATTGCCATAAGGCGAGACTAAGGTGTTACTTTACGGGTGTCGGCGGCGGCGTGTCAAAATGTGAAAGTTGATTTTAAAGTCCAAATCTCTTCAACTAATACTGTCATTGCATTGAAATTTGCAACACAGTTTCATTATACGGTTTACTTATGATTACACGAGTAAATTAGTTGATTTTCCAACTATTTTGGGGGTAAAAACTTGCTTTTTTTACCGAAAAAAGGGAATTTTGAGAAAATGTAAAAGTTTGTGAAGCTCATATCTCTTAAACTAATACTGTTATTTCAATGAAATTTGCAACATATGAGTAGTATTAATAATGATTACATGATATGCCAGCTAATGTTTCAACTCTTTTTGGGGTTAAAACTTGCAATTTTTACAGAAAAAAGGGACTTTTGAGAAAAATGGTACTACAGACCAATTTACCTTAAAATTTAGCATGCACATAAATATATATTATGGGTATTTCCAAAAAAATGATATTTATTTGGTTTTTTTTTTTTATAAAAACGACACAATTGGAGAAAATTTTGAAAGTACACCTAAATCTTGATAAATTACTTTTCAAATGTTGTTTGATTAGTTTCTAGATTATATACAATGCCTGTTGACCATTTTTCCAATTTTGGGAAAATCTTTGATTTTAAATGAAAAAAAAACAAATTTTGAGAAAATGCATTTTGTTCTAGACCAATTTTATTTTGGAATTCAAATAAAGCTATATAAAGTTCTGTGTTGTTTACCTTATATAAGAGTTTATTTTTTTTAGTTTTAGGGCAGATCCAGTTTTTAGCTCAACTGGCAATAGCCAGCTGAGCTTATGGCATGGCGAAGCGTGCGTGCGTGCGTCCGTGCGTAAACTTTAATCTTCTTCTCTGAAACTACTGAACCAATTTTAACCAAATTTGGTGTGGAAGGTCCCTAGGTGATGCAGATTAAAGTTTGCACAAATCAACTTCCTACGGCATCCAAGATGACCGCCGTTACTATAAATAGCAAAAAGTGATAAATGGCTGATACTCGTTTATTTATCAACCGATTTAGTTCAAATTTGGTATATAGAAAGAAGATGCATAGCCATTTAACATATATAACGGGTTTTATTAAAAACATTTTTTATTGGGTCGATATAAGCAGAATTTTCAAATAAGGTGCTATATTTAGCCAATTCTTTGAAAATCTTCTCAGAAACTACTGGACCTATTTGAACCTAATTTGGCGTGTAAGGTTCCTAGGTGATGCAGATTACAGTTTGCACAAATCAACTTCCTGCGGCATCCAAGATGGCCGCTGTTACTTATAAATAGCAGAAAGTGAAAAATGGCCGATACTCGTTTATTTATCAACCGATTTAGTTCAAATTTGGTATATAGAAAGAAGATGCATAGCCATTCAACACATATAACGGGTTTTTCAGAAACATTTTTATTGGGTCGCTATTAGCAGAATATTTTAATAAGGTGCTATATTTAGCCAATTATTTGAAAATCTTCTCCTCAGAAACTACTGGACCTATTTGAACCTAATTTGGTGCGAAATGTCCCTAGATGATGCAGATTAAAGTTTGCACAAATCAACTTCCTGTGGCATCCAAGATGGCTGCCGTTACTATAAATAGCAAAAAGTGATAAATAGCTGATACACATTTATTAATCAACCGATTTGTTCAAATTTGGTATATAGAAAGTAGATGCAAAGCCATTTAACATATATTACAGGTTTTTCAGGTTTTTATTGGATCGCTATTAGCAGAACATTCAAATAAGGTGCTATATTTAGCCAATTCTTTGAAAATCTTCTCAGAAACTACTAGACCTATTTGAACCTAATTTGGTGTGCAAGGTCCCTAGGTGATGTAGATTAAAGTTGCACAAACTGGCATTCAAAATGGCTGCCGTTATTATAAAAAGCAAAAAGTAATGAATGGCCAATACACATTTATATATCATACAATTTGGTTCAAATTTGGTATACAGACAGTAGATGTATAGCCATTTCACATACGTATCATTTTTTTCTGAAACATTTTAGTTCAACTGGCAATAGCTAGCGGCATGGCTGTCTGAAATTCACATTCAAATAAAGTGCCAGTTGAGCGATACAGGCCCTTTTGGGCCTCTTGTTAGATTCAGATTTAGATCCAGATTTAGTTTTTTATTTTTTTAATTTTTTTTTGGATAATTCTTTTTTTTTTACTCAGACAAACTTTAATACTTTCTTCTATAAGTTGTGATTTAAGTTTTCGTGTTATGTACAATAAAAATTATAGTTCAGCTATCTACTGTTATGTGAAAAGAAAGATATTTGTTTGAAAAATACAATTTTTTATATGAAATGCATTTTGTACTAAACCAACATTATTTTTACTACCAATAAATAATTACAGTTTATAGTCTGAATCTTAAAAATGTATTTTCTAATCGATCAAAAACTAACCAGGCGAGACATTTAATTTCGTGGAATTCTTGTTATTTAATTGTCCCCTCCTCTCAAATGTCGCATTTGGGGCCCAAAACTAAGGTTAACTATAGGTAGTTTTTATACTTAAACATGGGTACCAATGGTATTTGTGATTACCCATGTGTTGATGTTATCATAGAACAGAAATTTTTACCATAATTGTGACTAAAAGATTGCACTAGCTTTTTTTCATCACTAAATTAGTGACAAGTACAACAAATTCACGTATGATCCTGTTTTATATCATTTCAACCAGATATAATTCTGCATGGCAATCACAGTTTTACCTAACACTCTTCGCTCTTGAGTGTGAGTAGCATTGGTTACCGATATTATCAATACAAATCCCTATCAGTAACAATAGGTAGTTAATTTCTACCAATCTGTAGAATTGGTTTCAAGGTTCGAGACATGCAAAATTCAATCAATAGGTTGGATATATTTGTTATTAAATACACATATGATTGATTTTATCGGACATTGAAAGTAAACCCCACATAAATCAGATATGGGACTCCTAATTAGTCTTCTATGAAGTCTGAATTCATATTTAGTGGATTGGGCTTGACAGGTGGCCAGGTGGCTCAGTTGGTTGAGCGTCCTGTTTGTATTGGGAAGGTCCCAAGTTTGAGTCTGGTTTGGCCGCTGCATTTTTCGCCCTTTCTTGTTACAATTAGGGGCACATCTGACCCTAGTGTAGAGTTATGGTTTGTCCCAGTCAAGATTCTTTCATATACACGTATATCATGATAATGGTGGTGAAAACCAGAGTACCCAGCAAGCAAACATAGGGACTTTCCCGCACTTAGATCTGTTCAAGTCTGATTCAAAGCTGACCGTGCAAGGTACTGGGATGACATGTAAGTTAAATGTCATAATGAAATTGACAAATTATTACCATAGCCAATGATGCACAGACTTTTATAGAATAAATACTCTTTAACCGCACAGACTTTTATAGAATAAATACTCTTTAAACCGCACAGACTTTTATAGAATAAATACTCATTAACCGCACAGACTTTTATAGAATAAATACTCTTTAACCGCACAGACTTTTATAGAATAAATACTCATTAACCGCAGACTTTATAGAATAAATACTCTTTAACAGCACAGACTTTTATAGAATAAATACTCTTTAACCGCACAGACTTTTATAGAATAAATACTCTTTAACCGCACAGACTTTTATAGAATAAATACTCTTTAACCGCACAGACTTTATAGAATAAATACTCTTTAACCGCACAGACTTTTATAGAATAAATACTCTTTAACCACACAGACTTTATAGAATAAATACTCTTTAACCGCACAGACTTTTATAGAATAAATACTCTTTAACCAATCAAAAGATAACATGTCACAATGACTTCAATAAAAGGGGTTTTACATCATCCAGTAAATGAGGATATGACCCTGAACTTCAACATATGACCTTGACCCATATATCAAAATGCTCATCACATCAATACTTACAATATTGTAATATACATGCCTATACAAAAAGTTAACAATTTTCAAGATAATTCACAATTTCAGTACACGTATGCAGCTATGACCTTCACCTTTCAACATATGACCTTGAACCACATATCAAAATGATTGTCATATCAATACCTACAATATTCTAATATACATGCCTATTTAAAAAGCTTAAAGTTATCAAGCTAATGCACAATTTTAGTATTTATAAGCAAAAAATAACATTTCAGGGGCAACAACTCCTACATGGATTATCGTATGGCTATGAACAAATCTGAATTGCACCGGCCCATATATGCTTCTGACCAAGTATCATTGAAATCTGTCCAGCAGTTTTGGAGAAGTTGAAAATAGTTGTTAACAATGCATGCACACACACACATACACACACTGCCCCATGCCATAAGCTCACATGACCTTTCGGTCAGGTGAGCTAAAAATATGAGATTTCTGTGCAAAGTAGAGTAGAGTGGAGTAATGGAATTGTACGCCCCAGTCAAGAATCTTTCACTTATTTCGAGGCTGTCAGTTCTGGAATGGTGAAGGAAACCGGAGTGCCCGGAGAAAACCACCAACCTTCGGCAAGCAAACTGACAAACTTTCTCACACTAGGATCTGTCCGAAGTGGGATTCGAACCCAGGCGGTAAGGGGCACTGTGATTCTTAAGCACACGCTTTAGACCACTCGGCCACCAAGGCCCTTTTCTATGAAGAGAGATTACTCTAATTCATAATACATGTACAAGTATATCAGGTCACCCTCTTATAAAAATGACCATATAGTATATACATGTACAATTCATAGATGGTTTATACATTTTACATATCATAATTTTAATAATTTCAGCTTTATGTCACAAGAATTCTTATAAATGAATACCGGTACTGTTACATAAACCGTTCACTGAAAATAAATATATGTTCAATATTATGAGTCTTTTATCCTAAATAGCATTTCCAGTTTATATGTTTGCTGTCACATCAAACAATGATGACTTTAAAACATAAAATAATATGTTTTTACAATGTCATGATGTACTTATGTTTTTACAATGTCATGATGTATTTATGTTTTTACAATGTCATGATGTATTTTTTTTTCAACTTTAAATACAGAATTCTGAAAACCTGTTCAAAATCAAAGTTTTTAATTTAAAATTATCTGTTATAGATAAGTCACACACACACACACACACACACACACACACACACACACACACACACACACACACTGTATCAGACAGACTGTAAAATTAAATGTGCTGATACTGAAATCAGATGACAGAAGTAATATAATAAAAGTAACAGTATCCCAGACCTACCAGGTTTCAAAGGAATGAAACACTTGACTAAAATTCAATTTACACATATTTCTGTTTTAAATTAGAAAAAAAATGACTGAAAATATATAATTTGATTTTTTGTCTTACAAACTTTTTCTATTGTAATAATTTTACTTTTTAACAAAGAGTACAAACATGTACGAAAATAGGAGAAAGACAATGTACATGGTCAGGAGAAGAAATGGTGTTTTAAGATTTTTTTTTCACTTGTATCAGGGTGTTCAGTTCTTGAATGATGGAAAACGCCAAACTTTCTAACACTAGAATATATGCCAAGTGGGATTTAAACCAAGATAAGAGGCCCACCTTCAGACCACTAATACAATGCCCCCCCCCCCCCCCCCCCAAAAAAAGTGATCACTTGTCATAATGAATATTGTTAGTACAAGGAGAAAAAATGATCACTTTTTATAATGAATATTGTAAGTCAAATTTTCACATGCTAAATACATCTACCTTTCTTCCAAAAATTCTTGGAATGAATTATTACATTCATTTAAATTCGGTATGCAAACCAAATCAAAACAAATTAAAATTAAAATTGTAACACTGTTTTCTGACGGAACACTGCTGGATACATTCTGTCACTTCCTGGTGCAATATCAAGACAATGACCTTGATCTACTGTACCATACAGGTCTTCCACTGTCTTCAAAGCCAAGCTGGTATAAAAATATCATTATATCTCTTGTACATATCCATCTCCCAGATGAAAAACACAATAGAGATATTATGTCCTATATGTTCTTTAAATATTTCTATGTTAAATCTATCATGATTTCTGACTAGTATCTCTAGCTCTGTACATGATTCCTTTTCTTTTTAGGTCTCTTTGAATACCTGGTGGAAGTCGTCCTGTGACAGATATTGCGTAACAACCTTTGACAAACCGTGCTGAAAGATAAATCATAAACCAAGTTACCAAAACATTGAGAATTCTTTTACAGTTCAAACAGCCATTTAAAAAAAGGTGAAAGTGCTCTAGGAATTTTCTTGACACTAACTTTTCACTGGAAAATCAAAACAGAAAATCCACTTTCTCACATAACCATTCTACTTTCACCATATCTTGGCAAGAAAAACATAGAGAACAGGGTTTCAATTTCAAAAAGTTATATTTCAACTGACGATGATGCATTAGTAATGTTTACATGTGGAAAATGTAAAAAGAAACTGCATTTGACAATGGATAATACTCGTATGCATTTTTTACTTTCTCATAGAGAAGAAAACCAATATTTATCACTTTACCGTGACCAAAATTGACTTGGTAAGGGAGATGGGAAATGGGAATCCTAGAGCACTGAGTGAGCAAACCTGCACAGATGATTGGCACCATAAGGACCCTTATTTCACATCAACTTATATAACTGAATTTCTTCAACTCAACATTAGTGAAATATTCTTGACCCATACATAAAACCACATTAGTCATTATATCAAGCACTGATATAAAACTGGCTTCAAATACAATATTAGTTCCTGTCTTCAATCATTAGTTTTGAAGTTTACATTTTTACAGTTTTTTAAGTCAAAGAAAAATAACTTCTTTCACAAATCTGACCGTAATTCATACTTGAATGAGATATTTTGTTCCTAAGGCTTAGTGCTCAGCATACCACAGATAACAGAAAGACAGATGAATAGAGCTATAGTGCAGTCAGTGTTTTTCCCCAAAGAGGCAAATAAAATAAACTTACATATTCTTTGCCATTTTGCTACCCAGCTATCATCTGGACTCATTAAAGCTACAACACTGAAAAATAAAACACATAAAAATAAAATAAAACGAACATTAACATAGTAATATAAAACGACCATAAATAACAATCAGATAAGAAGATAAAGTATATCAAAATTTAGAAATGTGGTCAATGAACTTGACCAAACAAAATATGTTATGATAAATTGTGTTTTGAATGATGTCTGGTCTTATGTAGACATGAAATTGATGAATAATGAGTAGAATTTCTTTAATATACATGAATCAGACCAACATTTATATCTGAGTGAATGCTGAACAGCAGTTTCAAAATTTCATACAAAATTTAGTAGTATAACCAGAAGAAAAGTCCTTGAACAAAAATCCTGCATTTAAAACTTTAACACCTGAAAATTCTTCTTATAATTCCATAATGGTGCAGTCTCAATAAAAGGGAATTAATTGATGATTTATTTTTCACTTTAACCATACAGATGTATCATATAATTTTTATTTTCCCTGTTTTTACAATCATTCTTTACAATTATATATAAAGACACCTTTCATTCACTCATATACACATTATTCACTCATTACTGCAAGTGGACATAATAAAGGAGAGGTGTATATAACTAAATAAAAAAGATAAATAAATAGAATACAATGATGCTATTCAAATAGTGGATGAAATTTTTTCATCTATTATGAAATTTTTCCACTTTTCGTTCCAATTTATAAGTGTATTTTTCTTATATATAATAATGTTTTAATTCACAAATAACATCATTAAGTGTTAGGCTTTTGTTGTAAATTCTTTGCCTGTATATATAGAACTTTGTTATTAAAACAATAAAATTGAATATATTAAATGATTTTCCATTTTTTAGGAATATATATTCGACTTCAGATTAATTCATCAATACAGATGTTTTATTATAAATCCAGTTTTCTAATGCTATCCATATATCACATACAATTCAGATGTATCATATTGATTGTTCAAAGCAAGGTCAGTCTTTCACATTTTATACTAGTTTTTATTGATGTTTCTTTATCAAAAATATCATAAAATAAAAATTCAAATAAGAAAGTTTGTTCTCCACAATATAGGGAAACACTATGTATAATAAACTCACAATATAGGAAAACACCAAGTATACTCACAATAAAGGGAAACACTATGTATGATAAACTCACAATATAGGAAAACACTATGTAAAATAAACTCACAATATAGGAAAACACTAGATATGAAAAACTCACAATATAGGAAAACACTAGTTATAATAAACTCACAATATAGGAAAACACCAGGTATAATAAACTCACAATAAAGGAAAACACTAGGTATAAAAACTCACAATATAGGAAAACACCATGTATAATAAACTCACAATATAGGAAAACACTATGTATAATAAACTCACAATATAGGAAAACACAATGTATAATAAACTCACAATATAGAAAAACACAATGTATAATAAACTCACAATAATGGAAAACAATGTATAATAAACTCACAATATAGGAAAACACTATGTATAATAAACTCACAATATAGGAAAACACAATGTAAAATAAACTCACAATATAGGAAAACACTATGTATAATAAACTCACAATATAGGAAATCACTATGTATAATAAACTCACAATATAGGAAAACACAATGTATAATAAACTCACAATATAAGAAAACACAATGTATAATAAACTCACAATATAGGAAAACACTATGTTTAATAAACTCACAATATAGGAAAACACTAGGTATAATAAACTCACAATATAGGAAAACACAATGTATAATAAACTCACAATATAGGAAAACACTAGGTATAATATACTCACAATAAAGGAAAACACTAGGTATAATAAACTCACAATATAGGAAACACTTTGTATGATAAACTCACAATAAAGGAAAACACAATGTATAACAAGAGTTCCGCATGGCATAGCATGATACGCCCGTCAAATCTGCAAGTCATTTATGTGGATATTTTGTTTATTATGAACTGTAAAGGGACTTATACAGTTCATATGAGCTGTTCATAATCAATAAGTCAATTCAATTATTCATCACAATGATACAAAATGCAGTGCACAAGTCAACAAGTACAATAAAAAACAATAGTAATTATTGAGATTTTGGTATTATTTTCAGTAACAAAATAGACTTACCACCAGCCACACCATTTATATAATTTTACCATCATGTTCTTGTTACCTTCATCACAAAATTGAGGTAATCTCTAGTATACTGGGTTGTTTCAAAGACAGCAAGTTCTTCAGCCTACAACTCTATGTGTATCTGCTCCCTGGTAGAATAAATTAAGGAAGCTAGAGTAACAGTTCCTGAGCACTGCACTTCGGATCATCGTGGTAAGTAAGCATACCAAGTTTCAAGTCATTCTGACCATAGATGTCAGAGTTATGGGCCAGACAAACCCGCCGCGTACTCCGGCAGCACACAAAGGGGAATAACTCAAAAATTAAGGAAGCTAGAGTTACGGTTCCTGTGCACTGCAATTGGCATCATTGTGGTAAGTAAGCATACCAAGTTTCAAGTCATTCTGACCATAGATGTCAAAGTTATGATCCGTACAAACATGCTAACAGCATTCAAAGGGGAATAACTCAAAAAATTAAGGAAGCTAGAGTTACGGTTCCTGAGCAATGCACTTCGCATCATCGTGGTAAGTAAGCATACCAAGTTTCAAGTCATTCTGACCATAGATGTCAGAGTTATGGGCCGGACAAACCCGCCGCCAATACGCCCGCCCGCCCGCCCATCCGCCCCGCCCGCCAAGGGTGATCCCATAATACGCCCCGTCTTTGACGGGCGTATAATAAACTCACAATTTAGGAAAACACTTTGTATGATAACTCACAATATAGGAAAACACTATGTATAATAAACTCACAATATAGGAAAACACTAGGTATGATAAACTCACAATATAGGAAAACACTAGGTATGATAAACTAACAATATAGGAAAACAGCAAGTATAATAAACTCACAATATAAGAAAACACCAGGTATAATAAACTCACAATATAGGAAAACACCAGGTATAATAAACTCACAATATAGGAAAAACCAGGTATAATAAACTCACAATATAGGAAAACACTATGTATAATAAACTCAGAATATAGGAAAAAACAATGTATAATAAACTCACAATATAGGAAAACACTATGTTTTAATAAACTCACAATATAGGAAAACACAATGTATAATAAACTCACAATATAGGAAAACACTTTGTATGATAAACTCACAATATAGGAAAACACTATGTATAATAAACTCACAATATAGAAAAACACAATGTATAATAAACTCACAATATAGGAAAACACTTTGTATGATAAACTCACAATAAAGGAAAAAACAATGTATAATAAACTCACAATATAGGAAAAACACTTTGTATGATTATCTCACAATATAGGGAAAACACTATGTATAATAAACTCACAATATAGGAAAACACTAGGTATGATAAACTCACAATATAGGAAAACACTAGGTATGATAAACTAACAATATAGGAAAACACCAGGTATAATAAACTCACAATATAGGAAAACACCAGGTATAATAAACTCACAATATAGGAAAACACTATGTATAATAAACTCACAATATAGGAAAACACTAGGTATAATAAACTCACAATATAGGAAAACACCAGGTATAATAAACTCACAATATAGGAAAAAACCAGGTATAATAAACTCACAATATAGGAAAACACTATGTATAATAAACTCAGAATAAAGGAAAAACTCAATGTATAATAAACTCACAATATAGGAAAACACTATGTATAATAAACTCACAATACAGGAAAAACACTAGGTATGATAAACTCGCAATATAGGAAAACACCAGGTATAATAAACTAACAATATAGGAAAACACCAGGTATAATAAACTCACAATATAGGAAAACACCAGGTATAATAAACTCACAATATAGGAAAACACCAGGTATAATAAACTCACAATATAGGAAAACACTAGGTATAATAAACTCACATATAGGAAAACACCAGGTATAATAAACTCACAATATAGGAAAAAACCAGGTATAATAAACTCACAATATATGAAAACACTATGTTTAATAAACTCACAATATAGGAAAACACTATGTTTAATAAACTCACAATATAGGAAAAACACAATGTATAATAAACTCACAATATAGGAAAACACTATGTATAATAAACTCACAATATAGGAAAACACTAGGTATGATAAACTCACAATATAGGAAAACATCAGGTATAATAATCTAACAATATAGGAAAACATCAGGTATAATAATCTAACAATATAGGAAAACACCAGGTATAATAAACTCACAATATAGGAAAACACTATGTATAATAAACTCACAATATAGGAAAACACTAGGTATAATAAACTCACAATATAGGAAAACACCAGGTATAATAAACTCACAATATAGGAAAAAAACCAGGTATAATAAACTCACAATATATGAAAACACTATGTATAATAAACTCAGAATATAGGAAAACACAATGTATAATAAACTCACAATATAGGAAAACACTATGTTTAATAAACTCACAATATAGGAAAACACAATGTATAATAAACTCACAATAATGGAAAACAATGTATAATAAAACTCACAATATAGGAAAACACAATGTATAATAAACTCACAATATAGGAAAACACAATGTATTATAAACTCACAATATAGGAAAACACTAGGTATAACAAACTCACAATATAGGAAAACACTATGTATGATAAACTCACAATATAGGAAAACACTAGGTATAATATACTCACAATAAAGGAAAACACAATGTATAATAAACTCACAATATAGGAAAACACTTTGTATGATAAACTCACAATATAGGAAAACACTAGGTATAATAAACTCAAAATATAGGAAAACACTAGGTATGATAAACTCACAATATAGGAAAACACCAGGTATAATAAACTAACAATATAGGAAAACACCAGGTATAATAAACTCACAATATAGGAAAACACCAGGTATAATAAACTTACAATATAGGAAAACACTATGTATAATAAACTCACAATATAGGAAAACACCAAGTATAATAAACTCACAATATAGGAAAACACTTTGTATAATAAACTCACAATATAGGAAAACACCAGGTATAATAAACTCACAATATAGGAAAAACACTATGTATAATAAACTCACAATATAGGAAAACACTATGTATAATAAACTCACAATATAGGAAAACACAATGTATAATAAACTCACAATATAGGAAAACACTATGTTTAATAAACTCACAATATAGGAAAACACTAGGTATAACAAACTCACAATATAGGAAAACACTATGTATGATAAACTCACAATATAGGAAAACACTGGGTATAATATACTCACAATATAGGAAAACACTATGTATCATAAAGAACATGAACTTGTAATAGAAATTTAAAAATATTAGCCCTGGCACAAATATTAATGAATCCTAGGCAAATGAGTGCCCGAGAGCACAAGGAAAATAAAGTTGTAAATGATGTAATTATGTCTCCATAGACTCTATTATAAACAAAACAGCATACCCATCAAAATTAGAACTGGTACAATCATAAACACCGTCTCTGTTATTCTTCAGATGTAAATATTCTTCACAGTTATCACACCCATCAAATTCAAATTGTTCAAAGGTCTATAAAAATTATAATAATAAAAAAATAATAAATAATTTGACAGGTTGAATAATAGCGATTTGTCATTGACATATTAACTCTATCAATAATTTGTAAGTGTCACTTACAAGGTATATACAGTTAGTAGTTAAATACTCATAATGATTGTTCACTATAAATGATGTACCGGTAATTCATGGTGAATTCCTCATATTATGCTAGGTGTAATCAGTTTTTCTTGTCGTATTTTTATTCATAATCAACCAGACATTTCTCTAAAGATAAATTTTTTTTTGGTCCAAATGGTTAAAACTTTTTGACTTGAAAGCTTCAAGTGAACTATCTAGATGTTTCAAATGGTGTCTACTGTGACGATAGAGATGCAGACGTGAGAGATTATTCAGATAATTGTTCTGAAAATTACAATGTATTATGAAAAAAAGAGAAGAAGAAGAAGAAAAATACAAAAAATATATAATGAGAAATCATACTTTTTGGCAGAAAAGGGAAAATCTATTTGATAGCTACTAAAGAAAAACTCCAAATTTTGGAAAATTTGTAATGTAGACAATGGTAAATATTTGGGAAGAAATTGATTGAAACCTAAAACCAGCATTGATGACATCTTGAAATAAATAAGTATTTAAGAAGAAAAATCATTAACCAGTACTGATCAAGTTGGTCACTTTTGTATATTTTTACTAATTTTTAATTTTGAGGGGCAGTGAAGGAGCACCTCTTCCAGGTCCTGCGTATAAAAAGGTTTCTGAGGAAGGACTTCCTTTTGTACCCCCCACTTAAAATTCCTATTTTTGGATATCCAAGATAATAAAAGGGTTTCTTTTAAGGGGTATCCATTAAAAAACTGGGGCTCAGTTTTTTGGGGGTTATTCAAAAATTTAAAATTATTTTATATATAAATATTGAATAAAAATTTTCTTTCTTTTTTCCTTCTTGCCTATCTCACATACCACAATCTAATTCTGTGACCACATGTTATGATGAGTTATACGTGAATGTTTTTACATGCTTACCTTGCCGAAAATCGATCTGGTTACCTTTGAACATCAGTCTGACTCGCTCCCTATATAGCTATTGTGCTATGAAGGATTTGTTGCAGGTAAGTGTTTGAATAATATGCAGTATTTTTCATAATAAATAAAATTATGTCACTTAATTTCATGTAATTGATGTCCGCATAACTCTTGAATGATTATATTTTATTATTCCGATTCTCAAGCACCTTGAAAAATGTATTGTTATTCATTCGTGGCATGGCAGGATTATGGATAAATCTGATGATGATTTTACATGCCAAATTTGGATAAAAATGGATACCCCTTAAAAGAAACCCTTTTAGTATCTTTGATATCCAAAAATAGGAATTTTTAATTGGGAACTACCAAGTTCACACAGTAGACAGAAAAATTTTGCATTACATTTAGTAGAATATATGTGGAGAGTGAAATACAGTAGTGACAATTTGTTTGAAAAATTTCTGGAAAATATTGTGGAAACATACTCAAAATAAGGTAAGTAATCATATATTAATTTTGTCATATTATAAAATACTATTTATTTTAGGTAAATTTGAGTGGGGGTACAAAAGGAAGTCCTACCCCGACGGATCTTGGTTTAACCTACAAATACTAACCACTTTAATTTGATTGAAACCCCCCCCCCCCCCCCCCACACACACACACAAACCTTCCAAATAAGATACTTATTAATCACTTTGGAAGTGAATGATAAATGCCAGGTGCATGTAGGTAATATTTAGCTGTTACTTATGAAATATATTTTATATGTAAATATTTTAGACGTAAGGCCTATAGCACTGTATCTCAAGGATAAAGTTCTGTTACGCTGCCTAAAACAATATAAGGAACGAGAGAGAGAGAGAGAGAGAGAGAGAGAGAGAGAGAGAGAGAGAGAGAGAGAGAGAGAGAGGTACCTTTACAAGAGAGCAAAGTAAACATGCTCGGAGATTTCTTAGATCTTTTGGTACTGTTTCGAGAGACATGTTGCTATTTTGTCTATATTTCCCCGTCAGATTAGTAACACTCAGTCTTTACAAAATGATTCGAACCTTAATGATGATAACAAGAACGATAATGCATTAAAAGAAATTTGGCGCGCAGTAATCTGTAGTACACGAGAACTATTTCTAAATATGCAGCGCATAGGCGATGAAACAAGACTTTTGAGATTTGATACACAAATATATTTTAAGTTTCCCTGTTTCAATAGTTAGAATACATTTTTCTTTTTGTATTTTATAAACAACAGTAATGCACTATTTTGAGATTTATACAGGAAGACGTAAGAAGAAATAGTTTGGAAGTTGTTAGGTTCCGATTTTGACAGAGGGTGTCAATAACAAGATTTTATTGCAAAGCGTTAAATAATCTACCACCCAAGCGAATGATCATTTATGGCGCAATGTATTTGATTCTGGAAATTACACTCGATATACCTCTTAGTCTTAATTATGAGCCAAACATTTCGTGCTTCAATTTTTTAGAAGATTATCGTCACAACCCGAACAAAGGTTGCTGCAGGTGGTAGAGTGAGTGATGAAAAACTCGCGTCGATTGTAAACATTGCTTACTAAATAATGATTTGATTTGTCAATTTTAATGTAAAATTACAAACTGTGTCACCTTTAATTTTGTAAAAGTCCTAGATATGGCTACTTTTTGTGGCAGTGATGAAGATGCTTTCAGTGTTTCTGGAGGTGTTTTAAAGAACATTTGCTTTGTTGATATTTTAAACATTATTCCACATGCAGTCCTAATATTGATATGTGGGTTTATACTTATAGTATGGAATCGATCTTTTATGGGAAGAATTGAAGTCAGCACATGGGTTCATTTTCCTGGACACAGATTCAGATGGGTTTTTACTTTGATAATAATTGTCTTGATTGTGATACAGATTGCGGAAGGATTTTTCACAGATATTTATGATGGAGGAAAAACATCCCACCATGCATATTTACCAAATTGCATTGCATTGATTGCTGTTATATCTAGTATTATATTTTATCACAATCTTGAACAGTGGAATTCACCAAAGTTTCTTTTAGTCCTATTGATTTACTGGCTTGCATGTGTGTGTTTGAAAATTCTGAAAACTTTGTCATTACATGAAAATGGTTTAAAAGTAGAACATCTGCGACTCTGGTTGGCATGGATAGATGTAGCTCTTAGTTTGGCTATGTTACTGATCGAGCTCAATGGTCTCAGACTCCAGGTAACAGTCCTAGATATGTTTTTACAATTGGTCACATTCTTTTTGCATCTTAAAAACATGTTACAGTTTCTTGCAGTTTTATTGTAAATAAATTCAGTTATAAGAAAAATGTTATTATAAATGCAGTCCTTTCATTTTTGTACAATGTTTGCCAGAAATAAATAATAAAAATTTCAAACATTCCAAAATGAAGACAGGAAATTAAAACAACAATTTATACTAACTGTTTACAGTCATTTAAAAACAAAAGGGTCATTGTTGTCATTTTGAACAATTTTGTATAAAAAAAAAAAGTAAGAAAGAATGAAAAGAAAGAAAAAAAGATATGTTTCTGTAATGTCTGTTTCTTAATTTCAGAGATATGCTTTTTTTAAGAGAGGACTTCCAGTTAAACCATCAGCTGATTTGGCTTCAACAAAATATGTCCAGTCGTATGTCAACTTCTTGTCTCAAGCTACATACTGGTGGATGAATGGAATTTTAGTCGAGGGTTACAAACATCCACTTGACATGGAAGACTTGGGAAATTTACCTCATGTAGGTATAATGTAAACAAGGAAATTATTATACAAAAGCTTTATTTCTAAATTAAATATATTGTTCGCATATTTTTTCACAATAAAAACATGATGCTTTACTTTCTAATTTCTATCAATCAAAAAAGTCTGTTCAGACTAGACCTGTCAATAATTTCTTGACTGTATGTCATAAAAATAATTGCTTTGCAAAATTTTTGAAATAGGGTTTAACAATATTTTAGTTCTTGAATGTGCAAGATATTTATTTGAAAATGTTGACTGAAAACCTTTCCAGACCAGTTCTTCTAGTTCTTTAGGTACTCCAGTTTCCTCCACCATCCAGGAACAGACTATCTCAATATAACTAAAATAAGTGAAAGAATCTTGACTGAGACATTGAAGACCAATTTCCATCCACTCCAATCTAAATGTTAAAATTGTGATAAAACTTAACATAGAAAAAGATGAAAGATGTACATTCAAAAAGTCTGAAATAAGAAACATATTACATTTTTTCCCAAGCATGATCCTTCCTTGTTACCTGGAGCTGTATGTTGTGCATGTATGTACATGCATTATATTTTTACTTTCAGAGTGAATCAGCATCCACACAAGCAAATAAGTTACAGAGAGCATTTGAAGAAGAAAAGGTAAAATTTGTTTTAAAATAATTCCATGTACACTGTTAATAACAATACATTAAATCAACAGATTTTCATTCATTATTATAATTACATCAGTGATTAGTTTATACACAAAATTTGTGTGGACTGTCATTTGAGGTAGTAATATGTAAAGTTTATGTAAAGTGCTAGCATCCTGCATTCTGTTCTAAAATGTAATTCATTTGACATGTTTTAGTTTGATTTGGGGATTATTCAGTGCTAATATCTGGTCTGCAGTTTGATTGGTAAATATGAATGTACGGTAACTGATTTCCCTTTTGTACATGTATATATTATTATTATTATTATTATTATTATTATTGTTATTATTAAAACAGTTTTATAACCTTTTGATCAGACATTTAAGTGGACAAATCAAGATTTTATTGTGAATTGTTTTAGTATCTTCCTAAAGTTCTTTCATGTAATTTGTTAAACTGGCAAGAATTTTTTTCAGTATTAAGAAATAGCTAGTCATGTGATCCTATACATTAAAGATTAATATATCAACACAGGCTTGTATCAGTTCATTATTATAATCAAACATTAATATGTAGATCTTTGCCTATATAATAGTGTGATTACAGTCTTCAACAAAAACCAGTGTTTATAACCTGTACATGCATTGTTTTAAGAAAAACTCAGTATATTGATAGTATCTATGGTAAATATTGATTTTGATAATATATATTTCAGTTTAAAGCTTCAGAAGAAAACAGAGAACTTTCACTTCACAGGGTTTATCTGCGAGCAAGTTGGAAAATATTTGCAATATCAGCTGTATATCGTGTTGTTGGTGATTTACTGGCTTTTGTTGGGCCTTGGTGTATTGAACACTTAGTTAACTTTGCTTACAACAGTTCTTTTCCCACAATGACCCCACCTGTACATGGACAAAATTTTGTTGCCAATCTAAATACAACGAGTGCTGCTAATGCAACATACTCTGTAACAACTATGCCAGGAAATATAACAAATGTAAGTTTTTAACATTTTTCTTATATTTCACTATTATCTCCCTTTGTCTTTAACATGTTTATACAACAGCCATTTTTGTCGAGCCTGGCATTACCATAAATTAGCGAGACTTTAGTGTAACTTTTCCGGGGTAGTTGTAGGAGGCAACTTGTCAAAATGTGAAAGTTTATGTTAAAGTAATTTTTTTTTACTTGATCAAAAACTAACCAGGCGAGACATTTAAATCCATGGAAATCTTGACAAGAATGAAATCTTATACTTTATAACACTCATTGGTGACCAAGTAAAAGAAATTAAAGTTTTCCATGACCACAAAAGTTCAGCTAGTAATTTATACTTATAGAATGATAATTTCTTAATATTTTACACAAGTTCAAATTTATCTGTACATGCTATAGGAGACTATAGATTGAAATCCGTATAGTGGTCAGTCAGTTAATTATTGAAATTGAAAAATTACCATTTTGTTAAAGTAAAGTCATACTTAATTGTTCACACAATCCTGGAGACATATATTTTTAATACTGAAGAGTTTGGTATTGATCTTAGATATACACTTAGGCTGGGAGATGTAGAGTCTGATTGCTTCATTTTTTTAAAGAAATTCTTAGAATTGAATATTTTTATCATTTTTGTTTTGTATAGATAGATCAACATGATTATGTGACCGTCAATGATTTCTTCAGTAATGGATATGTCTTGTGTGCCTTGTTATTTGTCTCTACCTTACTTCAGCACACATTTTTACAGAATCATCATTACCTGATGATACGAGAGGGTATTAGGATAAGAACAGCTCTACAGGTTTGTTACCATAGCAACAAGTAAAATTTACATAACAACACAAATTTTTACAGGGATAAAGTTTAATATTTTTTCAGGATCTTCAAGGTTCCTTATCTTAGAAATTGACATCACTGATCAATATTACTTATCTGTGTATCTGATCATCTTTAGTTTTATACATAGAGAGTAGAACTTAAAACGTCATACTCGTGTACATGTAGATATGATAATTAGAGATAGCAATTTAAAGGTCATATTAGTGTATTACAGTACATTGATCTTTAATTGTTTGTCAGATCCTTAATAATAAAAATACAGTCTACTAAATTCCAAAATTTGTTTGCCGAATATTCTACACAGGATTTAGACGACCAGTCTTACTACTTCAGGTCACCAACACAACTACCATCAGTCTAATTATAGGTATTATGTCTACCATCAGTCTAACTCTAGATATTATATTTACCATCAGTCTAATTCTAGATATTATATTTACCATCAGTCTAATTCTAGATATTATATTTACCATCAGTCTAATTCTAAATATTATATTTACCATCAGTCTAACTCTAGATATTATATTTACCATCAGTCTAATTCTAGATATTATATTTACCATCAGTCTAATTCTAGATATTATATTTACCATCAGTCTAATTCTAGATATTATATTTACCATCAGTCTAACTCTAGATATTATATTTACCATCAGTCTAATTCTAGATATTATATTTACCATCAGTCTTATTCTAGATATTATATTTACCATCAGTCTAATTCTAAATATTATATTTACCATCAGTCTTATTCTAGATATTATATTTACCATCAGTCTAATTCTAGATATTATATTTACCATCAGTCAAATTCTAGATATTATATTTACCATCAGTCTAATTCTAGATATTATATTTACCATCAGTCTAATTCTAGATATTATATTTACCATCAGTCTAATTCTAAATATTATATTTACCATCAGTCTAATTCTAAATATTATATTTACCATCAGTCTTATTCTAGATATTATATTTACCATCAGTCAAATTCTAGATATTATATTTACCATCAGTCTAATTCTAGATATTATATTTACCATCAGTCTAATTCTAGATATTATATTTACCATCAGTCAAATTCTAAATATTATATTTACCATCAGTCTTATTCTAGATATTATATTTACCATCAGTCTAACTCTAGATATTATATTTACCATCAGTCTAATTCTAGATATTATATTTACCATCAGTCTTATTCTAGATATGTATTATATTTACCATCAGTCTTATTCTAGATATTATATTTACCATCAGTCTAATTCTAGATATTATATTTACCATCAGTCAAATTCTAGATATTATATTTACCATCAGTCTAATTCTAGATATTATATTTACCATCAGTCTAATTCTAGATATTATATTTACCATCAGTCAAATTCTAAATATTATATTTACCATCAGTCTTATTCTAGATATTATATTTACCATCAGTCTAACTCTAGATATTATATCTACCATCAGTCAAATTCTAAATATTATATTTACCATCAGTCTTATTCTAGATATGTATTATATTTACCATCAGTCTTATTCTAGATATTATATTACCATCAGTCTAATTCTAGATATTATATTTACCATCAGTCTAATTCTAGATATTATATTTACCATCAGTCTAATTCTAAATATTATATTTACCATCAGTCTTATTCTAGATATTATATTTACCATCAGTCTAATTCTAGATATTATATTTACCATCAGTCTAATTCTAGATATTATATTTACCATCAGTCAAATTCTAAATATTATATTTACCATCAGTCTTATTCTAGATATGTATTATATTTACCATCAGTCTTATTCTAGATATTATATTTACCATCAGTCTTATTCTAGATATTATATTTACCATCAGTCTAATTCTAGATATTATATTTACCATCAGTCAAATTCTAGATATTATATTTACCATCAGTCAAATTCTAGATATTATATTTACCATCAGTCTTATTCTAGATATTATATTTACCATCAGTCTAATTCTAAATATTATATTTACCATCAGTCTTATTCTAGATATTATATTTACCATCAGTCTAATTCTAGATATTATATTTACCATCAGTCAAATTCTAGATATTATATTTACCATCAGTCTAATTCTAGATATTATATTTACCATCAGTCTAATTCTAGATATTATATTTACCATCAGTCTAATTCTAAATATATATTTACCATCAGTCTAATTCTAAATATTATATTTACCATCAGTCTTATTCTAGATATTATATTTACCATCAGTCAAATTCTAGATATTATATTTACCATCAGTCTAATTCTAGATATTATATTTACCATCAGTCTAATTCTAGATATTATATTTACCATCAGTCAAATTCTAAATATTATATTTACCATCAGTCTAATTCTAGATATTATATTAACCATCAGTCTAATTCTAAATATTATATTTACCATCAGTCTAATTCTAGATATTATATTTACCATCAGTCTAATTCTAAATATTATATTTACCATCAGTCTTATTCTAGATATTATATTTACCATCAGTCTTATTCTAGATATTATATTTACCATCAGTCAAATTCTAAATATTATATTTACCATCAGTCTAATTCTAGATATTATATTTACCATCAGTCTAATTCTAAATATTATATTTACCATCAGTCAAATTCTAGATATTATATTTACCATCAGTCTTATTCTAGATATTATATTTACCATCAGTCTAATTCTAAATATTATATTTACCATCAGTCTAATTCTAAATATTATATTTACCATCAGTCTTATTCTAGATATTATATTTACCATCAGTCAAATTCTAGATATTATATTTACCATCAGTCTAACTCTAGATATTATATTTACCATCAGTCTAATTCTAGATATTATATTTACCATCAGTCTAATTCTAAATATTATATTTACCATCAGTCTTATTCTAGATATTATATTTACCATCAGTCTTATTCTAGATATTATATTTACCATCAGTCTAATTCTAGATATTATATTTACCATCAGTCTAATTCTAGATATTATATCTACCATCAGTCTAATTCTAAATATTATATCTACCATCAGTCAAATTCTAGATATTATATCTACCATCAGTCAAATTCTAGATATTATATTTACCATCAGTCTAATTCTTGATATTATATTTACCATCAGTCTTATTCTAAATATTATATTACCATCAGTCTTATTCTAGATATTATATTTACCATCAGTCTAATTCTAGATATTATATTTACCATCAGTCTAATTCTAGATATTATATTTACCATCAGTCTAATTCTAAATATTATATTTACCATCAGTCAAATTCTAGATATTATATTTACCATCAGTCTTATTCTAGATATTATATTTACCATCAGTCTAATTCTAGATATTATATTTACCATCAGTCTAATTCTAAATATTATATTTACCATCAGTCTAATTCTAAATATTATATTTACCATCAGTCTTATTCTAGATATTATATTTACCATCAGTCAAATTCTAGATATTATATTTACCATCAGTCTAACTCTAGATATTATATTTACCATCAGTCTAATTCTAAATATTATATTTACCATCAGTCTAATTCTAAATATTATATTTACCATCAGTCTTATTCTAGATATTATATTTACCATCAGTCTAATTCTAGATATTATATTTACCATCAGTCTAATTCTAGATATTATATCTACCATCAGTCTAATTCTAAATATTATATCTACCATCAGTCAAATTCTAGATATTATATCTACCATCAGTCAAATTCTAGATATTATATTTACCATCAGTCTAATTCTAGATATTATATTTACCATCAGTCTTATTCTAAATATTATATTTACCATCAGTCTTATTCTAGATATTATATTTACCATCAGTCTAATTCTAGATATTATATCTACCATCAGTCTAATTCTAAATATTATATCTACCATCAGTCAAATTCTAGATATTATATTTACCATCAGTCAAATTCTAGATATTATATTTACCATCAGTCAAATTCTAGATATTATATTTACCATCAGTCTAATTCTAGATATTATATCTACCATCAGTCAAATTCTAGATATTATATTTACCATCAGTCTAACTCTAGATATTATATTTACCATCAGTCTAATTCTAGATATTATATCTACCATCAGTCTAATTCTAGATATTATATTTACCATCAGTCTAATTCTAGATATTATATCTACCATCAGTCTAATTCTAGATATTATATTTACCATCAGTCTTATTCTAGATATTATATTTACCATCAGTCTAATTCTAGATATTATATCTACCATCAGTCAAATTCTAGATATTATATTTACCATCAGTCTAATTCTAGATATTATATTTACCATCAGTCAAATTCTAGATATTATATTTACCATCAGTCTAATTCTAAATATTATATCTACCATCAGTCTAATTCTAAATATTATATCTACCATCAGTCTAATTCTAGATATTATATCTACCATCAGTCTAATTATAGATATTATATTTACCATCAGTCTAATTCTAGATATTATATTACCATCAGTCTAATTCTAAATATTATATTTACCATCAGTCTTATTCTAGATATTATATTTACCATCAGTCAAATTCTAGATATTATATTACCATCAGTCTAATTCTAAATATTATATTTACCATCAGTCAAATTCTAGATATTATATTTACCATCAGTCAAATTCTAGATATTATATTTACCATCAGTCAAATTCTAGATATTATATTTACCATCAGTCAAATTCTAGATATTATATTTACCATCAGTCAAATTCTAGATATTATATTTACCATCAGTCAAATTCTAGATATTATATTTACCATCAGTCTAATTCTAGATATTATATTTACCATCAGTCAAATTCTAGATATTATATTTACCATCAGTCAAATTCTAGATATTATATTTACCATCAGTCTAATTCTAGATATTATATTTACCATCAGTCAAATTCTAGATATTATATTTACCATCAGTCTTATTCTAGATATTATATTTACCATTAGTCTAATTCTAGATATTATATTTACCATCAGTCAAATTCTAAATATTATATTTACCATCAGTCTAATTCTAGATATTATATTTACCATCAGTCAAATTCTAAATATTATATTTACCATCAGTCTTATTCTAGATATTATATTTACCATTAGTCTAATTCTAGATATTATATTTACCATCAGTCTAATTCTAGATATTATATTTACCATCAGTCTAATTCTAGATATTATATTTACCATCAGTCAAATTCTAGATATTATATTTACCATCAGTCAAATTCTAGATATTATATTTACCATCAGTCTAATTCTAAATATTATATTTACCATCAGTCAAATTCTAAATATTATATTTACCATCAGTCTAATTCTAAATATTATATTTACCATCAGTCTAATTCTAGATATTATATTTACCATCAGTCTAATTCTAAATATTAACTTTACCATCAGTCAAATTCTAAATATTATATTTACCATCAGTCTAATTCTAGATATTATATTTACCATCAGTCTTATTCTAGATATGTATTATATTTACCATCAGTCAAATTCTAGATATTATATTTACCATCAGTCTAATTCTAGATATTATATCTACCATCAGTCAAATTCTAGATATTATATTTACCATCAGTCTAATTCTAGATATTATATTTACCATCAGTCTAATTCTAGATATTATATCTACCATCAGTCAAATTCTAGATATTATATTTACCATCAGTCAAATTCTAGATATTATATTTACCATCAGTCTAATTCTAAATATTATATTTACCATCAGTCTAATTCTAGATATTATATTTACCATCAGTCTCATTCTAAATATTATATTTACCATCAGTCTCATTCTAAATATTATATTTACCATCAGTCTAATTCTAGATATTATATCTACCATCAGTCAAATTCTAGATATTATATTTACCATCAGTCTCATTCTAAATATTATATTTACCATCAGTCAAATTCTAGATATTATATTTACCATCAGTCTAATTCTAGATATTATATTTACCATCAGTCTTATTCTAGATATTATATTTACCATCAGTCTAATTCTAGATATTATATTTACCATCAGTCAAATTTTAGATATTATATTTACCATCAGTCTAATTCTAGATATTATATTTACCATCAGTCAAATTCTAAATATTATATTTACCATCAGTCTAATTCTAAATATTATATTTACCATCAGTCAAATTCTAAATATTATATTACCATCAGTCTAAATTCTAGATATTATATTTACCATCAGTCTAATTCTAGATATTATATTTACCATCAGTCTAATTCTAGATATTATATTTACCATCAGTCTAATTCTAGATATTATATTACCATCAGTCTAATTCTAGATATATATTTACCATCAGTCAAATTCTAGATATTATATTTACCATCAGTCTAATTCTAGATATTATATTTACCATCAGCCTAATTCTAGATATTATATTTACCATCAGTCTAATTCTAGATATTATATTTACCATCAGTCTTATTCTAAATATTATATTTACCATCAGTCTAATTCTAAATATTATATTACCATCAGTCTAATTCTAGATATTATATTTACCATCAGTCTATTCTAGATATTATATTTACCATCAGTCTAATTCTAGATATTATATTTACCATCAGTCAATTCTAGATATTATATTTACCATCAGTCAAATTCTAAATATTATATTTACCATCAGTCTAATTCTAAATATTATATTTACCATCAGTCAAATTCTAAATATTATATTTACCATCAGTCTAATTCTAAATATTATATTTACCATCAGTCTAATTCTAGATATTATATTTACCATCAGTCTAATTCTAGATATTATATTTACCATCAGTCTAATTCTAGATATTATATCTACCATCAGTCTAATTCTAAATATTATATTTACCATCAGTCTAATTCTAAATATTATATTTACCATCAGTCTAATTCTAGATATTATATTTACCATCAGTCAAATTCTAGATATTATATTTACCATCAGTCTAATTCTAAATATTATATTTACCATCAGTCTAATTCTAGATATTATATTTACCATCAGTCAAATTCCAGATATTATATTTACCATCAGTCTAATTCTAGATATAATATCTACCATCAGTCTAATTCTAGATATTATATTTACCATCAGTCTTATTCTAGATATGTATTATATTTACCATCAGTCTTATTCTAGATATGTATTATATTTACCATCAGTTCATTAATATTCTAGAACAAAAGCCTTCTTGATACATCAGGTCAGCTACAAAAGTAATTTGTATCATTGTTTTTACTTTAGATGTTATATTTTATATGCCAAATTTTTACATACTTGGTACATTTTAGATTTTATTACTTACTTGGATAAGGAGTATAAATTCTGAATTATTTGATTCTTATTTCAGACATTAATCTACAACAAAGCATTGCGATTTTCAAGTCTGGTCATAAATAGTGGAAAGATGACCATTGGTCAGATAATGAACCATATGTCCATGGATACCATGCATATCATGTTTTTGTTTTTCTTTGTACATTTTATATGGGCGTGTCCATTACAGGTATGTACAGTAAATGTAGAAAGGACTCTTAAACTTCAAAATTACTTGAAGGTTTCTAGGACACACTGTCAAAATATGAACAATATTTGATATGATTAGAAGTACAAATTATTTTAGATATTTTTATACTTTTCTTTTAATTAGAAACCTACTTTCTGGTTTTATGTAATCTTCTATTATCACAAATTAATTTTACACAAATCACAAATAGATCAGAGATCAGAGATGTTAATCCCTTCATTCTTCAACATAATACAAAAGTTCTGGAAGCACCTGTTTAATTACTAATGGCAGAAAAATTGACATCACCTTTGATTTGATACAACAGTAATTAATAATGTACCATTTGTGGATTAAGTTAAAAATACATGAGAAAATCTTGTAATGACTTAAGGCTATGGTTTTTAGTCAATTCTTTTATGTTCAGGCAGTCAGCTCTGAATTCATTTGGTTACCATGGAGATAATTAACATTTCTGGTATACTGTCAATCATCACTACTTTTTTAAAGTCAGGTGTTTATCTATTTAATGAAATTATTTGATTTCATTGACTCTGTATTTTTTCAGCTACATATTTTATTTTTAATTTAATTCTTACATTCCTTTGTACATGTTGTTTATTATTTAAACAGGCCGTGGTAGCGCTTATATTGATGTACTTTAAGTTGGGATTGAGTGCATTGATTGGAGGATTACTGGTCAGTTTATGTGCCCCTATTCAGTATTATATAGGTAATGGAATGTCTAGAATGCAGAAAAAAGTCATGGTAAGTCTCAATAAGTGTTTACTTGATTGCACAATTTTTTATGAATGAAACGAATCTATTTCATAATTTATGGTCTTGCTATACACAGAATTAATTAATTTCTGAAAGGTTTGTATGATATTGTAAAACTGAAAAATGTTCATGACTAAAAAAACAAATTTATATTTTATCAAAACAATACAAATTTATTTTTTATCAAAATGATAAAAATAAAGATAATTTACTGTTACAGCTGCAGGCTGATAAACGAGTGAAAAAGTGCAATGAAATGATTCACGGAGTTAAAGTTATAAAGTTATTGGCCTGGGAAAATTATTTCAGTAAAAGTATCACAACGTCCCGACAACAAGAGATGAAATATTTGTACTTTTCGTCCATATTCAGAAGCATGTTTTGTAAGTACTAAACTAATATATTTTAAAACAAAGATGATTCCTCAGTCTTATAAAAAACTCGATTTAATTTGTAACAACACCACCTGTAATTTGTTGACATTTGTAGTGTACATTAGTGACATCAGTAGATAAGACAAAATTATCTGCCCATTTTTAAATGGAAATCTGAGATATTTTCATCACAATTGAGAGACATTTTTTTCCAAAACAAAATGAAATACATTTATATTAACAACAAATTTAGGCTACAATAAGTTTTTCAAAAAAAAAAAATTAATTAATTAATTCAGTATATACCTGTACATTGAACTTTATTAGATCATAAGTTACAACATGTAAGAAACATCTAAAGGATAAATAAAATACTATACAGAAGAAATGCTACCAGGCCATTCACCTTATGGAAGTTGGTTTCCTCAATTTAATTTATTGTATGTAGAATGAAGAATTGGTTGGGTTTTTTTTATTATACCCAACTTGTTAACCCTTATATGAAAACTTTTTGAGACTTTAATTCTCATAATAAATCTTGATAAATTTCAGCTTTCTCTGGAACTGCTATTCCGGCCTTGGGAACCATGGTGGTAAGTTCTTTATATGTATACAAATTGTAGACACTGTTGTTAATTATGTACAAATTTTGGGGTCAGTTGTAAAATAGGTGAGGTTGCAGAGTCAATTTTTAAATATGAATAGACCAGTGTTTTGTGCTCCCAATAAAAATTTTACAGTATACAAAAGCAAGTTGTTAGAAAATTGGAGAAACCAGAGAACAATGTATTTGGAGAAAATCATCAACCTTTTTGAAAATAATGGCATACTTAAGAATTGAGCAGAGTGGGATATAGATATTAGATTGAAGGGCACATTAAAATTTCAAAAGTGAATTATGTAAACGACTTCTCCAGTGATGAATACTGTGACCCCAGATATAAATAGACTTTAATTCTTGTTTTTGGTTCTTTACGTAGACATTATAGTAAAGAGAACTTGTTATATATTCATGTTTCAGAATTACATGACTATTTGTATAATTCTTATATAAAAGACTTGCTTTAATAAAAGTTTTTGTTTTTAGTCATTTACTCTAAAACCTGGTATGCACATTTCAAATTAGAATTATTTCACTGTTATCAGGAACAAGTCAAGGTTATCATTGTATGTACTTTATCATTAAAATGGCTGAATTTCAGTTTTATTTGCACATTTCAGACATTTATTATCCATCCATACATTGAAGATGAACCTTTAACGGCAGGGAAAGCCTTATCAACCCTAGCGTTGTTTAATGTCATCATGATGCCTGTTATTTTATTTACTTTGTTCATTACAACATTTATCACTGCCAATGTCAGCTGTAAGAGACTGGTACCTTATCTACAGGCAGAGGAAGTTGAGGGTCTTGACATAAAAGGTGTGAAGAAACATGCCAGCTCTAAAAGTGACACAGCTGATGGACGTGTAAGTATGAGCCTGGTATCTGTGGCATTTTAGGAAGATAAGACTTGATATCTGTAGTTAGTACATTTGGTTATTTATTAAATTTTCTCTTTGGTTTTCAGAACAAGGTGACATCTGTCTTCTTACTATATCTTTTTGGGGAACACACACACACACACACACACATACACACACACACTGTAACAGAAAAGCTTTGTCAGAGTTTAACATGTTGATGTTGACCTATATATTAAGAGGATTCAATCTCATAATTTGTCAGATTGTTTTCACTAATTTCTATAACTTGCTACAGTAGCTGATGTGATTCATCTTCAAGCAGAGGTATGATACTAACCTTAATGATCCACTATATAATCAGACCAACAAATATGCTTGTTTATGTATTTGTATTACAACAATAAGCTTTGTTTGATTGGTTTTGGATTTCTGCAGTCCTTTATCACCGACATGGGGTTTTTATTTTCTCCATTTTATACCAGTTTTTGCATTGATTGGTTACAACACATACTGACAGACAGATATCTGGCACAGTGTCACAATCTACCACAGTGACTGTAAAGTACAAGTAATAAAAAAAATTATGTTCCATTATCAGGGAAGCTATCTAAAACTCTTTTTTTCCTCTTTACAGGAAAACTTGATTATAAAATCATTGTTCTGGTATATGTTTATAGAATTTGAAATTAAAATTTTATAACTGTTACTTATCTTGTTTTCACAGTGGGTCAGACGCAAGGTAACAAAAGGATTTTGAAAGAGTTTTAATCTAATACATCCATTGTTTTGAAAATTTTAATTCTGTGTTTTTCTCTTTGTTGGAATATTTAAACACCATACTGCACATATAAGCTTGGAATTTTAAAATTCAAATGCCACCCTAATTTCTTTTTAATGTTTGAATGATTTGAATTTTGGTCATACCAGTATTAAACTTAAATTTGTTTAAATTTTTTTTTTGAGAATTCTCATTGATTCTTTATTGTGTTTAAAAACAACATTTTTTATGTAACAAACCTAAACATATATGCAAGTACATTGAGGAAATACTGTACATGCACATTTTGTAAAAAAAAAAAAAAAAAAAAAAAAAAAAAAAAAAAAAAAAAAAAAAAAAAAAATTGTGCATGCACTGATGAACCAATTACTGTAAAAATAACTTTATTTTTGTGATACTTTTATCAAATTATTTTTGCTGCATGATATTTTACATATCCCATTCCTTGTTTTGATAACCTGTTTTCTTGTTATTTACAACACTTCCTGTATTCACCTGTAAACAATGACAACAAACATCTCACAATTATAATTAAACTTTTATACCCTGTTTGTTAAAGACTTATGATAGGTAAAACTATAGATCCAAAAAACTTAAGTTTTAAACAGGCAAAAAAATCCTGGTTTGTACAAAAATCATGTTGGATATATTTCCCAAACTGACAGAAAAAAAACTTAATATTTATTTCAAATTAAAGATTTAATCAAGATGTGTATTTAGGCAACATCACCATCACTTGTACATTATAAAAAAATAAATTTTGTAATTAAAATAGGCTATCATTTCTATACTTTATATTGTTTTTGTGCCAAATAAAAGGAATTTTATTTCATGAGTTTTTCATGAGATTTTCAGTTTTTTTTTTTTTTTTTTTTTTTTTTTTTTTTTTACAAATTTTCAGCTCACCTGAGCTCACCTTTCACCGTCTGTCGTCTGTCGTGCGTTAACTTTTTACATTTTAATCTTCTCCTCCAAAACCACTAGGCCAAATTTAATGAAACTTGGTAACCATCATGCCTGGGTGAAGCCCTTTCAGATTTGCACAAATGAAGAAGTTATGTCCCCTTGGGGCCCCATAAGGGGGGAAAGAGTGAAAAACTTTGAAAATCTTCTCCTCTGAATCTACAAGAGATATACCTTAGTTATTTCATTTATAACATCCTCAGGTCATCTTTTTTTCAGATTTGCACAAATAGTAGCCATGGGGCTCAAAATGGGGCAATTGCAAGGCACTGAGTGGGGAAATTGCCAAAAATTATTTATTTGTCACTATATCTTGAAAACTATTAACTTTTTGTATAGACATGTATATTAGAATGTTGTAGATATTGACATGAAGATCATTTTGATATATGGATCAAGGTCATATGTTGAAAGGTCAAGGTCACAGCTGCAAAAGAAGACTTAAATTACTAATTATCTTGAAAACTATTAACTTTTTGTATAGGCATGTATATTAGAATGTTGTAGATATTGACATGAAGATCATTTTGATATATGGATCAAGATCATATGTTGAAAGGTCAAGGTCACAGCTGCAAAAGAAGACTTAAATTACTAATTATCTTGAAAACTTTTAACTTTTTGTATAGGCATGTATTTTAGAATATTGTAGGTATTGACATGATGATCATTTTGATATATGGTTCAAGGTCGTATGTTTAAAGGTCAAGGTCACAGCTACAAAAGAAGACTTAAATTGCTAATTATCTTGAAAACTATTAATTTTTTGTATAGACATGTATATTAGAATATCATAGGTACTGTGACAATGATCATTATGATATATGGTACAAGTTCATATGTTGAAAGGTCAAGGTCACAGCTGCAAAAGAAGACTTAAATTGCTAATTATCTTGAAAACTAATAACTTTTTGTATAGGCATGTATATTAGAATATTGTAGGTATTGCAGCAATGATCATTTTGATACATGGTTCAAGGTTATATGTTCAAAGGTCAAGGTCATATCAACATAGGAATACTAAATTTATTAATTATCTTGAAAGCTATTAATTTCATGCATAGGCATGAATATTAGAATATTATACGTATTGACATGACAATCATATATGGTTCAAGGTCATATATGTTCAAAGGTCAAGGACATAGCTGCATAAGTATACTGAAATTGATTAATGATTTGGAAATTATTCATTGCACTACAGTTACTTCATGCATATTATATAAGCTACTTATGAATGAAATGTGAGTGGATATATTTCTGATTAAGTTTTGTGGGAGTTCTTAACTTGAGAAAACTTTTAAAGTTTCTATACGTAATATATTGTCTTTTGCACTTTGCAAACAATATTGGACATATCTTCCGGTGAGCGTTAAGGCCCATGGGCCTCTTGTATTTATTTCCAGTATATGGGAACAACTGCTTAGTCGATTCAGGATTTTTTAAAAATTAATTTTATGCATGTTATTTTTGCAATTTTTTCTATAACACAAAGTATTTATAAGGTCTGTGTTTCACAGTAAAATCAGTGATGATTGGATAATTGAACAGAAATCAATGATGATTAGATAATTGAACAAAAATTCAATGATGATTGGATAATTGAACAAAAAATCAGTGTTGATTGGATAATTGAACAAAAAATCAGTGTTGATTGGATAATTGAACAAAAAATCAGTGTTGATTGGATAATTAAAAAGAAAGAAATGATGATTGGATAATCGAACAGAAAATCAGTGATGATATAATGAATGAACAATAAGTAAATGGTGACTGTCTAATCAATTTAAATTTTACATATTCAGTTTTGAAACATAAATCACATCTCATCCTACCCACCAACCAATATTTTGTTAATCTGAGAGTATGCACCAATTACTAACACACATTTCTTTTGTCTCAGAAGGATTGGGTGTTGATTTATTTTCCTTTTTAATCCTGAGGTTTGACAATTTAAAGCACAGTCATTTTTTTCCTTAGATATAAGATTGGACATTTAAGAAATTTTCTAAGAACTGAATTTGTTTCTTACATTGTCAAACTATTTAACCTTTCAAAATCTGTATATAATAGTCATTGTCTCTCTGTTCTTCTATTGATTAATTATTAAACCGTAGAGGAAAAGAATGTTTTTATATACACCATGTAAGTATATGTGATATGTTGTCTTTCCATCTGTTCCGTGGTAAATTTGTCGGATATCAAGTCAAAATTATTCACAACAAAAAAATTAATTAAGTCATATTTTCGTCTTAATCCTTTCATAGTTTAAAAAAAGCCTGTTTGAAGGGAGTTTTACCGTCATAGACAATTTTGATGAATTTTTACAAAACATGAAAATAAAAACCATCAATATGTAAGTTTTAATCTATTTGTTTTTTTGTTTTTTGTTTTTTTTTTTTTTTAAATTTTTTATCATTTCATTTATAAACAGATGAGTAAGAAAGGATCATTTGCTGACACTGAAGGAATACACGGTCACGGGCGTAAATCTTGTGTCTCCCTGAGACGAGATGAGGATATATATAGCAGTCAGAGCTCCCTGGAAAGTTCTATTTCCCACACTCCATGTCACAGTCGACAGAACAGTCAGGCGTCATTGTTAAATATCATAGAAATGAACAAATGGTCAAGTCTCAGCAGGCCATCCAGTACTGCAGGTAATTATAGTGGAACTTCATGTATTTGAAATTTGATTTTTAATACCTTTTTTTTAAGTTCTTTGCACTTCCCAAACTTCCCTCACACATATTTCTTATTAACAGTACTTGATGATTCAAATATTTGTGATCTGTAAGTAATGGAACCTAATTTTGGTCTAGAGTCCATAAGCTATGTTGTTTATTGAAGTAGACAGTTACCAGACTGAGTAATCTTAATTGGTCAGCAGTAATTATTATCTCAGGGTATTACAGAGAATGAAGTGGACAGCCAGTGTGATACTTAAATTAATAAACGGAGATAATTCTATTAACCATGGTTACCCATTAACATATAACAGCAGGATATGATATCATATTTAATATTTTTATGTAATCAAAAACTTTTCACGAAATTTTTTTTTCTTTTTTTCAGTTGTATAAATTTGTTTAAATTTCATTTCAAATTCTGTAATTTTGTAAATTGTGTATTGCATGTATAGAACATGTTGTATTACCTCTGCATGGATCTTTACATGTTTTAACATGTATTACCATGTGTAATTAGACTTTTTACCTGATGACCTTTTAAAGATAACAATCAAATTTTGATTTCCTGATTTTGTACCAAAATAAAACTTGCTGGATTTCAGGTATACAGTATGTGAATATTAAAAGTTCTATCTGTGTATTTTTGACGGGCCCTGTCAATTTTACACAGGTTTACATGATGGGGTTACTAAGTTTTATCTGTTTATTTCTGACCACCCCAGTCAATTTTACACTTACTGTCCTTGTTCCTTCCATGTTTATCTTATTTTTATTTAATTTATATATCTACAGTATTGACTGTTGGTGATGCTAAAAGTGAATCAGGAAGACATCGACACACCAGTGGTTTCTCTACAGAAGACGAGGAGGAATTATTAGAATCAGCTTCTGCACTACATCAACACAGAAATGTCATTGAGATACATGATGGCAGTTTCTCTTGGGATCTTGAGAGTAAAGAAATTTGTTTGAGTGAAATTAATATCAAAATTCCTATAGGTAAGATAAAATATACAAAGTCTGTCTGTCTGTCTGTCTGTCTGTAAAGATAAAATATACAGTCTGTCTGTCTGTCTGTAAAGATAAAATATACAGTCTGTCTGTCTGTCTGTAAAGATAATTAAACAGCATTTTAATTTATATGTATAAAGTTTATGACTTGTATTTATCCCAGAATAAACATCATTTGTTTCTAATTATATAGCAATATTATTATTTTTGATGATTTTAGTTTAGTTGCCTGTTTAAATTTTTGAAGAAATTCAAATCATTGTAGCTTACAACATGTAAATGTAAGTCCAGTCAATGGAACAGCCAAACAAGTGATGTCACATGTATTTATACACAAGTCACATTGATCAATGACATTAATAGTGTGTATGGACATGATAGTCTAAAAAAGAGTTTTTATATAACAGAATATTAAAAGCTGTTCATTTAAAAGGTTTTTGATATCTGATTCTTGTTTTTTTTTTACAGGAAAACTGACAATGATTGTTGGACCTGTCGGAGCAGGAAAATCTTCTCTACTCTCAGCCATGTTCGGAGAAATGTTAAAAATAAAGGGAAAAGTGGAATGGCATAGGTATGAAATAACAATTATTAGGAATTTTCACTTTAATATTTTTACTTAAAAAATCTTTGACATATGTGAGAGATATACTGAGTGATAACAATTTTACATTCTATAGGATATTACATTTATTTAGCCTTAAATATCACCAATATCCCAAATAACTTTTTATTTAGAATCATTCACACATCATATATAAGACTGTATACATGCTGTAATATATCCTGATGACTATCTATTTAACCATTCTGTTAGTAGTGAATTATTCTTATTTTGTTTTTGTAATTTCAGAGGGACAAAAATAGCATATGTATCTCAGAAACCATGGTTACTAAATGCTACCTTAAGAGATAATATTACATTTGGACATCCATATTCTTGGAGAAGGTAAGAATCACATGCTATTCCTGTCATTTTAAATCTGTATGTACGGTAAATTACTGATTGATCATCCTACATAAGGTCACATTTTCAAATTTGATTGTTATTAACAAAATTGCAATGAATAAACTATCAAGTCCATATAAGTATTTAAACAGGTAAAAAAGTAGGTGATTTTTCCTTTGAAAATGAATGGCATAAAATTTAATTAAACAGGATGTAAAGGTCAAAAGGTCAATGTAGACCAGTATACATCTTTACAAAAGATATTAAAACTAATAATTTGTCAATCAGACCTTGGTGTTATAAAGAAGTTTGGCAATAAATTTAGGGAGTTGTATACAGAAAAACACATACAGATTTCAGAATAACATTCAGAAAAGAAATTGACTATTTTTGTTAACAAATATCTAAATTGTTTTATGGCATGTTAACTTTTTTAGACCATCAACAGAACATTCTCTATTTATATTACAGGTACAGAAAGATTATTAATGCTTGTGCTTTACAACCAGATATAGCTCTGTTACCAGCAGGGGACATGACTGAGATTGGAGAAAAGGTAGCTAAAAAATATATGTCACGGATATGTAGTAGATCTATGTTTTAAAAATGTACTTAGAAAATGATTAATGTACCATCTGATATCCTGTAACTCTGTGTGTGTGTGTGTGTGTGTGTGTGTGTGTGTGTGTGTGTGTGTGTGTGTGTGTGTGTGTGTGTGACTTTTATATCAGTTAAATACAGAATTGCATTCATTAATATTTTCCCATAAAAAAATTCCTTTATGTGCAAATATTATAGGGTATTAATCATGTAGGGCACTGACAAACCCTTTTTGATTCAGTCTGCATTTATATTTCCTACAAAAGTGTTTTAGGGACTGCTGTTATTTAAATAAAATGTAGTATTTTTTAAGGAACATGTAACAGAACCACTTGATATTTATGTTGTCATTTTAGGGTGTTAACTTGAGTGGTGGACAGAAGCAGAGAGTCAGCATTGCCAGAGCTTTGTATTCTAAATCTGATACTGTAATAATGGTTAGTATTAACTAAGTTATTTAGGCCTCTTAATTTTGGAATCATTTCAGCTATTGAAGTAGATAAACAAGTTGTTGTTATTATTATCATCAGTATTGTTAAAAATCATAACAATTTTTCAGCTATTTGCAACAAGAGCAAGGTTATTAATCTCTAAGGATTAATCAAAGAACAAGGTCATGTATGCGTGAAATGTGCAAATGTGTATTATAGTATGTGTGTACTAACTAACACTTAGGACAACTTTAATGGTAAGGTGCTAGCTCACAGAGTCAGTATGCCACAGACAAACATACCACCTGTCCCGTCTATTATCTTGGCACTAGTTAAAGCAGTCTATATTCTGTCCTCTGAATGCTGAGTGCCAGGTGAGGAAATAGTATCAAATTTTGAAGTCTTATGTTTAACCCGGTTGGATTCAAACACGCAACCTCACACTTTCAAGCTGACACTTTACCACTGAACTACTGAGATGGTAGGAAAACGAGTCATTAAGAGACTAAAAGTTGGTTTGATGTAACCTGCAATGTATAACCTGATTGACACTTAGGTGGAAAAATGTTGAAAAATGCAAATGCACACTTTTTTTCCAAGTTGTGGAAGCATTCTTTAGGTAAAAAATTTCTTTTGAGTAATCTTTTCATTGTTTGAATTATGTTTATTATAAATATGAATTTTATTCAAGATTTACACCTTTAACAGTCCCATATATATTGTCTGATTATGAACTTTTTCTTTTTGTCTAACTATATTGTTATGTTAGGATGATCCTTTGTCAGCTTTAGATGCACATGTTGGGAAGCATGTGTTTGACAACGCTATTATGAAACGATTGCTTCGCAGAAAACGAACAGTTATATTAATTACCCACCAGTTACAGTATTTAGTCCATTCTGCCCATGTAAGTAGTAACGGATTCTATTAAAACCAAACTCTCTGTGTATGAATGTTTGAGTTTGGATTAGACAGGTGTTTAGTTTACACAGGTTTACTTAGTAATTAATATCAATGACAGGTCAGTTTAGACAGATCAGCTGATTCATTATTCAGTGTGGACAGGTTTAAATTCAGCTGATTCATTATTCAGTGTGGACAGGTTTAAATTCAGCTGATTCATTATTCAGTGTGGACAGGTCTAAATTCAGCTGATTCATTATTCAGTGTGGACAGGTTTAAATTTAGCTAATTCATTATTCAGTGTGGACAGGTCTAAATTCAGCTGATTCATTATTCAGTGTGTACAGGTTTAAATTTAGCTAATTCATTATTCAGTGTGGACAGATCTAAATTCAGTTGATTCATTATTCAGTGTGTACAGGTTTAAATTTAGCTGATTCATTATTCAGTGTGGACAGGTTTAAATTCAGTTGATTCATTATTCATTGTGGACAGGTTTAAATTTAGCTGATTCATTATTCAGTGTGGACAGGTCTAAATTCAGTTGATTCATTGTTCGTGTGGACAGGTTTAAATTCAGCTAATTCATTATTCAGTGTGTACAGGTTTAAATTCAGCTAATTCATTATTCAGTGTGGACAGGTCTAAATTCAGTTGATTCATTATTGAGTGTGGACAGGTCTAAATTCAGCTGATTCATTATTCAGTGTGGACAGGTTTAAATTCAGCTCATTCATTATTCATTGTGGACAGGTTTAAATTCATCTGATTCATTATTCAGTGTGGGCAGGCTTAAATTCAGCTGATTCATTATTCAGTGTGGACAGGTTTAAATTGAGCTAATTCATTATTCAGTGTGGACAGGTCTAAATTCAGTTGATTCATTATTCAGTGTGTACAGGTTTAAATTCAGCTAATTCATTATTCAGTGTGGACAGGTCTAAATTTAGCTGATTCATTATTCAGTGTGGACAGGTTTAAATTCAGCTAATTTATTATTCAGTGTGGACAGGTCTAAATTCAGCTGATTCATTATTCAGTGTGGACAGGTTTAAAGTCAGCTGATTCATTATTCAGTGTGGACAGGTCTAAATTCAGCTCATTCATTATTCAGTGTGGACAGGTCTAAATTCAGCTGATTCATTATTCAGTGTGGACAGGTTTAAATTCAGTTGATTCATTATTCAGTGTGGACAGGTCTAAATTCAGCTGATTCATTATTCAGTGTGGACAGGTTTAAATTCAGCTGATTCATTATTCAGTGTGGACAGGTCTAAATTCAGCTCATTCATTATTCAGTGTGGACAGGTCTAAATTCAGCTGATTCATTATTCAGTGTGGACAGGTTTAAAGTCAGCTGATTCATTATTCAGTGTGGACAGGTCTAAATTCAGCTGATTCATTATTCAGTGTGGACAGGTTTAAATTCAGTTGATTCATTATTCAGTGTGGACAGGTCTAAATTCAGCTCATTCATTATTCAGTGTGGACAGGTCTAAATTCAGCTGATTCATTATTCAGTGTGGACAGGTTTAAAGTCAGCTGATTCATTATTCAGTGTGGACAGGTTTAAATTCAGTTGATTCATTATTCAGTGTGGACAGGTTTAAATTTAGTTGATTCATTATTCAGTGTGGACAGGTCTAAATTCAGCTCATTCATTATTCAGTGTGGACAGGTTTAAAGTCAGCTGATTCATTATTCAGTGTGGACAGGTTTAAATTCAGCTGATTCATTATTCAGTATAGAGTGGAGTGGAGTAATGGTGTTTTATGCCCCAGTCAAGGTTCTTTCACTTTTTTTGAGGCGGTCAGCTCTAGAATGGTGGAGGAAACTGGTGTGCCCGAAGAAACCCACCGACATTCAGCAAGCGAACTGACAAACTTTTTTACACAAGGATCTGTCCCAAGTGGGATTCGAACCCAGGTGGTGAAAGGCACTGTGATCCGTAGGTGTGCTCTTTAGACCACTCGGCCACCTAGGCCCCTCATTTTTCAGTGTAGACAAGTTGTCTAATTATATGACTATTGCAAATCAAATGTTTTGAACATCAATTTTAAAAAAATGAACAGGATTAAAATAAAGAAGAAAAACAGGATTAAAATACCTAGATATATTAGATTTTGTAATAGAGAGGAAGTCTGAAGTTATGTTTGTTCTCCACTGTCTATTAAATTTTTTTCTCTGTCGAAGGTTTAAATTTTGAACAAGACTTACAAATATTAATTAATTTTTTGTTATTGTAAAAAGACAAAGTACATCAGTGATATACATTTACAATTAACTATATCTATCATAGATTTGAATAAAGACATGTATTTTCTTATTGATGTTATTTATTTTCCTCCAGTTTCTTAATATGAATTTGAAAAAAGGATTAAGATTCAGATTTTATATTATTTTACAATTGTATGATGCATCAGGATATAATTGTTATTTTTATGTTTAGGTTATAGCATTGAGGAATTGTCTTGTTCAGTGTCAGGGTCCTTTAGCTGAAATTAAGAAAAATGATCCAGTTCTTTATGAATCTTGGAGGAAGGCACTTAGAGAATTGAAATCAGAAACAAAGTAATAGTTATAAATAGTAACAGTTATAGACTAGTTTTTCAGAGAGTGGGACAGAGTTGTGTGAAAGTCTCGTAGTTCCTGAGAGAGTGTAGAAGAGTTGTATGATGAGGCCGTTTGTCTCTGTTGAGAGTATTTCATTTATATTGAGGTGGTCTCTCTCTTTTTTTTGTCAGGATCAGCACGTTTTTTATATTGACCTTGACCTCAAGTTTTATGTTGTATACTTAATAAACTTAATTGACCTTGACCTCAAGTTTTATGTTGTATACTTAATAAACTTTAAATTAATTGACCTTGACCTCAAGTTTTATGTTGTAATGTATACTTAATAAACTTGAAGTTAATTGACCTTGACCTCAAGTTTTACTGTTGTATACTTAATAAACTTAATTGACCTTGACCTCAAGTTTTATGTTGTAATGTATACTTAATAAACTTTAAGTTAATTGACCTTGACCTCAAGTTTTATGTTGTAATGTATACTTAATAAACTTTAAGTTAATTGACCTTGACCTCAAGTTTTACTGTTGTATACTTAATAAACTTAATTGACCTTGACCTCAAGTTTTATGTTGTAATGTATACTTAATAAACTTTAAGTTAATTGACCTTGACCTCAAGTTTTACTGTTGTATACTTAATAAACTTTAAGTTAATTGACCTTGACCTCAAGTTTTATTTTGTAATGTATACTTAATAAACTTTAAGTTAATTGACCTTGACCTCAAGTTTTACTGTTGTATACTTAATAAACTTTAAGTTAATTGACCTTAACCTCAAGTTTTATTTTGTAATGTATACTTAATAAACTTCAAGTTAATTGACCTTGACCTCAAGTTTTACTGTTGTATACTTAATAAACTTTAAGTTAAGATATCTACAAAGCTTTGAGTTGAACATTTAGTGACCTTTGATATTAATGGGTAAATATGTGTTATTACATGTAAGTCTTAACTCTTTACTTGACCTATGTATACATATCTAGTCTCTTAATGTACTTGTTGTTTTGATTTTGTCTGCCAAGTAGACAAGTACATTTATTTGATATCCCTTATATATGTCAAGTATACTTTTATAATCTATTACATTTAGTTACAATATTTCAAACAGATATCAAATAGAACAAAGACTGTCTCTCCCAATATATATATGTTCTATGTAAAGTTTTATCTCTTTACTTGACCTACATATAGACATTATGTCTCTTAATGTACTCCCCATCAGCTGCATTTGAGATTTGTTTTTATGAATATCTTGTTTAAACTTAGTAGAACTCATATGATTAAGTGACGACATAATTATAATTATTATTTTATAGGCGACAAGATTCCGACACTTCAGCAGAACCAACAATAGAAAAACCAGAAGGAAGAGAGCGGGCAGTAAGTAATGGCCAACTTCCAGTACACGATTCACCTAACTGGAATCCTGATTTAAATAAACAGACAGCATTAAATGTGGTAATTTGCTTAACTTTGTTTTAAACAAAATATTTTGTTAAAATTGGCAAAGAAGTTATTTTTTTAACAGCATGTGAAATATGTAGTTAATTAACTTGTCATGCATCTGCATTATCCATGATTGTGAAAGGTTTTGGTAATTTTTAGCTCAACTGACCGAAAGGTCATGTGAGCTTCTGGCATAGCGCGGCATGTGTATGTGCATGCGTGTGTGCATGAGTGCATGTGTGCGTGCGTCTTTAACACCTGTTTTCGACTTCTCCTCCAAAACTGCTTGACAGATTTCAATGATACTTGGTCAGAAGCATATATGGGCTGGTGCAATTCAGATTTGTTCATGGCGTTGCCATGGCTACCAAAACTAGGTCAAGGTGACCTAGGGGTCCAAAAATCTTTAAAAATCTTCTTATCTGAAACCGATGATGGGAGATGTGATATTTGGATTCTCTAGGGTCTTAAGCCTATGGTTTGTTCATTCTGTGAAATTTCGTAAAAAAATTGGTTACATGGTTTTTGGTGTTTTATTTAAAAAAATTTGTAAAATGGCTTCAAATTGTTATAACTTGACTATTTGAACAGATAATGACATGGGGTTTTCAGTTTTGACTTTTTCATGAAATGACCTTTAAAATAGGGTCAAGGTCACAAATCAAGGTCATGACCTAATTAGTGATTTTTGCAGTTTTAGGCAATTTTTTTGCAAATATTAAGAGATATGTGAATTTAAACCATTGTTAAAATGTTCCCCATGACAAAATTTAAAAAGGTACCAAGTTTCGTAACTATATGATAATCCATGTAGGAGTTGTTGCCCCTGAAATGTTATTTTTGGCTTATAAATACTAAAATTGTGTATGAGCTTGAAAACTATAAGCTTTTTGTATAGGCATGTATATTTTATTAAGAATATTGTAGGTATTGATATGACAGTCATTGTGATATGTGGTTCAAGGTCATATGCTGAAAGGTCAAGGTCATAGCTGCATAAGTGTACTGAAATTGTTAATTATCTTGAAAACTATGAACTTTTTGTATAGGCATATATATATATATTAGAATATTGTCAGACTTGATATGACCATCATTTTGACATATGGTTCAAGGTCACATGTTCAGAGGTCAAGGTCATAGCTGTAGAAGAAGACTGAAATTGTAAATTATCTTGAAAACCATTAACATTTTGTACAAGCATGATTATTAGAATATTGTAGGCGTTGATATTACAAACATTTTGATATAAGGTTCAAGTTCATATGTTCAAAGATCAAAGTCATGGCTGCATAACCATATGGTTAATGATTTGGAAATTATTCATTGTACTATAGTTAAATCATGCATATTAGCTATTTAAAAATAAAATGTGACTAGACATTTCTGATTAATTATTGCAGGATTTTCCAAACTTGAGTAAGTTTATGACCTTTTTTAATTAAGTTCTTTGTAAGTTTTTGGACATTTCCTCAGGTGAGCGTTAAGGCCCATGGGCCTCTTGTTTTTTTCTGGACAAGATGTTCACGTAAGACATGCACAATAAGAGTGTAACAATATGCTTCCCCTAGGCTACAGTACATATTGTAATGAACATCCTGTAAATCTTTATATATTAATATACATGAAAGAAAACCAGATTAAAATTGAATTGGCAACAAAAGTTTAGAAACTCTGAAGAAAGTCAAGCACATTCCTGTAATAAAAGATTTTTTAGACTAATAAATGTAATCAAGCGGTTGTTATTTATTAAACCAGCAGGTCTTTATCAAGACATGAATAAACAACATAAATATACATTTCTTATTATAGAATATTTCAACCTTTAAATATACATGTATGTCTTTTGACATTTTGTACCAAGTTGCTAACTGCTTGAGATATTATGTAATGTAAATATTATTATTTTCGAATATTTTAAATCGTCTATATTATGTTTCGGTCACTAATGTCATGTTTCAGATATTTCACCATGTGATGTACTAATTAATATATTTATATATACAGAATAGTTCTCCAACTTTGAGCAGACAGATGTCAAACTTGTCTAACATGGTTGAAGAAATTAGCAGAGAAGACAAAGAAATACCAGAAGAGAACGATGATGTAGATAAAGGTATTTACATGATTTAATAGGATTATTAAACCACTATGAAATATTTAAGAATTGACTGTCATTTTTTCTTGGGTTATCAAGGAATGAACCAGATTTTAAAACTATCAAATCTGATGAACTGCTAAGCAGTTCATTTTAGATTTGCTAGTTTTAAAATCTGGTTCATTCCTTGATAACCCAGGAAAAAATGACAGTCAATTCTTATATTTATAATATTTTTCATAACATTCTTTTTACAAACTTCTCGAATGCGTCATACAAATAAGAAAGAAAAACCGGTATATACCGAATCTGTCGGCATTATAAACATTCTGGGAACAGCCAATATGTCAATCAAAATAATTCCCGCCTTCTCACTGATTAATAGACGGCTTAAAAAATAGTACGCTGGAAACAAAAGAACATCTCATACAATTTTATTCGAATAGACAAACAAAGTTACAAATTCATATTGATTGTTAAATTACAGCTATTAAACGTTGAATTTGTCAAAAATCCCGATTGTATGGATGACAGGGTATTGGAAACACCAATGCGCAACGTTTTGTTGGACTGGGTTGTGCACAGGTCCGAGCATGGAACATCACGTGATTATCAGTTGCTGGTAGAGAAGAAGAAGCATGGTCAGATGCAGAGGGAATTACGGCAGAAGTATTACCAGTGACAGTTGATGAAAGAAGCGTCGCTGGGAACTTAAAGCATGTTTTTGCATGGTCGAACAGTCGCGAGAGTAGCTCCTGACAGAAGCCTCATTACGACGACCGCTCATAAATAAACATTATCTGTCTGGTCTCAACACCGGCATCGCTCATAGCTTGTATGGTAGTGGCCTGCAAGCAGTGTGCCGTGTAGCGTTTAGAACACCCTGACGATGGAAATATTTTTAAGTATACAATAAAAATCGAAACAAATATTTTATTCATTTATTTATTTATTTAAAATTCAATATTTTTTCTTTCATTTTCAATGTATATTTAATTAAATAACACTGTAAAATGTGATGGCTTGAATGTTAAAAATAGATTGATAAAAGTAAGTCACGGGAATTGCCTTAATGTTCTAGATTTTCTACAATGAGTTCATCATAGGAATTCAATAGGTATTGTAAATATTTTTATTTTTTGAAAAAATATTTATTTTGCTATAACGTGAAAAAACTTGAAAAAACAAGGAAATATCGAAGTATATACGTGGTTTTGTGAGATAAAAACAGATAGCTAAAAATAGGTCAGTAAGGGAAAAACCAGAATTGGTATTCATGTGTGATGTGAAAAACCGATGTTTATGCGAATAATGAAAACAAAAATCAAACTGGGTTCAACATAGGAATTATTTTTCTACTGTAAATATATGTCTTTACATTTTAGTTTAGAGAGGGGTTACTGGATCTCTCAATTGTCTAGGTATTCAGTCCATCTGTACTACTGTCTGATTCACGTCTGCCATAGCACTAGTTTTTCAAAGTTTTTAAAGAGATATCAAAAAATTTTGTAGCATGTCACATACCGTTATGACGTATGCATTTTGTCGTAATTAACTGACACCAAACTAAATGTTATCTTAGCTGGAGTAAAAAATGCAGAGCTTTTTAAAATCCTTATGGAGATTTATTATGGTAAAACACACAAACACTCATTCCGGAAATATATCGCTGTAATAATCATGCCGGTTAGGGTAAAAAATTCTTGAATAGTCCACTCGGCTGTAAGTAAGATCGCTGTTGTTAGAACCACAGAATATTCCCTTTTGTTGTCAAGCTAGCAGACGATATTACCTGGTGAGCAAAAAAGAGAAAGTCGGTCATGGGCAGTTCTATTTTCTTAACCCACATGATATTTCATATGAACTTGTGTTAGATTATTTCCTGAATTAATTATAAATATATTCAGCTTTATTTTCTTTCTTTTACTTTGAGCCGGATTTTATATTTTATAGTGACCATACCAAGCTTGATGATTTTTAATGAAATACTTGTTCATGTATTTTTTACTTTAGACGAAGAGAAGAAAGATGAGCAATCTGGAAAACTGATTAAGAAAGAACATCGAGAAACCGGAGCTGTATCACTGCGAGTCTATCTAAGTTATGCTAAGTCATGTGGTATATTTCATGTAATACTTGTCTTTCTCTTCCTCATGACATCACACGGATTACTTGTGTCAAGTAATTACTTCCTATCTGTGTGGTCAGAAGATTCTACAGACTTTCTACAGGCCAAAGCGCAGGATCCGTCTAGATATAATGAGGTAGTAGTGTCAGATTTATATATAAAGTTATGTTAAGTTTTCAGTTTTGTTTTAGGCAGATTTGGACATCCAGTAAGTTACTATATTGTTTAGTTACTTGTAGATTGTCTGTGGGTTTCTTTTCTTACTATTTGTTTGGGAACAGATTACATGTACCTTGATAAATGTGTCCATCAATCTTTATGTTTTCACGTTTTAGTCGCAATAACTTCTTATTTTGATAGATTTGAAGTTTAATGTTTAAAACTGCAAAATAAAATCAAAGGATGATACAGAACATGTACTATCAGTGTCAACTGTGTTTGTAAATAGTAAATTATTTAAAAAAATTTTTTATAAGAAATACAATTTACTTGAATAAAGTTGTATTTTTTATTTAATTTGGTTCAAGTTTCAACTGATAATTGAGATTCACTTTGAGGATATCCAAACATAAAGTACAAAGGATGTTTGTTTGTTTATTTTTGTTGGTTTTTTTACGAACAGAGAGGAATCTCTGTGATGTATTGTCACATACGTCGCAAGCATTTGGCAAGGAAATCGTAGATATCTTTAAAATGGGATAGGGATACAGGGTGACAGAGATGTTCATAGATGGGGCAAGTAAACCCAAAACAGGGAAATGTTAAATGAAACATTTTTCCTAATGTCAGTGAAGAAATTCAATTTTTTTTGAAATCGGACGGGCTATGTCACCGCTATGTCAAATCCTTGGGCAATATATGTGGAATATAGTACGGTAGTTTGGGGGTGATAAGTACGTGCTGAGGGTAACCGCACAATGATGAATGTATGTGGTATTGAAAATAAAATTTATACATGGATTCTGTGGAGAAACTTTTGGTGGAAAGGATACAATGCGGCGCAGCGGAAGAATACATGAACAGTTTATGTAAACAAAGACTTATTTTTGCAACATTTTCGCGGATATCCCATAATTTAAACGGTCTCTTTTGATTGGATGAATTATATGACGTGTCATTTCTTGGTAGCATGCGTTTTGGCGAGAAGAGTGAACCTCAGTAAATAAAGCAATATTTTTTTAACATTACCCCAAGTTTGAGCGTGTAAGTAAAAGTATAGGTTGCGGAAAGTGCTGTAAAGAAATCATATCTTACATGCATGATAGCAAATGTCATGTTTATAGGAATGTATTTGTTTTCATTCGTTTCCCTTCCCATCCCCTCCTCGAAGCCCCAACAAAATTTGACCTATATCTGATGTAGACATGTTTACATTTTAATTTTGTCGACGTAGCATAAAAATGATTTCAGCATTGTGAAATCTACCGGAAAAAGCTATTGCTGAGAGATTTCACGAGTTCCTGTCGATTGTGCAAGATGTACTCTAGAAGTTTACATGGAAAGCTTTAGGGTAAATCCTCGGTAGGTGGCGTGTATTTTGTATATCGTCGTCGGTCCTAAATTCGCGATGGTCATTGATTCGCGGCATAAACAGTTTTTTGCAACCATCATTTGAAGTTGTTTTGTCGCGCTACGGGACATTTCAGCCTATAACAATATCGGCCTATGACAATATCAGGCCCATAATAAAATATATTCAAAATATTTAATACACCTAAATTTGGACAACTTTGTCATGACTTATGCCTTGGTTTTAATTTTATTTTTAAAAGAAATTATTATTTTTTATTTCATATTAGATTAACCTATAAATGATGCACACACTCCGTTCCCAAATGTTTTAGTCAGAGTTACTCATGACTGTAAGACTCGTCGATTCTGATCTATCTAAACTAGTTCGTGCAGATAGCGTAGAAGAAAGACAGTTTGAATGTAACTTGTATCAATCTACAATTATGTAAAAACACTAAAGTATCAGGATTTTTAAAGACAAATTATATTTACAAGAAAAGGATCTTTCTTTTCAATTCATTCTTATGGTTATTTTTCTTTACACACTGCATGTAATTAAAGCATCATAATAATACAAATATCAAATTAAGATTATAATTAAGATTATCTATTTTTTAAAAATTTTTAAGATTAAAACAAAGTATAGGTACACCTTCCTGTCTTTAAATTATTCATTTAAAAAAAAATGAGACATATATATAATCCATTATTTGAGTTTTAATAGATTAGTGGTAGACTTGATTAGAAATGATAATTTGAATTAATTCTTGTATTGCTTTGAATAAACTTACTGAAATTTACATGTTTCAGAGCATAATAATACTAACACATGTTTATGTACAACAATGCAAATAAATGAAATGAGTAGCAATCTTTGATAAAGGCATTTATTTCATGGGCCGATTTTGATATAGGCTGATTTGGCTATAGGCCGATATTGTCATGGTCCGTTTTTTATGGGCCGAAATGTCCCGGAACCGTTTTGTCGCTATTGAGAAATATAACGATTGATGACACCATAAAAACATCTTTCTGTTTGTGTAATTAATTAAAAATGTTACGTATGAACGTTTTTGTCTTTTCTTGGAGAAATGCTTGGAATGTGAAAGGACCTTGCTTCAGCACAGACTCTTCTGAATGTGGTAATTTGCCAACACTAATACAAAAAATATAATGGACACTTTTCCAGTCATGAATTCTTACTCCCCTTCCATATGGTGTTTTACAACCTTGCTCGCATAGGAATGGAATGGGATAAGGCAGATTGTAATACTACCTACACTCACTTTCAAAGCCTCTTGCGTTTCCTTGCTCTCTGTTCCTACGGCACCTCCGGTGCTTTGATTTTTATGAATTCTAAACTTAGTTTGTTTTTATTAATTTTGCATGATTTTATACCATTCCGTTTTTTATTTTTCAGACTTTTGATGATATTCCATACATGAGGACATATGTCATTTTAAACATGAGTGGTATATTGATGACCCTGATATCTGGATTACTTATATTTTACACTGGTATTAAAGCAGCAAGGACACTGCATAACAACATGCTGAAAACCATATTACATGTACCACTCAGGTAAGTTAGTACATTACAATATGCTGAAAACCATATTTCATGTACCGCTGAGGTAAGTCATGAGAAATAGTACATTACAATATGCTGAAAACCATATTACATGTACCACTGAGGTAAGTTAGAAGTAATAGTGCATTACAACATGCTGAAAACCATATTACATGTACCACTAAGGTAAGTCAGGAGTAATAGTACATTACAACATGGGGAAAACCATATTACATGAACCACTGAGGTAAGTCAGGAGTAATAGTACATTACAACATGCTGAAAACCATATTACATGTACCACCGAGGTAAGTCAGAAGTAATAGTACATTACAACATGCGGAAAACCATATTACATGTACCACTGAGGTAAGTCAGGAGTAATAGCACATTACAACATGCAGAAAACCATATTACATGTACCACTGAGGTAAGTCAGGAGTAATAGTACATTGCAACATGCATAAAACCATATGACATGTACCACTGAGGTAAGTCAGGAGTAATAGTACATTACAACATGCTGAAAACCATATTATATCTACCACTGAGGTAAGTCAGGAGTAATAGTACGTTACAACATGCAGAAAACCATATGACATGTACCACTGAGGTAAGTCAGGAGTAATAGTACATTACAACATGCAGAAAACCATATTACATGTACCACTGAGGAGGGTCAGGAGAAACAGCACATTACAATATGCTGAAAACCATATTACATGTACCACTGAGGTAAGTCAGGAGTAATAGTACATTACAACATGCTGAAAACCTTATTACATGTACCACTGAGGTAAGTCAGAAGTAATAGTACATTACAACATGCGGAAAACCATATTACATGTACCACTGAGGTAAGTCAGGAGTAATAGCACATTACAACATGCAGAAAACCATATTACATGTACCACTGAGGTAAGTCAGGAGTAATAGTACATTGCAACATGCATAAAACCATATGACATGTACCACTGAGGTAAGTCAGGAGTAATAGTACATTACAACATGCTGAAAACCATATTATATCTACCACTGAGGTAAGTCAGGAGTAATAGTACGTTACAACATGCAGAAAACCATATGACATGTACCACTGAGGTAAGTCAGGAGTAATAGTACATTACAACATGCTGAAAACCATATTACATGTACCACTGAGGAGGGTCAGGAGAAACAGCACATTACAATATGCTGAAAACCATATTACATGTACCACTGAGGTAAGTCAGGAGTAATAGTACATTACAACATGCAGAAAACCATATGACATGTACCACTGAGGTAAGTCAGGAGTAATAGTACATTACAACATGCTGAAAACCTTATTACATGTACCACTGAGGTAAGTCAGGAGTAATAGTACATTACAACATGCTGAAAACCATATTACATGTACCACTAAGGTAAGTCAGGAGTAATAGTACATTACAACATGCTGAAAACCATATTACATGTACCACTGAGGTAAGTCAGGAGTAATAGTACATTACAACATGCTGAAAACCATATTACATGTACCACTAAGGTAAGTCAGGAGTAATAGTACATTACAACATGCTGAAAACCATATTACATGTACCACTGAGGTAAGTCAGGAGTAATAGTACATTACAACATGCAGAAAACCATATTACATGTACCACTGAGGTAAGTTAGGAGTAATAGTACATTACAACATGCTGAAAACCATATTACATGTACCACTAAGGTAAGTCAGGAGTAATAGTACATTACAACATGCTGAAAACCATATTACATGTACCACTAAGGTAAGTCAGGAGTAATAGTACATTACAACATGCTGAAAACCATATTACATGTACCACTGAGGTAAGTCAGGAGTAATAGTACATTACAACATGCAGAAAACCATATTACATGTACCACTGAGGTAAGTCAGGAGTAATAGTACATTACAACATGCTGAAAACCATATTACATGTACCACTAAGGTAAGTCAGGAGTAATAGTACATTACAACATGCTGAAAACCATATTACATGTACCACTAAGGTAAGTCAGGAGTAATAGTACATTACAACATGCAGAAAACCATATTACATGTACCACTGAGGTAAGTCAGGAGTAATAGTACATTACAACATGCTGAAAACCATATTACATGTACCACTAAGGTAAGTCAGGAGTAATAGTACATCACAACATGCTGAAAACCATATTACATGTACCACTAAGGTAAGTCAGGAGTAATAGTACATTACAACATGCAGAAAACCATATTACATGTACCACTGAGGTAAGTTAGGAGTAATAGTACATTACAACATGCAGAAAACCATATTACATGTACCACTGAGGTAAGTCAGGAGTAATAGTACATTACAACATGCTTTAAACCATATTACATGTACCACTGAGGTAAGTCAGGAGTAATAGTACATTACAACATGCTTTAAACCATATTACATGTACCACCGAGGTAAGTCAGGAGTAATAGTACATTACAACATGCTGAAAACCATATTACATGTACCACCGAGGTAAGTCAGAAGTAATAGGACATTACAACATGCTGAAAACCATATTACATGTACCACCGAGGTAAGTCAGGAGTAATAGTACATTACAACATGCTTTAAACCATATTACATGTACCACTGAGGTAAGTCAGGAGTAATAGTACATTACAACATGCTGAAAACCATATTACATGTACCACCGAGGTAAGTCAGAAGTAATAGGACATTACAACATGCTGAAAACCATATTACATGTACCACCGAGGTAAGTCAGGAGTAATAGTACATTACAACATGCAGAAAACCATATTACATGTACCACTGAGGTAAGTTAGGAGTAATAGTACATTACAACATGCAGAAAACCATATTACATGTACCACTGAGGTAAGTCAGGAGTAATAGTACATTACAACATGCTTTAAACCATATTACATGTACCACTGAGGTAAGTCAGGAGTAATAGTACATTACAACATGCTTTAAACCATATTACATGTACCACTGAGGTAAGTCAGGAGTAATAGTACATTACAACATGCTGAAAACCATATTACATGTACCACTAAGGTAAGTCAGAAGTAATAGGACATTACAACATGCTGAAAACCATATTACATGTACCACTGAGGTAAGTCAGGAGTAATAGTACATTACAACATGCTGAAAACCATATTACATGTACCACTGAGGTAAGTTAGGAGTAATAGTACATTACAACATGCAGAAAACCATATTACATGTACCACTGAGGTAAGTCAGGAGTAATAGTACATTACAACATGCTTTAAACCATATTACATGTACCACTGAGGTAAGTCAGGAGTAATAGTACATTACAACATGCTGAAAACCATATTACATGTACCACTGAGGTAAGTCAGGAGTAATAGGACATTACAACATGCTGAAAACCATATTACATGTACCACTGAGGAGGGTCAGGAGAAACAGCACATTACAATATGCTGAAAACCATGTTACATGTACCACTAAGGTAAGTCAGGAGTAATAGGACATTACAACATGCTGAAAACCATATTACATGTACCACTGAGGAGGGTCAGGAGAAACAGCACATTACAATATGCTGAAAACCATATTACATGTACCACTGAGGTAAGTCAGGAGTAATAGTACATTACAACATGCAGAAAACCATATTACATGTACCACTGAGGTAAGTCAGGAGTAATAGTACATTACAACATGCTGAAAACCATATTACATGTACCACTAAGGTAAGTCAGGAGTAATAGTACATTACAACATGCTGAAAACCATATTACATGTACCACTGAGGTAAGTCAGGAGTAATAGTACATTACAACATGGGGAAAACCATATTTCATGTACCACTGAGGTAAGTCAGGAGTACTTGTATTTTCTTGATACTTCTTTTGTGACTCTCTCTCTCTCTCTCTCTCTCTCTCTCTCTCTCTCTCTCTCTCTCTCTCTTTCTCTGTGCATGTGTGTGTGTGTGTGTGTGTGTGTGTGTGTGTGTGTGTGTGTGTGTGAAAATTTATATTTACAAAATAATTTTCATCTTTTACAGATTTTTTGATACCAATCCAACAGGTAGAATAATAAACAGATTTTCTGCAGACATTGGACAAATTGATCAGGTGACCTTTACACTTTTATAAAGCTGATTAAGAGGAGAAAATAATTAATTAGAAATGTGTTTGTTTAAGGGAACATTGTTTTACTAAAGTATACTAGATTTCTGTTTTGCAGTAAACTACATGTTTTTAAGAGATGGCTTAATATGAATGTGATGATCTACAGTGTAATTTATTTTTATAAAATTTTCTGTTATGAGAATCAGTCATTCATATGTACAGTATTTGATGAATAAAAAATGTATATAATGTACTAGTATGAACAATTATAAGATACATTTTTATGTTCGATGAAAAATTCTTGTAAAATTTGTTGTTTGTTAGCTTTAAAGTCATTGAAAACTGTATTAAATGCGTCAATTTTTTTTTTTTAAAGAAATCTTACAATGGTAAAATAACATTTTTAAATTCAGAAGTAAAGAAATGAAATCATTACAATTCTGTATTGAATTTTCTCTAAGACTTACCTATTTTCTTCTTTTTTTTTACAGAAATTACCAGCAACCTATGACTCTTTGTTTAAATGCGTATTTACAACTTTATCAGCGTTGATTATAAATATTATAGGTACTTGGTACTTCCTGTTCGCTGCCATACCTATATTGATTTTATACTTCTGTATACAACACTTCTTCAGAACAACTGCCAGGTATGTATCATCACACTGAACACTTCATCAGAACAACTGTCAGGTATGAAATATCAGATAGAACACTTCTTTAGAAAACCTGCCAGTATGTATTATCGGACAGAAACTTCTTCAAAACAACTGCCAGGTATGAAATATCAGATGGAACACTTCTTCAGAATAATTGCTAGGTTTGTAATATCAGACTGAACACATCTTCAGAACAACTGCCACATACATGTATGTATTATCAGACAGAACACATCTTCAGAACAACTGCCAAATATGTAATTTCAGACTTAATACCTCATCAGAAGCAGCCAGGTATGTATTATCAGAACTTAACAGAACATCTGTCAGTTATGTAATAACAGATAGAACACTTCTTCAGAACACTTGCCAAGTATGTATTATCACAGTGCTTGCCACAAGAAGACTCAAATTGTTAATAATCTTGAAAACTATTAACTTTTTGTATAGGCTTATATATTAGAATATTGTAGGTATTGAAATGGCGATCATTTTGATATATGGTTCAAGGTCATATGTTCAAAAGTCAAGGTCACAGCTGCAAAACAAGACTTAAATTGCTAATTATCTTTGAAAACTATTAACTTTTTTTTATAGGCATGTATATTAGAATATGGTAGGTATTGACATAATGATCATATATGTTCAAAGGTCAAGGACATAGTTGCATACGTATACTGAAATTGGTTAATGATTTGGAAATTATTCATTGCACTACAGTTACTTCATGCATATTATATAAGCTACTTATAAATGAAATGTTACTGGATATATTTCTGATTAAGTTTTGTGGCAGTTCTTAACTTGAGAAAACTTGCAAAGTTTCTGTACTGAATATATTGTCTATTGCACTTTGCAAACAATTTTGGACATATCCTCAGGTGAGCGTTAAGGCCCATGGGCCTCTTGTTATAATTATAAATGTACATGCATGGACAAATTACAGACTGCTGTTATTATAATTATAAACTTCTTTTTTATATTTGTCCACAGAGAGCTACAAAGATTAGACAGTGTATCAAAATCACCGATATTTTCACATTTTTCTGAGACTCTTAATGGTTTACAAACAATACGAGCTTATGGGTAAGTAGGTTTACACCTATCTCCAGGAAAAAATATAATAATATAAAATCATGCATTCTCCTACAATTTGAAACATCATATCATCTGTAATAGAACTACATGATTTTCAAGAGAGAAACATGAAAAATAACAAACAACAAGAAACCAGAATGTTATCTGATTGTTATGTTATTGAAGGATCTACCAGCCGCTAAAATTGTAAACAAAAAAGATCTATGTCATCAGATTTTTATCTAGATAGTCTAATAATGTTTGTAAAAGCTTTGTGCTTTGTGTGTAAGTGTGATGTACCTCAAAAATGTGTGAGACTTAACAGGTATGTTATTTTCAACATAAATATTTATATTGAGAATCCAGTTGCTTATTGTTAAAATTTCTGTCAGTTTCTAAATCAAGATATTAAAAAATCTCCCTCTTTTGTTTCCAGGGTAGAAGAAAGATTTAGACAGTTAGCGATGAAGGCCATCAACACTAATGTAACACCTTTCTTATTTATACATACTATTAATAGATGGTTAGGTGTCAGATTGGTAAGTATAACTGTTTAAAAGGGAAACAACTCTTACATAAAGACACATAGTACATATACAAAAATTTGGATAATTTGAAGTACATAGGTCTTTGATTTTGACTTTAACTTACCATGGTGTTTGAGTTTTTGATTAGCAACAAGATTTGTTGGAAAAGAAAACAACTTGACGTTACCTCTGTTATTGAGAGATGACATCAGAGCTATTAAAATTGTTCTTTATCTAATGCTTAAAGTGTTATACATATAGGGCTTAAATACTGGGAACAGTTGTTTCAAAAGCTTAGTAAGTTTATTAATGATACACACATTTCAAAAAAAGGGTCATAGACTCCAATGGCCACTTGTCTGAAATACTGATCCGATAATGATCCAAATTTCAATGCACCTTGTCCCTATAGTCACACACTGTACCCCAGATTTCCCCTCCTTGCAACCTTGCCAATAATTGAATCATTATTAGATCAATAATTTTATCATGAATTGATTCATTTAAGCATTGAATTTTCATTTGGGTCATTGAGAAATAACCTGAATGGATATTGTGCACACTGTAATTTGCAAAGCAAATTATGCATAATTGTGCAGAGTGTCCATTCAGATTATTTATCAATGACGCAAATGAAAATCAGTTTCAATGCTTATAATTAAATTTTAAATACAACTTAATCAAATGGTAAAATAACTTAACAATTTTAAAACAAGGTAAAATGACACTTGCTAAAAGTAGTTCATTCTTGATTACATCACAACCACTTCGGCACATGAGTTTGAGTCATTGAGAAATGACTTGACATAATTTAACTTTTCAACTATTGAAATTGTTAGAAATTTGTCAAATTAAATGATCCAGATATAATTGTATCTCTACATTGTAGTTGTACATAAATTAACTTGCTTAAATTGAGTTTTGTGTTTTTGAAAACTGTACCTACAGGTAGTAGTATGGACAGAATCAATTTATTTAACTGAATAAAAACCCAATTACGCTGTAACTCATATTTGTTTGAGTTGTATACTGTAAGTGTAGATTTTTTCGCAGTGTACTTTTTTTTGTTTATTTCACGGTCGAAGAATTTCCCCGAAAATTTGTACCACGCAAACAATAATACATTAAAGTACATAGTCAACATCGATATTGTCTCTATTAATATGGACCATGTACATTAAATTATTCATATTTAATCCAATCATTTACAATAAACCCGTCACTGGTACACTATTAACAAATTTATTGAATTCAGAATTATTCTGAATCAAGAAGATTTTGATTAGCACTTCTGGGGTTGTGGAAATTTTAGGATGAAGCCATTTTTCAACATTTTCACAACTGGACACATAACCATTTACTGAATAAACCTGGTATGAGCTTTTTTAAAATCATTTCTGAGTGGTACTTACCTGATTAATTAATCAACTAAGTCAATTCATAGAACTCAATCAATCGTTCACTAGTAAGTAAAACACTAAGTACAATTGCCGATATACTAGAATCTATAGTCTATTTCATCATTTTATATATTGCCGATGTGTTATACATGTAGTCCGTTTCATGATCTTTTATTTTATAATCAGTTTCATAAATCCATGAATATTACACCCCGCGAAAAAGGTCCGAAATTTAAAACTGCGAAAATTTGACCCAATGAAATTAAGTACATTTACAGTATTCTGTTTCATAAAACCCTGATTACACTGTATCATCTGCTATATATGTTTTTTTATTGTAACAGTTGTCGGATTATATGGGAGTATTTACATGTATGTACACTGTATCATCTTACTCTGTATCATCTGCTATATATGATTGTTTAATATAGTATCTTGTGTTTCATAAAATTTTGATTACGATGTAATTTTCCTCCATATACGGTATTTTATTGTAGGATTACATGGGAGCAGTTATTGTGTTAGTAGCATCAACAGCTAGTTTGAGTGCCTGTATCAATGGTCATACAGTCCCAGCATTTGTTGGACTGTCTGTGTCATATGCATTATTGGTAAGTATATATATAAATGTATTCATATGTTGATATAATAATAAAATAATGTCTTCATATTTTTTACCAGTAGTCTTTCTTTTAACAAGACGGCTGTGAATATGTTTTTTTTTCAAGTTTATATATTATTTAATCAGTTTTATTTACAATTTTGTTTTAATGTCCCTAAATTAACTTGCTAGCTCACTTATTTCCACACTTATGGACTAATAAAATGTTTGCATGGAATTAAAGTTTTTAAAAGCATCATAGCACTGCCATTTGAAATTTGTACATTCTAATATTTATTGTCTTCTTGAAGTTCTCTATTTTTATTGTACATATAATTGTATATAAACTAAGTCACTGTAAATGAACTGGGTTGTCATTTTCACTATGTTTTATGTAAGTATCACTGTAAATGAACTGGATTGTCATTTCCATTCACTATGTTTTATGTAGGTATCATTGTATTTGAACTGGGTTGTCATTTCCATTTGCTATGTTTTATGTAAGTATCACTTTATGAACAGGGTTGTCACTTCCATTCACTATGTTTTATGTAGGTATCACTGTAAATGAACTGGGTTGTCATTTCCATTCACTATGTTTTATGTAGGTATCACTGTAAATGAACTGGGTTGTCATTTCTATTTGCTATGTTTTATGTAAGTATCACTGTAAATGAACTAGGTTGTCATTTCCATTTGCTATGTTTTATGTAAGTATCACTATATGAACAGGGTTGCCATTTCCATTCACTATGTTTTATGTAAGTATAACTGTATATGAACTGGGTTGTCATTTCCATTCACTTTGTTTTAGGTAGGTATTACTGTATATGAACTGGGTTGTCACTTCCAATTTGCTATGTTTTATATATGTAGGTATCACTGTATTTGAACTGGGTTGTCATTTCCATTTGCTATGTTTTATGTAAGTTTCACTGTAAATGAACAGGGTTGTCATTTCCATTCACTATGTTTAATGTAAGTATCACTGTAAATGAACTGGGTTGTCATTTCCATTCATTGTGTTTTATGTAAGTATCACTGTAAATGAACTGGGTTGTCATTTCCATTCACTGTGTTTTATGTAAGTATCACTGTAAATGAACTGGGTTGTCATTTCCATTCACTGTGTTTTATGTAGGTATCACTGTTAATGAACTGGGTTGTCATTTCCATTCACTATGTTTTATGTAGGTTTCACTGTGTATGAACAGGGATGTCATTTCCATTTGCTATGTTTTATGTAAGTATCACTATATCAACTGGGTTGTCACTTCTATTCACTATGTTTTATGTAGGTATCACTGTATATGAACAGGGTTGTCATTTCCATTCACTATGTTTAATGTAAGTATCACTGTAAATGAACTGGGTTGTCATTTCCATTCATTGTGTTTTATGTAAGTATCACTGTAAATGAACTGGGTTGTCATTTCCATTCACTGTGTTTTATGTAAGTATCACTGTAAATGAACTGGGTTGTCATTTCCATTCACTGTGTTTTATGTAGGTATCACTGTTAATGAACTGGGTTGTCATTTCCATTCACTATGTTTTATGTAGGTTTCACTGTGTATGAACAGGGATGTCATTTCCATTTGCTATGTTTTATGTAAGTATCACTATATCAACTGGGTTGTCACTTCTATTCACTATGTTTTATGTAGGTATCACTGTATATGAACAGGGTTGTCATTTCCATTTGCTATGTTTTATGTAAGTATCACTATATGAACAGGGTTGTCATTTCCATTCACTGTGTTTTATATAGGTATCACTGTATATGAACAGGGTTTTCATTTCCATTCACTGTGTTTTATATATGTATCACTGTATATGAACTGGGTTGTCATTCTCACTATCTTTTATTTAGGTATCACTGTATATGAATTGGGTTGTAAGAAATATGGCTGAAGCAGAAATGTTAATGAATGCTGTAGAAAGAATAGATGAATATACAAAATTAGAAACAGAACATGACAAAACATCTAAAAAACATGGTATGTGTTTGGTTATTTTACATTTTTGTAGTCATTTACTTTTGATTAGTGGTAGCAGGATAATGTCCATCAATGTCTCTCACCATGTCTTTTAAGCTGGGTACAGTGAAAGCTATCAGTAAAAGCCACTCATGAGGTGGAGCCAAAGTGGCCTTTATAGACAAGTTCTATCAAGGTTCATCAAAAATTATTATTTGAACCATTCAGTCTTTTTTATTCATTTCAGTACCCAAATTAACCTTAATAGAGCTAACCATGAAGTTAGTTTTTCTGTAACTTAAGAGCTAACAAAGAAATAAAACACATTTTTTAACATCAATTCATTCAACATTTTCAGGAATTTACAAATTCTTGTATCACATTGGCCAGGTTACATTTCTTAGTGTTGCATCTTGGTACCATTTCCAAACTAACCGATTAATGTCTTCCTTAGCGGTAGGATAAGAAACACATTTTCTTTTCAAAGATAAATTTGCTTCATAGTCTTATAACATATCAGCTTTTTTAATATTAAACTGATTTGGGTTCATACAACACCATTTGCGACTTTCCTAGCACTTAATTTCTCATTCTGTTTACTAGCCATAGCAGAAAAACAACATCAAATATAACTGTATATAATAAAATTTTAAAAGCTTTTAAGTTGCCATAGTAACAGAGTGATATAAACTGTGTGTTAATGGATCAACCTTGTTGCCTTGGTTTGTATCTGATTTGTGCAAATCCTTGATATGTTTAAAAAATGTTTTAGTTCACTTTATGAAGATTGGTGGTTTTCTTCAAGCACTCCAGTTTTATTCCCAATCCCAGAGCTTTCTGCTTCTGTATCAGTCAAGTAATCTTGACTGAATGTAAAACAATTTTATTCCACTTGACTATTACATGTATTTATGAAGTATTTGTTGTTATTTCATAGAAATTTGTTACATTTACGTGTGTGTGTGTGTGTGTGTGTGTGTGTGTGTGTGTGTGTGTGTGTGTGTTCTTGGTATTCTTTTGACTTAATATCAGTGTTGAAATTTAATTTGTTTAGCTTCCTGACTTACTTTTTTTGTGTGACTTTAATTTTATATTTTCTAAGACCTAACATCCTGAAGAAAGAATTTCAAATTCTTATACAATGATTTACAACTTTTTATCTTTATAGATTCTTCAGTGGATTCAAAATGGCCTGACAAAGGTGAAATTGAATTTAAGAATGTTAGTCTGAAATACGATAAGGAATTGGATCCGGTAGTCATTGATGCGAATTGTGTAATATATGCTGGAGAAAAGGTAAAAATGTTAGCCTAAAATATGATGGAAAATTAGATTCTGTAGATGATCCTCAAGATGAGCTATTCAAATGCCCTTTTTCTCATCTGTTGTTCCTTCTCACTTGTCTGTCCTTCTTAAATTTTGCATGAAACATCTTTTCCAGATCTGGTAATCCTATTGCAATAAAATTACGGAGGTATGTGTCCATGCCCAAGCCCTTTCAATCAAAGATGGTTGACCTTGACCCCTATTCAAGGTCACAGAGACCTTGGATTTCGAAAACTTTAAACACCTTTTAATGAACAAAATGTCTAAGAACTTAAAAACTTCTAAATAACTTGATGGATATTAAGTTCTACCAGTGTGTGAAGCTGTTTGTCCTTTATTAACATTCAAGGTCACTGTGATCTGAATGAAGGCTAAAAAGCTAAGAAGGCTCAGTGGTAGAGTTTCTAACTCAGTAGTGGGAGATCTAAGGGTTGTAACCCATGCTGGGTTATACATAAAATTTGAAACTCAGCATTAAAAGGACAGAGTAATGATGGTTCAGGGTTAGGGTTAGGGTTAATGTGTCTGGAGAAGTTTGCTTGTCTATTGCATACTGACTCAGTGAGGTGGCATCTTAACAAAAAAGTTGCCCTGAATGCACACTGGTACAAAGCAGGTCATAACACACACTCTCACCTCTCAATCATACATGGCTATGTTCTTAGAGATTAATAAACCTGCTCTTATTGGGAATAACTAAAAATTCTATCTGGTTGTTTCAATACACTAAAGTTATCTTGGAGGGATCACTTCTCTTTGGTTATATCAATTCAGGTGAGCTGTCTGTTCTTGTTTGCTCTCTTATGATTTCATTTATACAGGTGAGCTATGTGGCAGCACTTTCTGCCCTCTGGGTATATATGTTAGATACTTAGTATAATTTAGAAAGAAGCTGTTGAAAGTTGTAACAACATATAATACATGTATATTAAAAACGTCACTTATTTTTAGATTGGTGTTTGTGGCAGGACAGGAAGTGGAAAGTCGTCAATGACATTGAGTTTGTTCCGTATGATAAACATATCAGAGGGGGATATTTTTATAGATAAGAAGTCAACCTCACAGATTCCATTACATGTTTTAAGATCTAAACTGGCCATAATTCCCCAGGATCCCGTCCTGTTTACAGGGACTGTCAGGTATATATATAATCAATCTAAACTAGCCATAATACCCCAGGATCCAGTCCTGTTTACAGGGACTGTCAGGTATATACATGTATAATCTATCTTAACTAGCCATAATTCCCCAGGATCCAGTCCTGTTTACAGGGACTGTCAGGTATATATAATCAATATAAACTAGCCATAATACCACAGGATCCCATCCTGTTTACATGGACTGTCAGGTATATATAATCAATCTAAACTAGCCATAATACCCCAGGATCCCATCCTGTTTACAGGGACTGTCAGGTATATATAATCAATCTAAACTAGCCATAATACCCCAGGATCCCATCCTGTTTACAGGGACTGTCAGGTATATATAATCAATATAAACTAGCCATAATTCCCCAGGATCCAGTCCTGTTTACAGGGACTGTCAGGTATATATAATCAATCTAAACTGGCCATAATACCCCAGGATCCCATCCTATTTACAGGGACTTTTAGGTATATATAATCAATCTAAACTAGCCATAATACCCCAGGATCCCATCCTGTTTACAGGGACTGTCCGGTATATATATTAATCAATCTAAACTAGCCATAATACCCCAGTATCCCGTCCTGTTTACAGGGACTGTCAGGTATATATAATCAATCTTAACTAGCTTTAATACCCCAGTATCCCATCCTGTTTACAGGGACTGTCAGGTATATATCTTCTATCAGCTGTTTATCTACCTTATGTCTGTGAAAAGATTTTAAATCAGACTGATACAAATAAATAATTCATTTATTTGCATGATTCGAGTCATTGTAATTCAGTTTTTAATAATCCTGGCTTAATACATCCTTATGTGTGATATTTTTACATGCACATGTATTACAAATAATATAAACTTGTCTTATGATTTTTGAACATGTTTCAGATATAATTTAGATCCGTCAGGTGAATTAGATGATGATGTTATTTGGGAAGCTTTACAAACTGTACAGCTAAAGGAGACTATAGCTGATCTATCTGAAGGACTCGGTAAGAATACTTGTACTTTATGTTCAGCTTACTTGTACAAAGTGCAGTAGAACTTTTATTGTATACATGCTGTGATAGACATCTCCATGATATATTAAACATATCCATACCCATACCATGGTGGTGGACATCTCCATACATATGCCATTATGACTTCTCCATGCCATAAGGGACATCTTGATACACAGGCCATGGTTGACATCTTCCTCCATGCATGCCTGCGTCAATTGTAAATTATTTGTTTATTTTTCAGAGAGCCTTGTTGGCAAGTATCTAAGACATTGGGTTGCTGATCAAATGCTTTTCATAACCTATTTTCAAATCCCACTCAAGCAGATTCTAGTGTAGAAAAGTTTGTCAGTTTGTTTTGAAGAAGGTTGATGGTTTTCATTGGATACTTTGGTTTTCTCCACCATCCTTCAACCGACTACCTGAATATAAGTGAAGGAATTTTGACTGGGGCATCAATCACCATGACTGACAATTAAGGATTTTCCACATTTTATCCAAAGGATGATTAAATGTCTGATTATTTTGAAGTCTTTTTTTTGACCAGAAAAATTCTGATTTTTCATTTATTATAAAATACAAATTTTACAAATGTTACACACATGTATACAATCATGTAGACAGACTGGAAAATATTGTGTCATTCAAAGGGTGTTCATAATACCATATATACCATAATTACATAGACTATGTAAAGCATCTGAAGATGTAATGAAAGCGCTAATGCTTTACAAAATTGTGTTGTACTTATTTATTTATTTTATTATATTCTACTGGACACTGAGAAACTAACTTTTTTATATATACATGTATATATAATTGAATGACTGTTGTAGAAATAAAATATTTTTATGATATTTTGATTTACAATTATAGATTCTCAAGTATCAGAAAGTGGTGAGAATTTCAGCGTAGGACAACGGCAGGTTAGTTATGTCCTCATTATTTATATTGTGTATTTATGTTGTTAAAACCGAGGTACAGTAACTGTTATAATTTTCCCATATTTTTACTATCAGGGCTTGGTAAAACTAAATGTTTGTATCTGTTTTACATGGTCTTTTACTTGGCAAAAGAAATTTTTTACTTTTTGATAAAGAATTATATGACATCCCAACTTTCTGGATAATACCCGTCTATATGAAAAACCTACAACATTTAGGATAACTGGTTATCATTCAGGACTCCTTTTTAATCAGGTTTATTTTTTAATATTTGGAGTTAAAAGTAGACAAATTTATTTAAGGAACAGCACGTTATGAAAAAGTGTGCACACCGTTTTTCATGTTATGACTCAAAAAACTTGTTAAAAACACGAGTTATTCCTTATAATTTAATTTTAAACACTTAAACTGAAACATAAAACAAAATGCAATGTTTTTTTTTTGTTTTTTTTTTTTTGATTTTTTTATAAATTAAAAAATCCTCCGCGTTATCAACAAACAATTCAGCCATTGAAATGGAAAGAGTCATTACGTCATGCCATTGACGTTTAGCGTTGCTATGGTTGCATATTTTATTGGAGTATTACATGAAAATGAGCATGTGCACTTACATTGTGTTTGTGTTGCATTATGATATAACAGAATTTAGAAATTAAATTATTAGTAAATAATTCCGGATAGATAAATGTATGACAACTGTTTTATGCATAAATTTATTTGATAGCAACCTTTTTTTCTCAAGAATGTGATGGACAAATCTTTTTGATATGCACTTTTCTATATATTTTATATGTAAGAAATTTGCCTCACATAGATCCTAATTGATAAGTACGAGCATATATAACATAGCAAACTAAACCAAAACCAAAAAATCTATCCACTTCTGATATTGTGTAGTAACTTATCACATTTGTATAGTGCTATAAAATATCTCATATGCTTTGTTTCTTTGAATACAAGTTTTTCAAGAAACAATGTCCATACAATACTTAAAAGATAATTTTGAGAGTCACTAACCTTATAACCAACTGTATATGCACATAATTAAAGATTGGACTATTTCATCGTAAAATTGGTACATTTTTTTGCATTAACTTTGATTTTTATCACATTTTCATTGACTTGTACCTTTCAGTTATTCTGTTTAGCCCGTGCATTTTTGCGAGGAAATAAAATCCTGGTTTTAGATGAAGCTACAGCCTCTATAGACCTGGAGACTGACAATAAATTACAACAAGTTATATCAACAGTGTTTAAAGACAAAACAGTTATAACCATCGCAGTAAGTAATCAAGCCACATCTCCAGCTGTCAATCAAGCAAGTAAATAAATAAAGGACATCTTATTTCATATCAGGGCCTCTGTGATTGAGTGGTCTAAAATGTGCCCTTACAGATCACAGTGCCACCCACCACCTAGTTTCAAATCCCACTCAGGCAGTTCCTAGTGTGAGGAAGTTTGCTCGCTGAATGCCTGTGTGCATGTACTCCGTGCCAGAACTGACCAGCTTGTTATAAGTGAAAGAATCTTGACTAGAATATTAAATAAAATTACTCCACTCTACTCTAGTTACATATCATTCATACTTAGTTATATATTGTAGTAACATCCAGACATTAGCTCAGCATCATCCAGTTCTAGCTAAGATACGCTAGTTGAAAACCACGTTAAAGATTAAAATAACTTATCCATGTCAATTTAACATGTTATTTAAATTTTATGTTCTTTTTAAATTGATTTAATTTCATGTAAGGTCATATCTTTTAACCATTTCCTAAAAGTGTGAAAACAGTAGGCTTAAAGCTGTGTTTAATGCATGAAATTAGATTTATTTCCACAAAATATAAAGTGACATCATTGAATGTTATGTTGCTTATTATCAAACAGAGTTACATGACTGCTGGCTGCTAAATGTAGGTAATGTCCAATATGATACGAATGTTTCTCTCTCTGTAATATCAATTACTAAAATGTAATGAATTTTTTTCAGCATCGTTTGTCTACAATTATGAAGTATGATAGAGTCATGGTGATGTCACAGGGTCGAATTGTGGAGTTTGATTCACCAAGCGAATTACTTAAAGACAACAACAGCCATTTTTCAACTCTAGTCAGTTCTGTGAAGAAATAGAACATGTTTTACAAACTTTTATGTATTATGTTTGAATGTCATAGAAACCTAATCTTGCCAACTTAAACATCTTCCCACTCTTTATTGGCTAGTGGTATTGATCAAATTGAAATTGACACCAAATTTGTAAGGTTTATGATGATTTTTTGTTCCACCTGTTTTAATCAAAGAAAAATGATTTTTTTTATGTTTTTTGTTGGAGTTTATGATTGATTATTGAAAAATAACTGTGCCCTGTACCCATATTATATTACCCTTTTTCTCATATCAGATTACCCTCTACTTATTTTACCCATATCATATTGCCCTGTATCCATATCATATTGCCCTGTACCCATAACATATTGCCCTGTACCTATAACATATTGCCCTGTACCCAAATTCACATTACTCTGTACTTATTTACCCATATCATATTGCCCTGTATCCATATCATATTGCCCTGTATCCATAACATATTGCCCTGTACCTATAGGATATTGCCCTGTATGCATATCAAATTGCCCTGTACACATTTTACTCTTATCATATTGCCCTGTACCAGTGTAAAACAGTAGAATAATGGTTTACAAATGGAATGTCCCATAATAGAAATATTAATGAAATATTTGCAGTTTGCCCATTTACCATTAGTTTGTTAAAAACAGAATGTTTTTATTTTTTAAGGCCAGAATGGTGAATCTATATTTAATTTTGAACCTTTATAGAACAATGATATTGTGAAAAATTGGACTGTTTTAATCAAATTTTAGGGCCATTTTTTTTATTATCTTTTACAAATTTAGGCAGACCAATTATAGTGTTTGATATTGGAATGTTTTAATCAAATTTATGATGGTAGAAAGGGTAAACTCACTTTTTAGATTTCATGACATCATGTGATTTCCATGAATTTTATAAATTCTAAAATACATGTATATTGAATATGGTAGTCAGCATTTATTATTGTTTATATAGTAGAAGCCTTATTTATATATATATATGGGCTTATTTGTATCATAAAATAAAACATACCTGTATGAAATAAATTTACATGGCTTTTTACAAAATATATTTATATGTATGTTGTCACAAAGGGTATTTTTTGTTTTTAGAAATTTATACATGTATTATGCTTAAAAATCAAAATAGTTATGAATTTACATGTACATATTAATGTTTTAAATGCTTTAGATATTGTTTTGATATACAGTTTATAGATAGATATGTGTGAAATCAATTTTGTTTTATCTAATATGGTAAGCTATATCTGATAGATAGATAGATAGATAGATAGATAGTGTTGTTGAAAATCATGTTTTGTTTTTAGCCTACTTGACCAAAGGTCTGGTGAGCTTATTGGCAAAGTGCACCATGTGTATTCTCAATAACATCTGTTTTTGACTTCTCTGAAAATACTTGACCAATTTTATTGAAACTTGTATAAGAGAAAATATGAATCGGTGCAATTCAAGTATTTTTGAAATGACTTGGTGCAATTCTGATCCATTAGATTACTCAGTCATAGTGACTCAAAAATCTTTTTTTCTGAAATTTAAGAGTGTACATGAAGACAATATTCTGAGAATATTTTGATTCCGAAATTATTGATCACAGTCTGAAAAAAATTGTATACTTTGATAATTAGTATGGCCAGTCATTATCATTTTCATCATACAAATAATCATTTATAAAATATATTATCGTTTGTGCTCATTGTTTCTGAATAAAATAACTAATATGTGAAATATGAACAAAGAGGGCAGTAAATTGGAGATATAAATGTATAATTCAGCATTATGTGGAAATCATCAGTCATCACAGACTTAAATCATCATTGATAGAAATATGCTTTTCAAAATTTCTTTTTTCACAAAGAAAGTATAAGAATTATCACCTTTTGTGATTTGATCACAAAAAATACCGTCAAAGTGGAATCCCATTTGCTTTCAAATGGAATTCCCAAAATCATTATATCAACAGTCAGTTAAATCAGTCGTTATTTACCAGGTGAGCATATCAGGCCCATTGGTCCTCATGTTAATTTTATATCATTCAGACTTTTACTATTAAACACACACACAAACGTGTGTAAATGTGTTTACCACTAAGAATATTGTAGTACATGTGAAAAGATGATTATTTTATTTGCATGGTATAGCTTAACACAAATATATGGAATCTTTGTATTTAATGTTGTAAAGTAAAGGTTTCTCTCTCTTTTATAAAAAGGTATTTGATTTACTGCTACACTGTTAATGATAGTAAGTTTTACAATGATCATCACAATATTTTTGTTATAGTCTTATTACTTGACTTTTATAATTTATAAACAAATATGAGATAAATTATGAGTATTTCACAACGATAAAGACAGAAGTTTAAACAATGTAATATAGAAAACAACCAAACTTTGATGCTGTATAAAACATTGTCTCATCTACTTTGTATAAACATGTATTAGGGGCTAATATGATATGTGTTTCAAAGGGCACCCTATAAACCTACATGTACAAGCATGTGGTCCAATAGCTTCTCAAATTCCATGTCAGGAATTAAAACTTGATTTGAACTGATAAATGTCAAAAAAATGCAATATGTTCTTTGTTACAAAATGTTCACTGCATCAACGTAACTTGTAATATTACAATTTTTTAATCTTAATGTTTCTTATCTATATAATAGTAAGTGTATATATTATCAAAATGTATGAAATTGAACTATGCCAAATTATAAACAATATACAAATTTATTTATACAAACATAATATTATATTTATAAGTGTGGTTTTATTTTTTGTCTATGGTAATCATAAAAATGTCTAGTCATGAAGAATTATTGTATTTGTTTTGGTTTTTTTTTTTTTTTTTTTAGACTTTTTAGACACATACAGGTGGTTATATGAGATGTCTCATTCTTTTTATCTTTAAACACATATAGCAGGCCTGTCATGTGCTGTTTTGGTTATAAAATGGTCTGTGGAATTGAGAAAATTATTTACATTTTGTGCATTTTTTGTCAAGCTTGGCATTGCCATAAGGCGAGACTTAGGTGTTACGGAGCTGTCGGTGGCAATGGCGTGTCAAAATGTGAAAGTTTATGTTAAAGTAATGTATTTTCTACTCAATCAAAAACTAACCAGGCAAGACATTTCAATCTTGTTTGAGAAAATTTAAATGTGAAATCTAAAAAGAAGGATTTTCAAATTTGTGAGTCACTAGTACATGTATATACAAAACTTCCCTAACATTTTGCACTCTTTTTTACCCAAAATTAAGGAAGTTGACATCCCTGCACAGTTTAAACTAATTAGACATATTTACCTTGTTTTTCCCTTTATATTCGAAAATATTATGATGCCAAAATACTCCAATACATTTCTTGCCATTTTTTTTCCAAACATCATTTCACTTTGTCGGTCACATTTTTATGACACACACGACTCAAGTAGAAATTTCAGTATAACTAGGTGAGCATCACGACTGGCCTTATTTTTATTTAATTTTTTTTTAATACTCTTTATATACTAGTTATTAATTTACATGTATTTATTGTTCATTATTGACAATAATTTCTTATTTATTTATATTAGTTATATTATGACATTTTATGACATTTTATTACACATTTCATTTGTATGTTGTGAGCTTCATTTTTCTGTGATGCACAGGTTTTTTATTTTTATTATAATTTTATTATTACATTATTTTTTTGATTTACATTTTGTTCTTATAGCTTAAAGTGCATTATTTTATGGATTAAAATATTGATGTGTACTGTACTATTTGTGTGTGTGGCTTCAAAATATTGTTGTGGACTGCACTGATTGTGCGTGTGGCTTCAAAATATTGTTGTGGACTGTACTGTTTGTGCATGTGGCTTCAAATTATTGTTGTGGACTGCACTGATTGTGCGTGTGGCTTCAGAATATTGTTGTGGACTGTCCTGTTTGAGCATGTCACTTCTTCAGAATATTGTTGTAGACTGCACTGTTTGAGCGTGTGGCTTCAGAATATTGTTGTGGACTGTACTGTTTGAGCCTGTGGCTCCAGAGTATTGTTGTGGACTGTACTGTTCGAGCATGTGGCTTCAGAATATTGTTGTGGACTGTACTGTTTGAGCCTGTGGCTTCAAAGTGTTGATTTCGACTCTACTGTTAGTCCATGTTGCTTCAAATGTTGATGTAGTCTGTACTGATGGGACATATTTATTATTGTGGAAATACCAGTATTTTTTAAACTGATTATAAGATTTTTGTGTCCTTTTTATTTACTTGTTTTTAGATGTTATTTATTTTTTATTAATACAACGACAGTAATTAAGCTTATGGCTGTTTTTGACATATTTCTTGCACAACTGGTTGTAAAACTGAACATTGTTGGGGGGAGGTTTACTAAATATAACCATGAAAGACAGAATAGAATAGAAACATACTATGTGATTTTTTTTAAAGGTAGTAAAAAGGAAGGTTGATCAAATAAACCATGAAAGACTTCTTAGAATAGCAACAAACAATGTGATTGCAGGAGGGAGAAGGGGGGGGGGGTTGATCAAATAGAGCCATGACAAACTTCTTAGTATAGCATAATACTATTGACTGTTGGAGGGAGGTAGTGGGAAGAGAGGTTGATCACATGTAGACATGACAGACTTCATAGAATGTTGAAGGAAGTTAATATGGAGGTTGATCAAATAAAACCATATTAGTAGGGAGTTATGTAGTTAGGGAGGTTAATATATACTGTAGTGCTGTTACTGACAAGTCAAGAGTTTAGTTGTTAAACTGGGATCAGTTCTTTTATACATAAATAATTACATTTATACATTTTTTAATTTTAAATGCAAAATTTCAATATTTTATTTTGTATATCTATTATTGTAAAATTATAATGTGTACAATCATATATACCTGGTACATTGTATATGAATGATCTATCATGATCTGTGTTGTAAGTAACAGTAAATATCTGTAAGGTAAAAAGTAACTCCTGTACATATAGGTCACACAGAAATTGTTCGTTAGTTTAGATTAGAATTTGACTTTTTAGTAATGATGAAATGTTTAAAATGACGAAAATTCTGGATTATTTTTTTACTGAGTTTTCCTTCTATAAGAAGGGGCCTCAGTGGCCAAGTGGTCTAAAGCGCATGCTTACAGATAACAGTGCCTCTCATCACCTGGGTTCGAATCCCACTCGGATCCTAGTGTGAGAAAGTTTGTTAGTTCGCTTGCCAAATTTTGTGGTTTTCTCCTGGCATTCTGGTTTCCTCCACCATCTCAGAACTGACCACCTTGAAATAAGTGAAAGAATCTTGACTGGGGCATAAAACACTATTACTCCACTCTACTCCTTCTAAAAGAAAATTTATTGAGCTTTTTTACTCACTGTAAACATAATTGTACATGAACATTTGATATATTGAAGTATAACATATAAGATTGTAGTATCACTTACAGCTTATGTATGGTAGATCATTTAATAATACAGGTGGTAAAAATAATAACAAAATATAATTATTTAAAAAATTGTCAATTAAGATTGTTGAAATTGGCCAAATTCAGAATCTCATGTGCTTAAATTTAATCATAAGTTAAAAAGGGAAATTCTGGACAGAAGATGTTTTCTCAAATCATAAGGTTATTTACCATAGGTTTCCCATTATTTACCATAGGTTTTCCCGTTATTTACCACATAAGTTTACCCATTATTTACCATAGGTTTCCCGTTATTTACCATAGGTTTCCCATTATTTACCATAGGTTTTCCCATTATTAACCATAAGCTTTCTCGTTAAATCAATAACTATACATGGGATTGGTCAAATATAGTCTTTATATTAGTCATGGTCTCTGTAGTATGTTTAACTGTTTATAGTGATATTTACCATCCTTTAAACAGAAAAAATGAATTTTTACATTGCATTATATGTACAAACTACTGGTACATTGGTCACATTTAAGCTTATTTTATTTTTATTTTGTTTTAATTTTTAGCTCACCTGAGCTGTAAGCTCAGATGAGCTATTGTTATCCATCTTCGTCCGTTTTGCGTCGTCCGTCATGCATAAACTTTTCACATTTTAATCTTCTCCTCCAAAACCACTGGGCCAAATTTTATGAAACTTGGTAACCATCATGCCTGGGTGAAGCCCTTTCAGATTTGCACAAATGAAGGAGTTATGTTCCCTTGGGGCCCCATAAGGGGGGAAATAGTGAAAAACTTTAAAAATCTTCTCCTCTGAATCTACAAGAGATATACCTTAATTAGTTTTTCATTTATAAAATCCATAGGTCATCTATTTTCAGATTTGCACAAATGGTAGCCATGGGGCTCAAAATGGGGAAATTGTAATGCACTGAGTGCAGACATTGCTAAAATTATATATTTGTCACTATATCTTGAAAACTATTAATTGTTTGTATAGGCATGTGTATTAGAATATTGTAGGTATTGACATGATGATCATTTTGATATATGGATCAAGGTCATGTGTTAAAAGTCAAAGTTACAGCTGCAGAAGAAGACTTAAATTGCTAATCATCTTGAAAACTATTAACCTTTTTGTATAGGCATGTAATTAGAATATGGTAGGTATTGCGACAATGATCATTTTGATATATGGTACATATGTACAAGGTCATATGTTGAAAGGTCAAGGTCACAGCTGCAGAAGAAGACTTAAATTGCTAATTATCTTGAAAACTACTTACTTTTTGTAAAGGCATGTATGTCAGAATATTGTAGGTATAGTGACAACGATCACTTTGATATATGGTTCAAGGTTATATTTTCAAAGGTCATATAAACATAGGAATACTAAAATTATTAATTGTCTTGAAAGATATTAATTTCATACATAGGCATGTATATTAGAATATTGTAGGCATTGACATGACAATCATATATGGTTCGAGGTCATATATGTTCAAAGGTTAAGGACATAGCTTCATAAGTATACTGAAATTGATTAATGATTTGGAAATTATTCATTGCACTACAGTTACTTCATGCATATTATATATTAAGCTACTTATGAATGAAATGTGAGTGGATATATTTCTGATTAAGTTTTGTGGGAGTTCTTTACTTGAGAAAACTTTTAAAGTTTCTGTATGTAATATATTGTCTACTGCACTTTGCAAACAATATTGGACATATCTTCAGGTGAGCATTAAGGCCCATGGGCCTCTTGTTTAAATCATGTATTGTAAAACAATTGATATCCTTATAAAATTAAGATTTACATGAAATCAATGCAGTATAAAGAAATATCTGTTCTTAACATATCATAATTATGATTTAATATATGTGTTGTGAATTTATGAAGCTACACATTGCTAATATTAAGTTTAATTTTTAGCTGTTAATTAAAAAAAAAAAGGGGGGGGGGGTATTGTTCACCAACTTAGACAAAATAATATTTGAATGACTTTTTGTTTTATCTATGACAAGATTATTGAATCTTTGGTACAATTTATATTTTTTTACACTCTTGGTAAACAGTAAAGCATAGAAAAAACACACTTTAAGAATCATTTATTTTCTAGTGTAAAAATTTGTGCTTTTCTCCTGTCACTCCAGTTTTCTCTGCCATCCCAGAACTGACCATCTTTATTTACAAGTAGAAGATATTTGACACGAGTATAAAACACCATTACTCCACTAAATATTTTGTAAAGAAAATTTATGAGCATTTCAGTTGGTTTTATGAATTGTTTTCTGTTAGAAAGAGTCATTTAATTTTATCTTGGCTCCTATTTCTAGTCTAAAGTGTTGACCTACAGATCACATTGCCTCAAACCGTATAGGTTCAAATCCTACTTACTGACCCTATATAGTTTAGTAGGTTCTGTGGGTTTTTTTCTGACACTCTAGTTTTCTCTACAATCTCAGAATAGACAGACCTGATGTATATAAATTTATCTTGACTAGAAAGTTGAGCTCAATTACCAAACTTTGTCTACTTTTTTCATCTGAACTAATTCTGACTTTATTTGACAAGAGAATTTTAACATGAAGTCCTGATATGAGTGAAATATTCTTGACTGGGACGTAAAACTCCATTAATTCAAGAATGTTTACAACAATTTTACATATTTAATCTGGTAATACTATTTTCTCATTCTGTGCAATTTCTTATTTGCTCATTGTAAATCTGAATGCTTCATTATTTCTGTATATATATTTTACAAGGCCCCAGTTTCACAATCATTCCTTAACTAAGATTTTCCCTAACTTAAATCTGGCAAATTTTAAATCTTAATAATTTTGTTAATTGTTGAGATATTTAGTAATGTAAAGTGTCATTTTGAAGAACACTTCAAGCATGTAACATCTGCATTTAGTTTTATCGCAAATGTTTATTTGTAACTCAAATAGAGATTGCTAAAGTTTGCAAAATTTAAGTTAAGGAAAATCTTAGTTAAGAAATGATTGAGAAACCGGGGCCAGTATTTATAACTAAATAATGAATTTATTTCTTTTATTTGGATGTTACAAATCACAAAAGTGTTAGGTCAATTTGATAGTCCTTCAAAAGTTTTGAATTTTGCATTTAAAATATTGAAATATATTCATATTTCCTCGGGCTTGATAAAAAAAAAATACATGTAATTAATCAAATAAACATCATTGTTTTTCTCGCTAGCTATGCCTCTTACCAATTCCCGTAACAGAGAAACAACCTAATCAGGAACTGGGGAGGGGGTTCTGACAGTTTTAGAGAATTTCTTGATTCTTGTATATAACTTAGGGAAGTTAAGGGGGGGAAGTAGGTTGGAAAGGGGGATGAAGAAATCTGAGGAATTATATTTTGTTTTTATTGTAACAAAACATTGTAATGTGTTTTATATTAAATAAAAAATAACTTAAGTCTTGTTGTTTGTTTATTTATATTTTGTATGTTAGGCCGAACTTTTACAATATCCATTGACTAACTATGCTTTACAGGAGGATGTCAAACACCCAGGCCTAACTTTTACAATTTCCATTCACTAACTATGCTTTACAGGAGGATGTAAAACACCAAGGCCTAACTTTTACAATATCCATTGAGAACTATGCTTTACAGGAGGATGTCAAACACCAAGGCCTAACTTTTACAATATCCATTGACTAACTATGCTTTACAGGAGGATGTCAAACACCAAGGCCTAACTTTTACAATATCCATTGACTAACTATGCTTTACAGGAGGATGTCAAACACCCAGGCCTAACTTTTACAATATCCATTGACTAACTATGCTTTACAGGAGGATGTCAAACACCAAGGCCTAACTTTTAGAAAATCCATTGACTAACTATGCTTTACAGGAGGATGTCAAACACCAAGGCCTAACTTTTATAAAATCCATTGACTAACTATGCTTTACAGGAGGATGTCAAACACCAAGGCCTTACTTTTAGAAAATCCATTGACTAACTATGCTTTACAGGAGGATGTCAAACACCAAGGCCTAACTTTTATAAAATCCATTGACTAACTATGCTTTACAGGAGGATGTCAAACACCAAGGCCTAACTTTTATAATATCCATTGACTAACTATGCTTTACAGGAGGATGTCAAACACCAAGGCTTGACTTTTACAATATCCATTGACTAACTATGCTTTACAGGAGGATGTCAAACACCAAGGCCTAACTTTTATAATATCCATTGACTAACTATGCTTTACAGGAGGATGTCAAACACCAAGGCCTGACTTTTACAATATCCATTGACTAACTATGCTTTACAGGAGGATGTCAAACACCAAGGCCTAACTTTTACAATATCCATTGACTAACTATGCTTTACAGGAGGATGTCAAACACCAAGGCCTACATTTTATAAAATCCATTGACTAACTATGCTTTACAGGAGGATGTCAAACACCAAGGCCTAACTTTTACAATATCCATTGACTAACTATGCCTTACAGGAGGATGTCAAACACCAAGGCCTAACTTTTACAATATCAATTGACTAACTATGCTTTACAGGAGGATGTCAAACACCAAGGCCTAACTTTTATAAAATCAATTGACTAACTATGCTTTACAGGAGGATGTCAAACACCCAGGCCTAACTTTTACAATATTCATTGACTAACTATGCTTTACAGGAGGATGTCAAACACCAAGGCCTTACTTTTATAAAATCCATTGACTGACTATGCTTTACAGGAGGATGTCAAACACCAAGACCTAACTTTTACAATATCCATTGACTAACTATGCTTTACAGGAGGATGTCAAACACCCGGGCCTAACTTTTACAATTTCCATTCACTAACTATGCTTTACAGGAGGATGTCAAACACCAAGGCCTAACTTTTAGAAAATCCATTGACTAACTATGCTTTACAGGAGGATGTCAAACACCAAGGCCTAACTTTTATAAAATCCATTGACTAACTATGCTTTACAGGAGGATGTCAAACACCAAGGCCTAACTTTTATAAAATCCATTGACTAACTATGCTTTACAGGTGCCACATTTATGATTCTGCCTAAGTCAACTAGATGGATATCTGTAACCGAATAAATTGACCAAGTCTTAAATTTAGTATTTTATACCTTTGGAAATCAAAGTGAATATGACTGACTTGGTAATATTATCTGCAAGTTATAGCCAATAATAGGTAAGCTTCATATAGACTCTTTGTGATTAAGGCATATACCACCACCACCCCAGTCCATAGAAATAATTTTTATCAACTCAGTTGACTATGGTAATAGTGTATCAACTCAGTTGGCATCCATTTTTTTACTATGGTAATAGCATATCAAGTCAGGTTGTATCCATTCTGTTACTATGGTAATAGCATATCAACTCAGGTTGTTTCATTCTGTTACTATGGTAATAGCATATTAACTCAGGGTGTTTCATTCTGTTACTATGGTAATAGCATATTAACTCAGGTTGTTTCATTCTGTTACTAGTAATAGCATATCAACTCAGGTTGTTTCATTCTGTTACTATGGTAATAGTGTATCAACTCAGTTGGTATCTTTACTGGTACAATGGTAAAAGTGGATCTCCTTATCGTTGTTACGGCAATAGGGTATCAACTTAGTTGGTATCTATTCTTTTACTAAGGTTATAGTGCATCAACTCATTGGTATCCAACAAGAAGAACTTTATACAGGCTGATTTTTCCTTTAAAACTGGACCTCTAATATACAAAATCTAGCATTTGGTCTATACAAAATTAAGGTTATTGATGACGTTATTTTACCGAATCCATTCTGTTACAATGGTATTAGTGTATCAATTCAGTTGGTATACAATCTGTTACTATGGTAATAGCGTATCAACTAAGTTGCATCTATTCTAAAAATATCAACACAGTTTGTTTCCATTCTGTTGTGATGGTAAAAATGTATCAACTCGGTTGTTTTCATTCTGTTTCTATGGTAAAAATGTATCAACTCTGTTTCGATTCTGTTACTATGGTAATAGTGTATCAACTCATTTGGTATACATTTTGTTACTAACGTTATAGTGTGTCAACTCGGTCGGTATCTCTTTACTGTTACAATGGTAAAATAGGATCTCCTTCCTGTTGCTATGGCAATAGTATCAACTTAATTGGTATCCATTCTTTTACTTTGGTTACAGTATATCAACTCATTAGTTTCTATTCTGAGCATATCAACTCAGTTTGTTTCCATTTTGTTACTATGGCAATAGCATATCAACTCAGTTTGTTTCCATTTTGTTACTATGGCAATAGCATATCAACTCGGGTTGTTTCCATTATGTTACTATGGTAAAAGCGTTTCAACTCGGGTTGTTTTATTCTGTTACTATGGTAATAGTGAATCAACTCAATTGGTATACATTTTGCTACTAAGGTAATAGTGTTACAAAGGTAAAAGCGGATCTCTTTCCCGTTGCTACGGCAATAGTGCATCAACTTAGTTGGTATCCATTTTTTTTACTATGGTTAAAGTGTATCAACTCAATGGTATCCATTTTGTTACTATGGTAATAGCGCATCATAGCATTTTGGTATCCTTCCCGTTATTCGGCATTCTCTAGCAACCATGTCTTTTTGGAAGGGTCTGACGGGGTCAATCATTTTTAATCTATGAAGTTTTGAGACTTTGTAGAAACCTGGTGATTTGTTATCCGACATTGCATAATGACACCAGTTGAAGTGACGCTTCTTTATATAGCCAGTTTTTGATGAAACAATTGACCGTCGTTAATGGGACAAGAAGAACATTCTACAGATTGATATTTCCTTTAAAATTAGCCCTCTTATATACCATATCTAGCATTTTGGTTTATACAAAATTAAGGTTATTGATGGCATTATTATACCGAATCCATTTTAATCCGAAATATTGTATTAAATGTGCATGGTCATGTTGGATCAAACTTAAATTCACGATGAAATTCCCGAAAATTTAAATCCTTGAAATTCCTGCCAATCTGTTTGGTACACTTTTATATATGGAATCTATCTGACCATTCAAAAACAAACCCAAATTTTTAAATAGTCCTAAATTGAGTTTCGTTTCCAAACAATCTTTACTAGTAAAGGATGTGTCAAACACTGTTTAAAACTGAAAGATATCCATTAATAATTGTGCAACTTTGTTGAATTTGGAACAGTGCATGATACCTTGACTTGCATCTACGGATGAACTTGTCAATGTTTGATCATGTGTTTTATAAAAAGCTTGTATAGTGTGTAATGAGGAAACGAACCTGTGTTAGAGACCCGCCCTTCAAATTGGAAATAAATAAGTGGGACAAAAAAAAAATCAAAGCAAACCGGCGTGTTTTAAACAGCTTTTTACGAAGTCGAATATGCATGTGCTAGTTTTTAATGAGTTTAATTGAAAATAAAAACTAGATATTGATTAAATATACAGATATCAACTTTTATATTATATTTTAGAATTTTTTTATGCAAGCTGTCATGCTATAAATATAGACAGCGGATGTTGTTGATATTGTTTATACAAACGTTATCATCTTAAACTTTGGACCGTAATGTTGCACAAAAGTGTAAGATTCTATGCAACAACAATATCTAAATGTATTTTAAATGTGAAAGCATTGATACATAATATATGTTAATTGGATTCTATCATTTTTAACTGTAAACCATAGTTCATGCTCTTCCATGTTAAAAAGTGTGTGCTTTTAAAAAATGTGATGATAAATTTTCCAATAAAAGAGCATTTGCATGGGTACACCCCATACTTAAATTTTAATTTTGACTGAAAAGACCTAAACATTACGAAATCGAGTCAGTCTGTCAATTACAGAAAAAGATTGCATAGACGTTAATAGTAGTACATGTAGGTGGGATCTGAAAGGAAGTCACTTAACCTACCCAAGGCGAACGCTCAAGGTTAATTATTTAATGGCCGTCTCCTGTTTAGAAATGCCAGAATTTTATTATTTATAATAATAATAATAATAAAGAAACGTGAATACAGTGTATTTTTTCTACCTGAAATCAGTCATCAACTATAGAGCATGTTAAGAATCTAAAACCTCGATCCACATAACAATCCTTTCATTTTTCAGTTAAGCGCATTAAAATTATCAACACATTTAAAAGCAAGGTATCATTACGTACATTTTCCATACTTATATCCTCAGTGGATAGACGACCTATCGTGCTGAAGAGTCTATTACATCATTGAAAGTGTAAAGCGTGTCCATACGCTACGTATGTTATGACGTATTAGAGCCATTCTCAGTTAGAATGTACCAATGGTAGATACTGATGTTAAAAATTAAAGTTGTAATATTTAATCAGTATTTGTGGTTTTTTGAAACCGACAATGTGTCCTCATTTAGGGTCTACAGTGATTTCAACAAATTCTGTACGATATAAAAAATACAGAACATTAATCAAAACTAATTGAAAGGCGAGAAATGTCACTTACGAGCACTACAGCACCTATCAAATTGACCAGTTTCTACTAAACGGTACTGTTATACATTATGATTCAGCTTTATTTCTTATCAATACAATCTGAAATTATGATTGTCAACTGTATGACTTCATATATACACTAAGCACTATATATAATCGGTCTTGTGTTTGAACACAATGCTTTAAAAATGAATGTAGTTTTAAAACTAATATTGTTTTTTATTTTAAAAAGTTCTAAACAAGCAATGCATAAACCCTCATGCACTTATATAACTAAAACAAGTATCCACTAAAACAATAGAAAAGTTATTAATCTGAACATAAGATGCCCTCATGACTAGATAAATATCCAAATCAGTCCTGTAAATGACCATATTCTATCCCGTAAATGACGTGACCTATTATCATCTTTTCAACAACTGTGTGGGTGCAATTTGACTAGTTGTAAATGTTTCCATATTAAGGGAGATACATAAAAACAAAATACGTAACAATAATGCAACCAATTCGTAATTTCAACAAGGATAGGCATTACTAAAAAAATTATTAACCATAATTAAGATTTAAATTAACAGATCTTATGCATGTTTTCAAAATCCTATATATATTATTGAATGTTACTGTAATTGAATATTGACATAAAGGATTCTTAAAAATGGTATCATTAAGATTTCTTCATTAGGAATACAAAATAAAGGATAATAGAACACTGAATATAAGTCCCGTAAATGACACAATTCTAAGAACGAAAGGTTTTTGTGAAAGAAAGAACTTCTTCGGGAATAGAAAACCATCTGCATGATCTCCCAGTTGGAACTGGCTCTGAAATAACTTTCAATACATTAATTCTTTCCAACCATATCTTATCTTCCTGAGGACTTGGCCACTTAAAACTTTCGGGCATACATGAGACAAGAACTGTATCATCGTTGTTATCTATTTCTATTATTTTGCCAATATACACAGAATTGTCATGCACAACCAAAACATAATCATCTGTCTTTAGTTCTTTACCATTCAAAATCCCCCTTGTATTTTCAACGTTCTTTTGCTGGTTGTGTCTCCCTTCATCTCTTTTCATACTGTTTTCATTTCTTTCATTTCCTATATTTGTTATCTCGTTGCTTCTTTCCTGTTCTTTCTTACTGTGACTACCTCCATCTGACACCTCTTCCTCTCTTTCTTTTTCAGTTTCTTCTATTTCCTTTTCTTCTTTATGTCTTGATACCTGTACGAACTGATGTTTCTTCCAAAGCCACATATTGTCCTCAATAAACCCCTGTGTAGAAAAACACCCAGCACACACACAGGTAGTTTCTCTGGTAACCACTGCATTTTCAGCAACACCAGCAACAGCATGTATCAACATAGTGCCTTTCACTGGTTTAATTGTTTTGTTCTGATTTTCTATCTCTTGAAACTTTACCCTTCCATCAAGAATATGCAAAAGCATACGTTCAAACTTTTCTACGAAAACATCCGGACTTGTACATGTGCAAACACCAAGGTTCTTCAAACATCTCAACTTTAGCGCAAACTTCTGGTGTTTAGAGCAGAGACAAACACTTCTTGCTGCAAAATTCACTAACGCTATATACTTTGGACGGTTTCTGCAAAACGTAGAAAATGAAACAGCATAATCATACTCAGCACGGAATTTAAGATACAACTTATGCAAATAATCATTCAAGACACGCTTTTGAAGCTTCTCCTTTTTGTCTTTCACTGCATCTTTCTATCCTGGAAGCATTCTAGAATTGTCATCGCGTGACATAAAATGTTCTATGTCCTCATTCATTTTGAGCCTTGCTTTTTCTAATCTTTTCCTTTTAATGAACTGTACCCTTTTCTGTCCATACTTGATATGCCGCCGACTTATAACAGCAAGTTTTTCAACTGTACGATTCAACCGATACTTTTTTGTAATTCTTCCTGCCAGAACACCAATTACCAATTTCTTTTCATTTGTGTTTGCAGCTGCTTTTACTTCCTCACTTATTACCTCTGCACACAATAATCGCTTTCTTATCTCGGGGACACTATCTGGACAAATACCCGCTCTCTTTATTATTCTGTCAGTCTTCCTTCTTGGTGTTAGATCTGTTTCTTTGCGTGTCTCACTTCTTGAGATCTTCTTTCTATTTCTATCAAACTTTTTCTTCAGTATTTTATTCTCGGAATCTAGCTTCTTTATTTTTCTATATGATTTACTCAGAGCTCTTGATACTCTTTTTTTTAGCTGAGGAAGATTTTTTATTACTAAATGGAAATTTAACTTGCAGTATAGTATCTGTTGTGCTACTAACACCGTTTTCATCATCATTTGACACGGATGGAACTGCATCTGCTTTCTTATTACTTTCTGACTCCTTTAACTTCTGGTTTCTCCTTGACACTTGTTTAAATTGTTTGTTTTTTTGTCTCCTTTTCCTTTTTTTTCTCTTTACTTAATTTACTGACCGGGATATAATAGCTTTTCACCCTTCTATTCTCTTGTTTCAGCCAATTCTCTCCTAACTGAGCTTTTTTTTCTCTCTCTGTAAGCCCTCATAATTTCAGCTTTTGTTTTGGCCATTCTGCAAATATCAATATAATTGTCATATATATATTTACTGTATGTTCTTCATTATAGACAATTCAACTAATTTCCATACTGAAAAATACCTTTACTTTCAATCCCTATCTGTAGTTGCTTATATTTATTCAGTGTCATATACGGGATGATTTGTGTCATTTACGGGATGGGTTTTCAAATGGCTCTTTGGCAGATGAAACATAATAATATTGAAATCCACTGGATGTTTTACAACTAACTGCAATCTTAGAATATGATATTATTCAAACAAATTATGTTGCTTGGGATATACAAAACTTCTACTGACATCTACAGACGCGATTGGTTTTAAAATTGGTAAAAAATGGGTGCCAATAGTTACTTCTCGTATTTGTCCATTTTATCAGCAATCCAGCATACCTAATTGTTACATTGCTTTGTAGCTTTGTTGAATTTTTCATACAATTGTAAAATACACACCATTTGCCTCTATATTTTCGAAATACAAAAAAAATAAGAAGAAAATTTGGTCATTTACGGGATGCAAATGGTCATTTACGTGATCAAAAGTCCTCTCAAGCATACCTAGTGTTGTCATTAGATACACCATTTCAAACCTGATTCAAAATGAAGTTAAATTCAAATTGCAATGAAATATAAACCTGGGTACATCTAAAGAGTTTAAAAAGTTATCAAATTCTCAATGAAATTACTTACCCTTTTAGTTGGTTCTAAGAAATATAATCAGTATCTTTGTAAAATGAAACCAATCATATAAACACGTGCTCGAACACTTGCAAGAGGTTACATGGTAAAGCACAGATTGGAAAATGATGAAAACCCAAAGGATTTTCTGGAAAACTAGCATACTTGGTCCCGCAAGTGACATCTCGTAACTGACTTATCAAACTGTTTCAAAAGATAATGTTGTTCAAATGCATCAATAAGATAGTCGGGGACACAATTATTTGTTTGAAATATCAGCATTATTCATACTACGAACCATTTCGCTTCCTTAATATGGGTATCACATATGGTTTAACTATTTTTTCTTTCGTTATTATGGCGTCCCGTAATTGACATTAAAATATTACGCTGACGAATATGGAAGACTAAGAATTAACATCCCATTAATTCAATAAATATATGTAAACCGTGTACATAAAGTGTTAGGCTACATGTTGCCATGTGTATTTAACATATTTGCACAAGACTGGGTCAATTAAAATGTATTTTTTAAAAATACTTTTGTAGTGGTCTCGTTAATGACATTAAATTACGGACACTCAATTAAAAGTACTTTGTCCAATCCGAGTATTAAATATTACATTTTTATACCATTTTTAGCAATGCCCTCAACACATAAAGTTAAACACAGACCATTTTATGATATTTAAAATGAATTAATATGCAAAGGGAGGATGGAAAGTTTAGACATCTCCGTGAGGGCAAGCGTTTTTCTATATACCATGACATTTTGATTAGATGCAATTTTATTATCCGATAAGATATTGAAACGGTGTATGTCTCTGTAATGTCTGTTGATGGTAATGTATTTCGCCTCTATTCAGAATGCATTTTTTTTGTACTAATATCGATTTGTTGCTGGACAGTATTGGTACTGTTTAGCTGAGAATGGCTCATTGCCAACAGTAGCAAAGTACTTCCATTATAAATATAGAAGAAGTGATACTTTTAGCTCACCTGGCCGAAGGCCATGGTGAGCTTTTGCTATCACTTGGTGTACGTCGTCGTCCGTCGTCCGTCCGTAAACTTTTCACATTTTTACTATCTCCTCTGAAACCACTGGACCAATGTGAACCAAACTTTACAGGAATGATGTATTGATGGTCTAAGATTGCCGAAATTTTCCAGATCCACCAAAAAACATGGCTGCCAGCGCAGGACATAGATTAACAATGGACCCTATGGGAAAAAGCATATATTGGCTGTCGCGTCTGAAGCTACTTAAGCAAATTGAACCAAACTTTGCAGGAATATTGTATGGATGGTCCTTTACTAAGAGAAGTGAAATTTTCCAGATCTACCAAAAAACATGGCCGCCAGCGCAGGACATAGTTTAACATTGGACCCTATGGGAAAAGCATATATTGGCTATCTCCTCTGAAGCTACTGAAGGCAATTGAACCAAACTTTACAGGAATTATGTATGGATGGTTGTTTACTAGGATTGCCGAAATTTTCTTGATCCGCCACAAAAATGGCTGCCAGTGGAAGACAAAGTTTAACATTGGACCCTATGGGAAAAGCATATATTGGCTATCTCTTCTGAAGCTACTAAAGGCAATTGAACCAAACTTTACAGGAATGATGTATGGATGGTTGTTTACTAGGATTGCCGAAATTTTCATGATCCGCCAAAAAACATGGCTGCCAGCGGAAGACAAAGTTTAACATTGGACCCTATGGGAAAAGCATATATTGGCTATCTCCTCTAAAACTACTGAAGCAAATTGAACCAAACTTTACAGGAATGATGTATGGATGGTCCTTTACTAAGATTGCCGAAATTTTCCGGATCCGCCCAAAAAAAACATGGCTGCCAGCGCAGGACATAGTTTAACATTGGACCTTATGGGAAAAAGCATATATTGGCTATCTCCTCTGAAGCTACTTAAGCAAATCGACTCAAACTTGGTAGGAATGATGTATGGGTGGTCCTTTACCAAGTAAGGTGAAATTTTCCGGATCTGCCAAAAAACATGGCCGCCAGCGCAGGACATAGTTTAACATTGGACTCTATGGGAAAACCATATATTGGCTATCTCCTCTAAAACTACTGAAGGCAATTGAACCAAACTTTACATGAATTATGTATGGATGGTCCTTTACTAAGATTTCCGAAATTTTCCGGATCCACCAAAAAACATGGCCACTAGCATTGGACATAGTTTAAAATTGGACCTTATGGGAAAAGCATATATTGGGTATCTCATCTGAAGCTACTTAAGCAAATTGAATCAAACATTGCAGGAATGATGTGTGGTTGGTCCTTTACTAAGATAGCCAAAATTTACGGATCTGCCAAAAAACATGGCCACCAGCACAGGACATAGTTCAAAATTGGACCCTATGGGAAAAGCATATATTGGCTATCTATTCTGAAGCTACTTAAGCAAATTGAATCAAACATTGCAGGAATGTTGTGTGGTTGGTCTTTTACTAAGATAGCCAAAATTTACGGATCTGCCAAAAAACATGGCCACCAGCACAGGACATAGTTTAACATTGGACCCAATGGGAAAAGCATATTTTGACTATCTCCTCTGAAGCTACTGGTTTAAATTAAACCAAACTTTACAGGAATGATTTAAACATCTTCTACTAAGATTACCTGGCCCAGGTGAGCGATACAGGCTCAGCCTTCTGAGCCTCTGGTTTTTAATTACATGTATATAAATTCGGATTTTTTAAATTTGATAAATTTTAATGTGTGTAAATATGCTCGTGCGTAAATATGACGTTTACACATTTTTTAACTTCTTTCAAACTACTGGACGGATTTTAGTTAAACTTGGTAAGAAGTTGATATAGGCTGGTGCAGTGCAGATTGTTACATTGTGACATTTCTACAAAAACTAGTCAAGTTGATCTACGGGTGTAAATATCTGAAATAAAATATTTTTCTCTTAAATGATGATAGAAAAATCAGATGGGGGATCAAGTTGACTTTTCCGTGTGTCTTAAGCTTATTTCGTAAAATATGGTTGGTCAAAAATTGGGAACGGATTTTGGGCTTTTTTAATTTTATTTTATTTTATTTTATTTATTTATTTATTTTTTTTTTTTTTTGAAAACTGTAGAATTCAAAATTTAGTCAAAGTAATGGCACAATTTTTCCTTTCGTCTTTTTGTCACTATTTTAGCTACTTTTGATATTCCAATATAGTTTTAGTAGCATGTAGCTAATGGCAAAGGTCAGGGTCATGACCTTATTTTTGAAATAAACTTAGAACTTCTATATCACGACCATAAAGAATTTATGGATTTTTTTTTTTTTTTTTTTTTTTTTGTTTCTTAAAGAGACCTTTAAAATAGGATCAAGACCAAAGGTCAAGGCCGTAACCTAGTTTTGGACATTTGTACTTATACTTTCATTTAAGCTTGTGGAAATATTTCAATGCTGACATTGATTTTGTTGTTTTGAAGCATTGTTTTTCTACATGAAGCCAAGGCCAAAGATAAGGATCATGTCCATATCACTATATATGTAAAAAAATTTTCATGGGAGATTTCATACTAGTTTTCATATTTTCAAAAGCAAAAGAAAGAAAAAAAGAAAATGGCGCTGTAAACCGACTAAAATGTAACTCGAGGCTTTCGTCTTGCCACTATGTAGTGCACAAGTTGGGAGGAAAAAAAATAATAAAAGGAAATGTTAACATATTTCAAAGATACAAACATCTTCATTTGTGTATAAATAGTAAAACGATACCATCTCAATTTATGTAAGTTCATCGCCATTCTTTTACGTGTTTAATTAACATATATATAAATCTTTTTATTTTCCGCAAAAATTTGCTATAGACGCATTTTAATCAATCAAGAAATTCAGTTGTTTATTTGTTTATCACGTTTGACAATGTTTTATTAATAAAAAAAACTTACTTCAATCCGATGTCTTCAGAACTTTATTCATCAAATTTAATGTTACTTGTTACTGAGATTTTTTTTTCAAAAATTAAAAAAAAAGTCAAAATTTAACAATGCGCATATTATTTAATGACAACAAATGTGACCTTTAAAAGACACATAGATTGTAAAATTACTTGCATATATTTTTTCTACACAGTAATAATTAATTCAGATGACGTCAATCTTATAATGACGTCAAAATTTTACTCTGAAGACTTTTTATAATTTCGGCATGCAAATATTCAAATCATAATAATAATATTAAGAATATAATATTTGAATATTTTAAATATATATATTATATCTGAATATGGAAAGGTTGTTTATTTATTTATTTATTTATTTATTTATTTATTTATTTATTGTAACTTCAATACTTTCTAATAAGCTCGAAGGCAAGCAGTATATGTGATGACGTCATTGTTCCACCCTGGTTATTGATTGATCACCCACCAGGTGCCCCTTTGTTTATGCGCATTGAGCTTGCGCAGAATATTTGATCTGTTTGTCTTCCGCTTTCATACTTACACATATACACACGTAAGGATAGGTATGCCATTCAGGTTGAATCACACTTTTTGAAGATTATTTTTTAAATTGTCGTGACGATGTTGTAAATCTGTTGATGGCATCAATTAACGGGGATTCGGAAAACCCGCCAGGTGACCAGCATTGGCAGGATTTTTGCGAAAGACAGGCAATCATCACATCAAAACAATTTGTTCGGGACTTCCTTGTTTTCAACAGGAGTAATGAAAGCGGTAATAATTCTATTCCGTATGATCCCTCGAAGTTCGCTAAGAAATTTGTAGAATGTTTTCTCCAACATTTTGAAAAAGAAGTTAAAAGGACCTCATATTATGTTGATTCACAACAGACAAAACCTAAAGGGGCTATCCCATCTTCTGTTGCCCCATCACCACCACCACCATACACTGGAGGTGATTCAAATAGAACTTCGGTTTCAAGTGCCAGTTCTTTGGGACAGAATGGCACAGGTAGAATGGATAGAATCCGTGATGATTATGATGACAGTATAGGAACTGCAAGTGCTAGTCCATCAGTCGAGTCCCATCATCAAAGCCCTACACATACATCCAAAGCGAAAGGTGGACTTTTACGACGACTTTCATTCAGAAACTTTCGTAAACGTAGTTTGTTTCATAAGCATGGTTCAGATGAAACAGATTCACAAGGACAAGTTCAGGGTAGTTCTCACAGAAAACACAAACATAGTCATTCAAAGTCATCACTCAAGCATGATAAAAGTGGCAGTGCATCTGGTAGTACTAAGTCCGAAATTGAAGAAATTAAAAAAGAAGGTATTGTTAGTGTATTGACTGGTGAAGATGCCAAAGGAAAGTCAAGATGGGAAAAAACTAGAATGGTGTTAATGAAATCTAATGGAGGCTTCTTGTTGGAATTTTACTCTCCACCTAAGGTTTGTATTTTCCATTTATATACATGTATGTTTTCAGTTTGCAGGTAGATTTATTTCTGTATCCACAGATCAGATGAAGAAGATAATTTGATTACTAATTTTAAAACATATTGATGTAATACCCAAGTAAAACATGCTGCAATTCATGATGATGGTGCGGATTTACATTATATTATATTATGACTAGTAATATTGTCCATGTTACAATTTACCTCTGACTTCCAGTTAGTTAATTTGAACCTTCTTTAACTACTCAATAATGTGGGATCAGGTGAGTGCCATGTGAAATATAGCTTAAACTACTCCCTAAGTTACAGTCAAGTTACTGCTTTGTAAATTGAAGATTAAAGTACGGTTACAGATAAATGTCATTTCTGTGAGCTAAAGCATTCTAAAAGACACAATCAAATTGAGCATGCCATAGTTCATTTTGACCAGTCTTCCTTTTACATTTTGAAAGCAGTTTGCTGGACAGTGTTCACAATAAATGTCTGTTAAATCAGGGACCACCATCTTCACAACAACATGCTCAATCTAACAAGGACTTTCAGAATGTTTTAATACAATAGCCAAAATGAACTTTGTCATGCTTAATCCCATTGTGATTTTAAGAATATTCAAACACACTGGTCCAAATGAACTATGGCATTCTAAATCCGGTTGCTACTTTTAGAATGCTTAAACAGTTGTGACTAAGCGAAAAGCAAGTTTACAACACAGATGTGATGTAGTTTGTTCATCCAGGTGAAGTTTTGAGATTCATCACAACAAACTGTACAACTAGCTTTAGTTTCAGCTCAGATTTATTATAGTGTTGCACTAGGTTCAGTTTTCAGACTAGTCACATAAGATTGTTCACCAAGATCCAGTTTTCAGACCAGATCCATTAGATTGTTCAACTAAGTCCAGGCAGATTAGATTGTTAACAAGACTAGTTTCCCCACCAGTTTAATTAGGTCCAGTTTTCACCCCAGACATATTAGATAGTTCAACTAGGCCTAGTTTTCAGACCAGACACATTAGATTGCTCAACTAAATCCATTTTTCATACCAGACACATTAGATTGCTCAGCTAGGTCCAGTTATCACACCAGACACATGAGATTGTTCAACTAGCTCCAGTTTTCAGATTAGACACCTTAGATTTCTCAACTGAGTCCAGTTTTCAGACCAGTATCATTTGATTGTTCATCTGGATTCAGTTTTCAGACGAATTACATTATATTAGATTGCTCAACTATGATCAGTTTTCAAGACCAAACACATTAGATTGTTCAACTAGGTCCAGTTTTCAGACCAGTCTAGTTTTCACAACAGACACGTTAAATTGCTCAGCTAGGTTCAGTTTTCAGACCAGCCTAGTTTTCACACCAGACACATTAAATTGCTCAACTAGGTCCAGTTTTCAGACCAGCCTAGTTTTCACACCAGACACATTAAGTTGCTCAACTAGGTTCAGTTTTCAGACCAGTCTAGTTTTCACACCAGACATATTAGATTGTTCAACTTGGTTCAGTTTTCAGACAAATATTCTTTGATATATTATTATCTGTACAACAATAAAATACACTTTATGTATACTTGTTTATCAGCAGTAGACACTGACTGATGACTTGTTATTGATTTTGTTTTAGATATTAACTTTACTTATGGCATTTATTTGTTTCTATGTGTTTTACCCTAACGACAAGCTTCTTTGTTACAAAAGACTTGAAGCTACCTTTAACTTGTTACTGATGTACTTGTAGGCTACCTTTAACTTGTTATTGATGTACTTGTAGGCTACCTTTAACTTGGTACTGATGTACTTGTAGGCTACCTTTAACTTGTTATTGATGTACTTGTAGGCTACCTTTAACTTGGTATTGATGTACTTGTAGGCTACCTTTAACTTGGTATTGATGTACTTGTAGGCTACCTTTAACTTGTTATTGATGTACTTGTAGGCTACCTTTAACTTGGTATTGATGTACTTGTAGGCTACCTTTAACTTGTTATTGATGTACTTGTAGGCTACCTTTAACTTGTTACTGATGTACTTGTAGGCTACCTTTAACTTGTTATTGATGTACTTGTAGGCTACCTATAACTTGTTACTGATGTACTTGTAGACTACCTTTAACTTGGTACTGATGTACTTGTAGGCTACCTTTAACTTGTTATTGATGTACTTGTAGGTTACCTTTAACTTGGTACTGATGTACTTGTATGCTACCTTTAACTTGGTACTGATGTACTTGTAGACTACCTTTAACTTGTTACTGATGTACTTGTAGGCTACCTATAACTTAATACTGATGTACTTGTAGGCTACCTTTAACTTGTTACTGATGTACTTGTAGGTAACCTTTTACTTGGTACTGGTGTACTTGTAGGCTACCTTTAACTGGTTACTGATGTACTTGTAGGTTACCTTTAACTTGGTACTGATGTACTTGTATGCTACCTTAAACTTGTTACTGATGTACTTGTAGGCTACCTTTAACTTGGTACTGATGTACTTGTAGACTACCTTTAACTTGGTACTGATGTACTTGTAGGCTACCTTTAACTTGTTACTGATGTACTTGTAGGCTACCTTTAACTTGGTACTGATGTACTTGTAGGTTACCTTTAACTTGTTACTGATGTACTTGTAGGCTACCTTTAACTTGTTACTGATGTACTTGTAGGTTACCTTTAACTTGGTACTGATGTACTTGTAGGCTACCTTTAACTGGTTACTGATGTACTTGTAGGCTACCTTTAACTTTGTACTGATGTACTTGTAGACTACCTTTAACTTGTTATTGATGTACTTGTAGGCTACCTTTAACTTGTTTTTGATAAACTTGTAGGTTACCTTTAACTTGGTACTGATGTACTTGTATGCTACCTTTAACTTGGTACTGATGTACTTGTAGGCTACCTTTAACTGGTTACTGATGTACTTGTAGGCTACCTTAAACTTGTTACTGATGTACTTGTAGGCTACCTTTAACTTGGTTCTGATGTACTTGTAGGCTACCTTTAACTTGATAATGATGTACTTGTAGGTTACCTTTAACTTGGTACTGATGTACTTGTATGCTTCCTTTAACTTTGTACTGATGTACTTGTAGGCCACCTTTAACTTGGTACTGATGTACTTGTAGGCTACCTTTAACTTGGTTCTGATGTACTTGAAGGCTACCTTTAACTTGGTACTGATGTACTTGTAGACTACCTTTAACTTGTTACTGATGTACTTGTATGCTACCTTTAACTTGGTACTTATGTTCTTGTAGACTACCTTTAACTTGTTACTGATGTACTTGTAGCCTACCATTAACTTGGTACTGATGTACTTATAGACTACCTTTAACTTGTTACTGATGTCCTTGTAGACTATCTTTAACTTGTTACTGATGTACCTGTAGACTCCCTTAACTTGGTACTGATGTACCTGTAGACTACCTTTAACTTGGTACTGATGTACTTGTAGGCTACCTTTAACTTGTTACTGATGTACTTGTAGGCTTCCTTTAATTTGGTACTGATGTCCTTGTAGGCTACCTTGAACTTGGTACTTATGTCCTTGTAGGCTTCCTTTAACTTGTTATTGATGTACTTGTATGCTACCATTAACTTGGTACTGATGTACTTGTAGGCTACCTTTAACTTGGAATTGATGTACTTGTCGGCTACCTTTAACTTGTTATTGATGTACTTGTAGACTACCTTTAACTTGGTACTGATGTACTTGTAGCCTACCTTTAACTTGTTATTGATGTACTTGTAGCCTACCTTTAACTTGTTATTGATGTACTTGTAGGCTGCCTTTAACTTGTTATTGATGTACTTGTAGGCTACCTTTAACTTGGTACTGATGTTCTTGTAGACTACCTTTAACTTGTTACTGATGTACTTGTAGGCCACCTTTAACTTGTTATTGATGTACTTGTAGGCTACCTTTAACTTGGTACTGATGTACTTGTAGACTACCTTTAACTTGTTACTGATGTACTTGTAGGCTACCTTTAACTTGTTATTGATGTACTTGTAGGCTACCTTTAACTTGGTACTGATGTTCTTGTAGACTACCTTTAACTTGTTACTGATGTACTTGTAGGCTACCTTTAACTTGGTACTGATGTACTTGTAGGCTACCTTTAACTTGGAATTGATGTACTTGTAGGCTACCTTTAACTTGGTACTGATGTACTTGTAGGTTACCTTTAACTTGTTACTGATGTACTTGTAGGCTACCTTTAACTTGTTACTGATGTACTTGTAGGTTACCTTTAACTTGGTACTGATGTACTTGTAGGCTACCTTTAACTGGTTACTGATGTACTTGTAGGCTACCTTTAACTTTGTACTGATGTACTTGTAGACTACCTTTAACTTGTTATTGATGTACTTGTAGGCTACCTTTAACTTGTTTTTGATAAACTTGTAGGTTACCTTTAACTTGGTACTGATGTACTTGTATGCTACCTTTAACTTGGTACTGATGTACTTGTAGGCTACCTTTAACTGGTTACTGATGTACTTGTAGGCTACCTTAAACTTGTTACTGATGTACTTGTAGGCTACCTTTAACTTGGTTCTGATGTACTTGTAGGCTACCTTTAACTTGATAATGATGTACTTGTAGGTTACCTTTAACTTGGTACTGATGTACTTGTATGCTTCCTTTAACTTTGTACTGATGTACTTGTAGGCCACCTTTAACTTGGTACTGATGTACTTGTAGGCTACCTTTAACTTGGTTCTGATGTACTTGAAGGCTACCTTTAACTTGGTACTGATGTACTTGTAGACTACCTTTAACTTGTTACTGATGTACTTGTATGCTACCTTTAACTTGGTACTTATGTTCTTGTAGACTACCTTTAACTTGTTACTGATGTACTTGTAGCCTACCATTAACTTGGTACTGATGTACTTATAGACTACCTTTAACTTGTTACTGATGTCCTTGTAGACTATCTTTAACTTGTTACTGATGTACCTGTAGACTCCCTTAACTTGGTACTGATGTACCTGTAGACTACCTTTAACTTGGTACTGATGTACTTGTAGGCTACCTTTAACTTGTTACTGATGTACTTGTAGGCTTCCTTTAACTTGTTTTTGATAAACTTGTAGGCTACCTTGAACTTGGTACTTATGTCCTTGTAGGCTTCCTTTAACTTGTTATTGATGTACTTGTATGCTACCATTAACTTGGTACTGATGTACTTGTAGGCTACCTTTAACTTGGAATTGATGTACTTGTCGGCTACCTTTAACTTGTTATTGATGTACTTGTAGACTACCTTTAACTTGGTACTGATGTACTTGTAGCCTACCTTTAACTTGTTATTGATGTACTTGTAGCCTACCTTTAACTTGTTATTGATGTACTTGTAGGCTGCCTTTAACTTGTTATTGATGTACTTGTAGGCTACCTTTAACTTGGTACTGATGTTCTTGTAGACTACCTTTAACTTGTTACTGATGTGCTTGTAGGCCACCTTTAACTTGTTATTGATGTACTTGTAGGCTACCTTTAACTTGGTACTGATGTACTTGTAGACTACCTTTAACTTGTTACTGATGTACTTGTAGGCTACCTTTAACTTGTTATTGATGTACTTGTAGGCTACCTTTAACTTGGTACTGATGTTCTTGTAGACTACCTTTAACTTGTTACTGATGTACTTGTAGGCTACCTTTAACTTGGTACTGATGTACTTGTAGGCTACCTTTAACTTGGAATTGATGTACTTGTAGGCTACCTTTAACTTGGTACTGATGTACTTGTAGACTACCTTTAACTTGTTACTGATGTACTTGTAGGCTACCTATAACTTGTTATTGATGTACTTGTAGGCTATCTTTAACTTGTTATTGATGTACTTGTATGCTACCATTAACTTGGTACTGATGTACTTGTAGGCTACCTTTAACTTGGTACTGATGTACTTATAGACTACCTTTAACTTGGTACTGATGTACTTGTAGACTACCTTTAACTTGGTACTGATGTTCTTGTAGACTACCTTTAACTTGTTACTGATGTACTTGTAGGCTACCTTTAACTTGGTACTGATGTTCTTGTAGGCTACCTTTAACTTGGTACTGATGTTCTTGTAGGCTACCTTTAACTTGGTACTGATGTACTTGTAGGCTACCTTTAACTTGGTACTGATGCATATTTGTCAGATCAAAATTCCCTTTATGAAAATTTGGTTTCACTTTATAAAGACAGGATTGGCCTTTCATGTGATGCCAACAATAAATACACATATGTTTAGTAGATTTGTGTGATGTCAGGATTTAACCTGTATGACTGTGTGTTGAAATGTTTTTTAAAACAATTTTTATCACTATTGTCAAGGGTGATAACCTCAAACAAACATGGCCACCAGAAAGTGAGACATGTGAATTATGTTTAAAATAGGGTGAATAGACAGTGAAACCAAAACTTCATTGATTTTACAAGTACAAGTTGATGTATACATACAACAATATGGCACATTAATTAATCTTATTAGAGAACCTGTAATCTCTCTGTATCAAGGTTTACCACACATTATATAACCTTAAATTTTTTTGCTGCGGGGGTACACATTTATACCCCAAAATTTAAAATTTACCCCTAAAATTTCTTTGTCAGGGGTATATAAACCTCTTTATTCAAAATAAGCAGTGGGAACACGGTATTTGTTACATGTTAAGTAGTGTTATATCAAGTCATTGTAAAGGTAAAGTAATGTCACACCTGAAAGTTAAATTTGTCACACTTCACAATCACCCCAATATGGATGTCAGTTGTACATGTAATGTCACAAGCAGTCACTGGTTAAGCCAGGTTAAATTTTTCACACTACACAACCACCACCCCATTATAGATGCCAATTGTACATGTAATATCACAAGCAGTCAATGTTTAGGCCAGGTTAAATTTGTCACACTACACCTCCACCTCCCCATTATAGATGCCACTTGTACATGTAATGTCACAAGCAGTCATTGGTTAAGCCAGGTTAGATTTGTCACACTACACCTCCACCAATTGTAGATGCCAATTGTACATGTAATATCACAAGCAGTCAATGTTTAAGCCAGGTTAAATTTTTCACACTTCACCTCATTCTCCCCATTATAGATGCCAGTTGTACATGTAATGTCACAAGCAGTCAATGTTTAAGCCAGGTTAGATTTGTCACACTACACCTCCACCACCCCATTTTAGATGCCAATTGTACATGTAATATCACAAGCAGTCAATGTTTAAGCCAGGTTAAATTTGTCACACTTCACCTCAATCTCCCCATTATAGATGCCAGTTGTACATGTAATGTCACAAGCAATCAATGTTTAAGCCAGGTTAAATTTGTCACACTACACCTCCACCTCCCCCATTATAGATGCCAGTTGAACATGTAATGTCATAAGCAGTCATTGGTTAAGCCAGGTTAGATTTGTCACACTACACCTCCACCACCCAATTGTAGATGCCAATTGTACATGTAATATCACAAGCAGTCAATATTTAAGCCAGGTTAAATTTGTCACACTTCACCTCTACCTTCCCATTATAGATGCCAGTTGTACATGTAATGTCACAAGCAGTCAATGTTTAAGCCAGGTTAAATTTGTCACACTACACCTCCACCACCCCATTTTAGATGCCAGTTGTACATGTAATGTCACAAGCAGTCATTGGTTAAGCCAGGTTAGATTTGTCACATTACACCTCCACCACCCAATTGTAGATGCCAATTGTACATGTAATATCACAAGCAGTCAATGTTTAAGCCAGGTTAAATTTTTCACACTTCACCTCATTCTCCCCATTATAGATGCCAGTTGTACATGTAATGTCACAAGCAGTCAATGTTTAAGCCAGGTTAGATTTGTCACACTACACCTCCACCACCCCATTTTAGATGCCAATTGTACATGTAATATCACAAGCAGTCAATGTTTAAGCCAGGTTAAATTTTTCACACTTCACCTCTACCTTCCCATTATAGATGCCAGTTGTACATGTAATGTCACAAGCAGTCAATGTTTAAGCCAGGTTAAATTTGTCACACTACACCTCCACCTCCCCATTATAGATGCCAGTTGTACATGTAATGTCACAAGCAGTCATTGGTTAAGCCAGGTTAGATTTGTCACACTACACCTCCACCACCCAATTGTAGATGCCAATTGTACATGTAATATCACAAGCAGTCAATGTTTAAGCCAGGTTAAATTTGTTACACTTCACCTCCACCTCCCCATTATAGATGCCAGTTGTACATGTAATGTCACAAGCAGTCAATGTTTAAGCCAGGTTAGATTTGTCACACTACACCTCCACCACCCCATTTTAGATGCCAATTGTACATGTAATATCACAAGCAGTCAATGTTTAAGCCAGGTTAAATTTTTCAACACTTCACCTCTACCTTCCCATTATAGATGCCAGTTGTACATGTAATGTCACAAGCAGTCAATGTTTAAGCCAGGTTAAATTTGTCACACTACACCTCCACCTCCCCATTATAGATGCCAGTTGTACATGTAATGTCACAAGCAGTCATTGGTTAAGCCAGGTTAGATTTGTAACACTACACCTCCACCACCCCATTGTAGATGCCAATTGTACATGTAATATCACAAGCAGTCAATGTTTAAGCCAGGTTAAATTTGTCACACTTCACCTCCACCTCCCCATTATAGATGCCAGTTGTACATGTAATGTCACAAGCAGTCAATGTTTAAGCCAGGTTAGATTTGTCACACTACACCTCCACCACCTCATTTTAGATGCCAATTGTACATGTAATATCACAAGCAGTCAATGTTTAAGCCAGGTTAAATTTTTCACACTTCACCTCTACCTTCCCATTATAGATGCCAGTTGTACATGTAATGTCACAAGCAGTCAATGTTTAAGCCAGGTTAAATTTGTCACACTACACCTCCACCTCCCCATTATAGATGCCAGTTGTACATGTAATGTCACAAGCAGTCATTGGTTAAGCCAGGTTAGATTTGTCACACTACACCTCCACCACCCAATTGTAGATGCCAATTGTACATGTAATATCACAAGCAGTCAATGTTTAAGCCAGGTTAAATTTTTCACACTTCACCTCATTCTCCCCATTATAGATGCCAGTTGTACATGTAATGTCACAAGCAGTCAATGTTTAAGCCAGGTTAGATTTGTCACACTACACCTCCACCACCCCATTTTAGATGCCAATTGTACATGTAATATCACAAGCAGTCAATGTTTAAGCCAGGTTAAATTTGTCACACTTCACCTCAATCTCCCCATTATAGATGCCAGTTGTACATGTAATGTCACAAGCAGTCAATGTTTAAGCCAGGTTAAATTTGTCACACTACACCTCCACCTCCCCATTATAGATGCCAGTTGAACATGTAATGTCATAAGCAGTCATTGGTTAAGCCAGGTTAGATTTGTCACACTACACCTCCACCACCCAATTGTAGATGCCAATTGTACATGTAATATCACAAGCAGTCAATGTTTAAGCCAGGTTAAATTTGTCACACTTCACCTCTACCTTCCCATTATAGATGCCAGTTGTACATGTAATGTCACAAGCAGTCAATGTTTAAGCCAGGTTAAATTTGTCACACTACACCTCCACCTCCCCATTATAGATGCCAGTTGTACATGTAATGTCACAAGCAGTCATTGGTTAAGCCAGGTTAGATTTGTCACACTACACCTCCACCACCCAATTGTAGATGCCAATTGTACATGTAATATCACAAGCAGTCAATGTTTAAGCCAGGTTAAATTTGTCACACTTCACCTCCACCTCCCCATTATAGATGCCAGTTGTACATGTAATGTCACAAGCAGTCAATGTTTAAGCCAGGTTAGATTTGTCACACTACACCTCCACCACCCCATTTTAGATGCCAATTGTACATGTAATATCACAAGCAGTCAATGTTTAAGCCAGGTTAAATTTTTCACACTTCACCTCTACCTTCCCATTATAGATGCCAGTTGTACATGTAATGTCACAAGCAGTCAATGGTTAAGCCAGGTTAAATTTGTCACACTACACCTCCACCTCCCCATTATAGATGCCAGTTGTACATGTAATGTCACAAGCAGTCATTGGTTAAGCCAGGTTAGATTTGTCACACTACACCTCCACCACCCCATTGTAGATGCCAATTGTACATGTAATGTCACAAGCAGTCAATGTTTAAGCCAGGTTAAATTTGTCACACTACACATCCACCTCCAGGCTCTCATTGTTTATTGTTTTGTTTATTCAGGTAACAACAACAACATTAACAAGTAATTTTGTAATTGTTGACTTGTGATGTCATTAAAATGATTATTTTCTTCATGTTTTGTTTTTCCCTTCAGGCTATAAAACTTTTATGTTATGTGGATTTGATATATTCACGGTACAGAAATAAATCATGACATAATGATGATCTGAATGAGGATGTTTTGAAAATATATTTATATGACAGTTCATTGATATAGTCCTAGAAATCTGCCTATTTTTCCAGATTTAACAAGCTTCCTGGATATGCCTGAATAAGCACAGCTTTTTTCTGTCTTGAGGTATACAGATCCGATTGTTTAGTTTCCATCATTAATTCCTGTCAAATTGCATGCAAAATTCTTATATCTTCCAATCAAAAGCCTTGACAGAAAAGTGGTTATGATATATGTACATATACATGTACATGTATTTTAAGTTATATATGGAGTACTGGTACTTTGACCCAAGACTCTCTGTAACATCCATCCTATATCTTTTATAGCAATTTCTGTAATATATTCCATATTAAATCCATATAAAAGTTTACAGGGGACCCCAGTGTCTGAGTGGTCTAAAGCACACTTTTCGATCACAGTGCCTCCCATTGGCTAATTTTGGACAGATCCTAGTGTGAGAATGTTTGTCGGTTAACTTGTTCAAGGTCAGTAGTTTTTTCCAGGTACTCTGGTTTCCTCTGATATTCCAGAACTGCCTGCCTCAGTTTAAGTGAAAGAATCTTGACCTAGACCTTAAACAGCATTACTTCATGTTACTTCTATCATTTAAAAAGCTCTTATTGAAAACACTATTAAATAGTTTGCACCATTGTTAATTAAGACAGTTGAGAGCAATGTCTCACACTTTTCAAGCAAGACAAGAATTCTGTGAAATATCCTCTAAATTTTATTTTCATAACATTTTAGTTGATCTCTATATGTACCAAGTACATCAGAACATACTTTGTCAGTTGTATCCCAGACTTTTTGAAGTGTCATTTCTTTTTCTTTCTTTCTTTCTTTCTTTTTTTCTTTTTTTTTTTTTTTTTTGAATTGTTCAACCAGCTGTGCCAACTGGTTAAGTGGATCTAAATCTGATGAAAAGCACTTGTTTTTGTTATTTTTTATCCTTTATGGTAACTCAATTCAGGGTTCCAATTTCTTATTTGTAAAACTGTTCTTTTTATTTGTTTATCTTGGTTATTTTATCCATAAACTGTGTCATTAAGGTCATATATACAATACATTAGGTTATTTTGTGCTCTTTAAAGGTAAATTATGATGGGTCATTTAATAAAAGGAAAGGTCTAAACTCAAATTTAAAAAAATTACCTGAACAGAATTCATGAATAAGATCAGAATTTGATTATTAAGTTTTTAAAGGATGGAGAAATAAGATTGAGAGAGTGTAGTAAAACTAAATGATTAATTCTGAATTGTTTAAATCATTGTTAATCCACTGTAGGTGTTAAATACTCTTGTCATTTATATAACAATCAATAAAAATAATATTAGTGGTTTTTGATGAGTGTTAGTGATAAGCAGATTGTAATATAAGAATTATATATATCAGTATCACTATTTACATATAGGTATGATCTGGTGTAGAAGTAAACAACAACACCTTGTATAAAATGGACACATTTATTGGGACAAGGACATATTTCTGTGAAACACCTAAGGGACCATATCATAATTTCTTATATGCCAAGTATCAATGAATACAGTTGTTTTTGGATGTTGTGGGTGAGATGTTCTGGGTTAAAAGAAATTGTTCTGGTATAAAATGTTCAGCAAACAATATAAACAACAAGAATTAAGATAGAGAACTTTGACCTCAGTATAGTTGCAAAATCTTGGATTTCTTCTTTAAAAAATGCAAAGTGTCAAGGTCAAATTAATGTAAAATCATTTGGGCGTTTCGATGAGAATAAAATGACAATATGTTTAGATAAATTTGGTAGAACTGCATATACATGTATTAATAATTTTGTATTTATGCTTGGAGTTATACTTTACTGAGCTGAATTGTATATGCATGTATAAATATGTGGAAGTTGGAGGCTTTGTCTGTATTACATTTCTGATGTTTCATCTTAAAACTTTTTCCTGAAAATTCTGGATATTTGTCGTACTTCTTTTTCATACATAATCTGACATCTTTTCAACTAAAAAGAATTTCACTTAATGGTAAGATTATACAAGTATTAATCATACATGGTAGTCGGATCATAAACTGCTGCAGTCTCACATGTATTTGGTTAGGGACGTCGGGTTTCTCAGTCAGGGTATAATGTCTCCCTCATATTTAAATATATGCAGAGTTATAGTTCTTGATTGGCTGTTTTCTTTTCCTTCAAGAGTAGGACCTAACACATGTAGTTGACTTTAAAAACAGATAAAAAAGTAAGGAAAGAAGGAAGGTTTGTAGAGAGATAACAAGGAGGAAGGAAGGATTGTGTGGAAGTTTTTGGGTCCTTGTGCTCTGATCACTGCATTTGTTTCTGTAGCAGATTAATCTTTAAAAAATTTGGAAAACATTTATAAAATTATTTCTAAATAATGAATGGCTGAATGATTTCTGTTGCAAATTTGATCAGAATATTCTTTACAGGATAGTAAGTGGTTCATCAGCATGTAAGCAAGTTGTATTAAAAGTGTACCACTGCATGTGTATGTATTTTTATAGTAATATATTATTGATTTATTATGCTTATATCAAGATGTCACCAGATATTTATAATGTTGTCTGTGATTTGCATGGATATAGAAATGAGAAGTGAATGTAATTTTTCTTGTCATGGTTTACTTCCTACCAAAGAAAGTCTGTAAAGATAAACATGTCACAATAGCCTCTTGTCCATCCTATATATAATTCTGTCACTATAGCCTCTTGTCCATCGTATACTTAATTCTGTCACTATAGCCTCTTGTCCATCACATACATAATTTTTTCACTATAACCTCTTGTCCATCCTGTACTTAATTCTCTCATTATAGCCTCTTGTTCATCCTATACATAATTCCGTCACTATAGTCTCTTGTCCATCCTATACATAAATCTGTCACTATAGTCTCTTGTCCATCCTATACATAAATCTGTCACTATAGCCACTTGTCCATCCTATATTTCATTCTGTCACTATTGCCTCTTGTCCATCCTATACATGATTCTGTAACTATAGCCTCTTGTCGGTCCTGTACATAATTCTGTCACTATATCCTCTTGTCCATCCTATACTTAATTCTGTCACTATATCCTCTTGTCCATCATATACATCAATCTGTCACTATAGCCTTTTGGCCATCCTATACTTAATTCTGTCACTATAGCCTCTTGGCCATCCTATACTTAATTCTGTCACTATATCCTCTTGTCCATCATATACATCAATCTGTCACTATAGCCTCTTGGCCATCCTATACTTAATTCTGTCACTATAGCCTCTTGGCCATCCTATACTTAATTCTATCACTATAGCCTCTTGTCCATCCCATACTTAGTTCTGTCACTATAGCCTCTTGTCCATCCTATACTTAGTTCTGTCACTATAGCCTCTTGTCCATCCTATACTTAGTTCTGTCACTATATCCTCTTGTTCATTCTATACTTAATTTTGTCACTATATCCTCTTGTTCATTCTATACTTAATTCTGTCACTTTATCCTCTTGTCCATTCTTTTCGTAATTCTGTCACTATAGCCTCTTGTCCACCCTATGCATAATTCTGTCACTATAGCCTATTGCCCGTCCTATACATAATTCTGTCACCAAATCTTCTTGTCCATCCTATTTGTAATTTTGGCATTATGCCTTTTGTCCATCCAATACATAATTCTGTCACTATAGCCTCTTGTCCGTCCTATACATAATTTTGTCACTATAACCTCTTTTCTGTCCTATAAGTAATTCTGTCACTATAGCCTCTTGTCCGTCCTATACATAATTCTGTCACTATAGCCTCTTGTCTGTCCTTTACATAATTCTGTCACTGTAGCCTCTTTTCTGTCCTATAAGTAATTCTGTCACTATTGCCTCTTGTTCATCCTTTACATAATTCTGTTACTATAGTCCTCTTGTCCATCCTATACATAATTCTGTCACTATAGCCTCTTTTCTGTCCTATAAGTAATTCTGTCACTATATCCTCTTGTTCATCCTTTACATAATTCTGTCACTATTGCCTCTTGTTCATCCTTTACATAATTCTGTCACTATTGCCTCTTGTCCATCCTATACATAATTTTGTCACTATAGTCTCTTTCTATCCTGTTTATGTTTTTTGTGCTTTTCTTCAACTTAATTAAGGTTTGGTATTGTCTGATACCTTTACTGTAATGTTACCTTATTACCTTCAAGTAGTGCAGTACTATTAAGTACATTCTAAGATAATTGATTTAACTACAAACAGTTAAATAATTTGTCCTGAATTTGTTCTATTAAAGTATTACCAAGTACTTGTATAACTCAGACAGATTTATTTTTTGAGATGGTCCCAGATTGTTGTTTGTGAATGAAATATATAAACTGTCTAGCCTTGGGGGGAATGTTTTCTAGTGTGGAATGTAAAAGTGACAACTTTGACCTGGGTAACCTTTTTATTTGAAATTAGATTGTCCACATTGGTTGTATAATTAAAGAAATCCTATTGTTGTAACCTGTATTGATGTTACTGATTGGAAAGAAATGATTGACTTTTGACCTTAAAATCACAGGCTGCTAAACCTTGGTTAATTTTCAGTTAAGAGGTCATAGGGTTGGGGTTAGATTTGTTGTACTGTATAATGATATGGTTGATATTGTATATATACATATATATAGTGTATTGATTCTGAACTGGCTGTATTGTCATGTATATGATAATTGATCCTTGTTTTTTCTCTTTGTTGCTGAATTAGTTCTATCAAAGGTTTAAATAAGGATTACTGTGACATAATCATCCAATTCAAAACAAACTTATCTACAACAATTTTAACCTGGTATGACATGATAACTGTTTGTCCGCAAAACAATTATTGACATTTCAATTTGAACAACTAAGTAGAAGTTCCCATGAAAAATTGTGATTTGTCCAGGTGCAAATTGTTGAAATATGTCACTGCATATCCTACAGGTTTACCTATCCTGTTTACAACAGAGTGTTGTTGGCATAGATTTGGATCCTCATTAAAGACAATGTTCATAAAGCAAAGAAAACATTAATTTTTACTATGAAAACTTGTCATTTTTTATTTAAATTTACCCTACTTATTGCAAATATTATAATAACAGTTTATAAATTGAGATGGTTAAAGACTGTAGTCTTGACTTAATGAAAAAACAGCTCTGTTTGTTCTCTTCCAGACCACTAGACTGTAGCTTAGACTAAATGATAAAGCAACTTTATTTGTTCTCTTCCAGACCACTAGACTGTAGCTTAGACTTAATGATAAGGCAAGTCTGTTTGTTCTCTTCTAGAACCACTGTACTGTAGCTTAGACTTAATGATAAAGCAGCCCTGTTTGTTCTCTTCTAGAACCACTAGACTGTAGCTTAGATTTAATGATAAAGCAATTCTGTTCTCTTCCAGAACCACTAGACTGTAGCTTAGACTTAATGATAAAACAGCTCTGTTTGTTTTCTTCCAGAACCAGTGGACTGTAGCTTAGACTTAATGGTAAAGCAGCTCTGTTTGTTCTCTTCCAGAACCACTAGACTGTAGCTTAGACTTAATGATAAAGCAGCTCTGTTTGTTCTCTTCCAGAACCACTAGACTGTAGCTTAGACTTAATGATAAAGCAGCCCTGTTTGTTCTCTTCTAGAACAACTGGACTGTAGCTTAGACTTAATGATAAAACAGCTCTCTTTGTTCTCTTCAAGAACCACTAGACTGTAGCTTAGACTTAATGATAAAACAACTCTGTTTGTTCTCTTCCAGAACCACTGGACTGTAGCTTAGACTTAATGATAAAGCAGCCCTGTTTTTCTTTTCCAGAACCACTTGACTTTAGCTTAAACTTAATGATAAAGCAACTCTGTTTGTTCTCTTCCAGAACCACTGGACTGTAGCTTAGACTTAATGATAAAGCAGCCCTGTTTTTCTTTTCCAGAACCACTTGACTGTAGCTTAAACTTAATGATAAAGCAACTCTGTTTGTTCTCTTCCAGAACCACTAGACTGTAGCTTAGTCTTAATGATAAAGCAACTCTGTTTGTTCTCTTCCAGAACCACTAGACTGTAGCTTAGACTTAATGATTGTTTTTCTTTTCCAGAACCACTTGACTGTAGCTTAAACTTAATGATAAAGCAACTCTGTTTGTTCTCTTCCAGAACCACTAGACTGTAGCTTAGACTTAATGAAAAAGCAACTCTGTTTGTTCTCTTCCAGAACCACTAGACTGTAGCTTAGACTTAATGATAAAACAACTCTGTTTGTTCTCTTCTAGAACAACTGGACTGTAGCTTAGACTTAATGATAAAACAGCTCTGTTTGTTCTCTTCTAGAACAACTGGACTGTAGCTTAGACTTGATGATAAAACAGCCCTGTTTGTTCTCTTCTAGAACAACTGGACTGTAGCTTAGACTTAATGATAAAACAGCTCTGTTTGTTCTCTTCTAGAACAACTGGACTGTAGCTTAGACTTAATGATAAAACAGCTCTGTTTGTTCTCTTCTAGAACAACTGGACTGTAGCTTAGACTTAATGATAAAACAGCCCTGTTTGTTCTCTTCTAGAACAACTGGACTGTAGCTTAGACTTAATGATAAAGCATCTCTGTTTGTTCTCTTCCAGAACCACTGGACTGTAGCTTAGACGTAATGATAAAACAGCTCTGTTTGTTCTTTCCAGAACCACTAGACTGTAGCTTAGACTTAATGATAAGGCAACTCTGTTTGTTCTCTTCTAGAACCATAAGACTGTAGCTTAGACTTAATGATAAAGCAACTCTGTTTGTTTTCTCCTAGAACCACTGGACGGTAGCTTAGACTTAATGATAAAGCAACTCTGTTTGTTCTCTTCTAGAACCACTACACTGTAGCTTAGATTTAATGATAAAACAACTCTGTTTGTTCTCTTCCAGAACCACTGGACTGTAGCTTAGACTTAATGATAAAGCAGCCCTGTTTTTCTTTTCCAGAACCACTTGACTGTAGCTTAAACTTAATGAAAAAGCAGCCCTGTTTTTCTTTTCCAGAACCACTTGACTGTAGCTTAAACTTAATGATAAAGCAACTCTGTTTGTTCTCTTCCAGAACCACTAGGCTGTAACTTAGATTAATGATAAAACAGCTTTGTTTGTTCTCTTCTAGAACCACTAGACTGTAGCTTAGACTTAATGAAAAAGCAACTCTGTTTGTTCTCTTCCAGAACCACTAGACTGTAGCTTAGACTTAATGATAAAACAACTCTATTTGATCCTTCTAGAACAACTGGACTGTAGCTTAGACTTAATGATAAAACAACTCTATTTGTTCTCTTCTAGAACCACTGGACTGTAGCTTAGACTTAATGATAAAACAGCTCTGTTTGTTTTTTCCAGAACCACTAGACTGTAGCTTAGACTTAATGATAAAACAACTCTGTTTGTTCTCTTCTAGAACAACTGGACTGTAGCTTAGACTTAATGATAAAACAGCTCTGTTTGTTCTCTTCTAGAACAACTGGACTGTAGCTTAGACTTAATGATAAAACAGCCCTGTTTGTTCTCTTCTAGAACAACTGGACTGTAGCTTAGACTTAATGATAAAACAGCTCTGTTTGTTCTCTTCCAGAACCACTGGACTGTAGCTTAGACGTAATGATAAAACAGCTCTGTTTGTTCTTTCCAGAACCACTAGACTGTAGCTTAGACTTAATGATAAGGCAACTCTGTTTGTTCTCTTCTAGAACCATTAGACTGTAGCTTAGACTTAATGATAAAGCAACTCTGTTTGTTTTCTCCTAGAACCACTGGACGGTAGCTTAGACTTAATGATAAAGCAACTCTGTTTGTTTTCTTTTAGAACCACTAGACTGTAGCTTAGATTTAATGATAAAGCAACTCTGTTTGTTTTCTTCTAGAACCACTAGGCTGTAGCTTAGATTTAATGATAAAGCAACTCTGTTTTTTTCTTCTAGAACCACTAGACTGTAGCTTAGACTTAATGATAAGGCAACTCTGTTTGTTTTCTTCTAGAACCACTGGACTGTAGCTTAGACTTAATGATAAAGCAACTCTGTTTGTTCTCTTCTAGAACCACTAGGCTGTAGCTTAGATTTAATGATAAAGCAACTCTGTTTTTTTTCTTTCCAGAACCACTAGACTGTAGCTTAGACTTAATGATAAGGCAACTCTGTTTGTTTTCTTCTAGAACCACTTGACTGTAGCTTAGACTTAATGATAAGGCAACTCTGTTTGTTCTCTTCTAGAACCACTAGACTGTAGCTTAGATTTAATGATAAAGCAACTCTGTTTGTTTTCTTCTAGAACCACTAGGCTGTAACTTAGATTAATGATAAAACAGCTTTGTTTGTTCTCTTCTAGAACCACTGGACTGTAACTTAGACTTAATGATAAAGCAACTCTGTTTGTTCTCTTCTAGAACCACTAGGCTGTAACTTAGATTAATGATAAAACAGCTTTGTTTGTTCTCTTCTAGAAACACTGGACTGTAACTTAGACTTAATGATAAAGCAGCTCTGTTTGTTCTCTTCTAGAACCACTGGACTGTAACTTAGACTTAATGATAAAGCAGCTTTGTTTGTTCTCTTCTAGAACCACTAGGCTGTAACTTAGATTAATGATAAAACAGCTTTGTTTGTTCTCTTCTAGAAACACTGGACTGTAACTTAGACTTAATGATAAGCAGCTCTGTTTGTTCTCTTGTAGAACCACTGGACTATAACTTAGACTTAATGATAAGCAGCTCTGTTTGTTCTCTTGTAGAACCACTGGACTATAACTTAGACTTAATGATAAGCAGCTCTGTTTGTTCTCTTGTAGAACCACTGGACTATAACTTAGACTTAATGATAAGCAGCTCTGTTTGTTCTCTTGTAGAACCACTGGACTATAACTTAGACTTAATGATAAAGCAGCTTTGTTTGTTCTCTTCTAGAACCACTAGGCTGTAACTTAGATTAATGATAAAACAGCTTTGTTTGTTCTCTTCTAGAACCACTAGTTCATTTTTGGTGTTAATTATTCCTAATTATTGAATTATTCATGATATGTTGTTTCTGTACCAGTTGACAGTTTGATCGGTCTGTAATTGTAACATGACTTCTCATAATGATTTAGACAGTCACAAACCTTATTTGAATTACTGTAAGCTGTGAAATATATGTACACAAAAAGACTATCCATTATAAGGTGTCAAGTTACCCTGTAAAACATTAGGATGGTCAAAAAAAAAAAAAAAAAAAACCAAAAAAACATTTTCATGATAATTTTAGACTGTTTGTGTCATCTAACATCATTAATTTTCACTGATTCTCCATGTCCATTCAATAAATATGATGGCTTTCATTATTTTTGAGAAATCTATCACAATTAGAATATATACATTAAACATTTATATATATATATATATATATATATATATATATATATATATATATATATATATATATATATATATATATTATACAAACATACATATATATCTCAAGTCAAAATACATTGAATGTAAAAGGAAAGTATTAAAGTCATTACTAATGCTTTCTTGTTATATAATTGACTTACTATTAATAAAATGTTGTATCTTGTAGATAGATCATAGTTGTTTGGTTTTGTTTTGTTTTGCTTGTTCTTTTTTGGGGGGTGGGGGGGATGGGGATTGTGACATATATACTGAAAGTGTTGACAAGTTGTACTTAAAAAATGATCTGTCTTGTACTTCTGAATATATCTAGGAGTCTTTACGGGCAAGTGGTCTGAAACACATGCTTTCAAATTGCAGCACCTCTCACCTCCTTTGGTTTGAACCCTACTTCTTTGATTACCCATATACTGGTATGTATTTGGTTGTAATTTCATGTTGTTTGTAACATTCTTCTGTCATGTTAGTTTTCTGAATTGTTATAGATCAAGTTATTAGGTATATATACCACTACAGTAGCTCAGTTGGTAGAGTGCTCACTCTGTAAGTGGAAGGTCGTGGGTTCGAACCCTGGCCGGGTCTGACCCAAGACTTGAAAGTGGGTAGTGACTGTTCTTTCGCCAAGCACTCGGCATTACGAAATGAAAGTCACAGGTTCTTTCAGATGGGAACTTAAAATAAACGAGGTCCTGTGTTATGGCAGGCATGGCACGATAAAGAACCCTGCTGTATAATGGCATCAGCGCAACACACAGACAAAATTTCTGCACTTTCACCTATAGCTGGTGACGTCTCAATATAAGTGAAATATTCTTGACTGGGACGTTAAACACCATTACTCAACTCAACTCAAGTTATCAGGTACATTGTAGTGTTAACGTTGTTATTCTAGTTTTGTTTCATTTAAGAGAGTTATGGCCCTTGGAAATTACCACAATTTTTTTTTTTTTACTTGAAACTGAATCTCTAGATTAGAAATCACTTACAATGTGTGAAATATCTGTTTTTGGTGTTCCCTGAATATATATACTATAATATATATAGGAATTAATAGTGCTTAATATACTTATTTCTATAAGGAAGTAACCACTGCGGAAGCTCAGTTGGTAGAGTGCTTGCTTCATAAGTGGGAGGTCGTGGGTTCAAACCCTGGCCAGGTCTGACCCAAGACTTGAAAGTGGGTAGTTACTGTTCTTTCGCCAAGCACCTGGCATTACGAAATGAAAGTTCTTTCGGATGGGAACTTAAAATAAACGAGGTCATGTGTCACGGCTTGGCACGATAAAGAACCTGCTGTATAATGCCATCAGCGCAACATGCACAGGCAAAATTTCTGCACTTTCACCTATAGCTGGTGACGTCTTGATATAAGTGAAATATTCTTGAGTGGGACATTAAACACCATTACTCAACTTCAGCTCTATAAGGAAGTAGAATTTGACTATACATTATAAAGTATCTGTACTTAAATACAGATAAAAACCTATATAACAGTGAATGACCATGAATATGTATAAATGAATTGTTGTTAATGTCCTTCCTGTAATGGTATATATATAGACAATGATATATATAAACTTATCTACAGGAAGTTATAGACATGTTAGACTCTTAACTATGGTCTCTGTTTCTATTGCAAGAGGAGTATTTATACCACTTAAAGAAAGTACAGTATTTGTCAGTAAACTGTAACATGGTTGAGCTAAGTATCTAGCAGTTGTTCAAAATGAAAAACAAATCAGATTTTTTTTATAGTCTAAGTTAACTTTAACTCCTGTCTTTTTTTCAGGCATACCTGTAAAGTCACATGTATTGCATGTGTGTCACACACATTTTTGATGTAAATCCTGTTCACAAACACATGCATCATCAAACTATCATCAGGCTGAACTAAAAATGACACAAAAAATTCAACCATTCCCCTAGATAATTTTAAAGATTTCCTCTATTTTTGCTAAGTTGAATGGCTCTTAAAATTCTGTGGATTTTGAATTCAAATCTTGTTCTAAATAGCAATAATCTTGTTTGACTATTCATTCTGTATGTTGCAAGTTTTTAACATTTGAGCATTAGTTTTAAAATTTTCAGTTGTTTTAAGTTATACATCATTTAATATTCGATTGATATTGTTGTATCTTTTTACAAGGATACCCGCCATTTTGCTGATGCAGCTATAAATAGCAATTCTCTCAATCAGTTTATAAGCACTTTTTAACAAAAGACTATGTATGTAATGACACACTAACACTATAATATGATATTCAGAACTTACAGTTTGAGGACAGGTGTACTAAATATATCCAAACTTTAATATTTGAAATTTTAAACATGAAAGGTTGCCATGATTTATTCTTTTAGCATTTGTCCAATTTCCTCCATATCTGGAACAGAATAATTTTCTCCAAAAATCAGATGAATTTCTGTATTATCTTAATATAGAAGTAAAACTCTAGGTGATCTTTATACAGAGATGGTCACTGTAGCAGGTTTTGCTTTAAAGATGTCCCTATATAGAGGTGGTTACTGTTACAGGTTTCACTATATAGATAAGTGGTCTGTTTACAGAGGTTGGTCACTCTAACAGGTGTTACTATAATGACTGGTGGTTGACCACTAACAGGTTTAACTGTAGCGACTGGTGGTTGACCACTAACAGGTTTTACTGTAGCGACTGGTGGTTGGCCACTAACAAGTTAAACTGTAGCGACTGGTGGTTGACCACTAACAGGTTTAACTATAGCGACTGGTCGTTGACCACTAACAGGTTTTACTATAGTGACTGGTGGTTGACCACTAACAGGTTTAACTGTAGCAACTGGTGTTTGGCCACTAACAGGTTTTACTGTAGCGACTGGTGGTTGACCACTAACAGGTTTTACTGTAGCGACTGGTGGTTGACCACTAACAGGTTTTACTATAGCGACTGGTGGTTGACCACTAACAGGTTTAACTACAGCGACTGGTGGTTGACCACTAACAGGTTTAACTACAGCGACTGGTGGTTGACCACTAACAGGTTTAACTGTAGCGACTGGTGGTTGACCACTAACAGGTTTAACTATAGCGACTGGTGGTTGGCCACTAACAGGTTTTACTGTAGCGACTGGTGGTTGGCCACTAACAGGTTTTACTGTAGCGACTGGTGGTTGGCCACTAACAGGTTTTACTGTAGCGACTGGTGGTTGACCACTAACAGGTTTTACTGTAGCGACTGGTGGTTGGCCACTAAAAGGTTTTACTGTAGCAACTGGTGGTTGACCACTAACAGGTTTTACTATAGCAACTGATGGTTGACCACTAACAGGTTTTACTGTAGCGACTGGTGGTTGACCACTAACAGGTTTTACTATAGCGACTGGTGGTTGACCACTAACAGGTTTTACTGTAGCGACTGGTGGTTGACCACTAACAGTATTTACTGTAGCGACTGGTGGTTGACCACTAACAGGTTTTACTGTAGCGACTGGTGGTTGACCACTAACAGGTTTTACTATAGCGACTGATGGTTGACCACTAACAGGTTTTACTATAGCGACTGATGGTTGACCACTAACAGGTTTTACTGTAGTGACTGGTGGTTCACCACTAACAGGTTTAACTATAGCCACTTATGGTTGACCACTAACAGGTTTAACTATAGCAACTGGTGGTTGACCACTAACAGGTTTTACTGTAGCGACTGGTGGTTGACCACTAACAGGTTTTACTGTAGCGTCTGGTGGTTGACCACTAACAGGTTTAACTATAGCGACTGGTGGCTGACCACTAACAGGTTTTACTGTAGCGACTGGTGGTTGACCACCAACAGGTTTTAATGTAGTGACTGGTGGTTGACCACTAACAGGTTTTACTATAGCGACTGGTGGTTGACCACTAACAGGTTTTACTGTAGCGACTGCTGGTTGACCACTAACAGGTTTTACTATACAACTGGTGGTTGACCACTAACAGGTTTTAATGTAGTGAATGGTGGTTGACCACTAACAGGTTTTACTATAGCGACTGGTGGTTGACCACTAACAGGTTTTACTGTAGCGACTGGTGGTTGACCACTAACAGGTTTTACTATAGCGACTGGTGGTTGACCACTAACAGGTTTTAATGTAGCGACTGATGGTTGACCACTAACAGGTTTAACTGTAGCGACTGGTGGTTGACCACTAACAGGTTTTACTGTAGCGACTGGTGGTTGACCACTAACAGGTTTTACTGTAGCGACTGGTGGTTGACCACTAACAGGTTTTACTGTAGCGACTGATGGTTCACCACTAACAGGTTTAACTGTAGCGACTGGTGGTTGACCACTAACAGGTTTAACTATAGCGACTGGTGGTTGACCACTAACAGGTTTAACTGTAGCGACTGGTGGTTGACCACTAACAGGTTTTACTAAAGCGACTGGTGGTTGGCCACTAACAGGTTTAACTAAAGCGACTGGTGGTTGACCAATAACAGGTTAAACTATAGCGACTGGTGGTTGACCACTAACAGGTTTTACTGTAGCGACTGGTGGTTGACCACTAACAGGTTTTACTGTAGCGACTGGTGGTTGACCACTAACAGGTTTAACTATAGCGACTGGTGGTTGACCACTAACAGGTTTTACTATAGCGACTGGTGGTTGACCACTTACAGGTTTTAATGTAGTGACTGGTGGTTGACCACTAACAGGTTTTACTATAGTGACTGGTGGTTGGCCACTAACAGGTTTTACTGTAGCGACTGGTGGTTGGCCACTAACAGGTTTTACTGTAGCATGCCCCTAACAGGTTTTACTGTAGCGACTGGTGGTTGACCACTAACAGGTTTTACTGTAGCAGCTGGTTGTTGGCCACTAACAGGTTTTACTGTAGCATGCCCCTAACAGGTTTTAATGTAGCGACTGGTGGTTGACCACTAACAGGTTTTACTATAGTGACTGGTGGTTGGCCACTAACAGGTTTTACTGTAGCGACTGGTGGTTGGCCACTAACAGGTTATACTGTAGCAGCTGGTGGTTGGCCACTAACAGGTTTTACTGTAGCAGCTGGTTGTTGGCCACTAACAGGTTTTACTGTAGCGACTGGTGGTTGGCCCCTAACAGGTTTTACTGTAGCAGCTGGTTGTTGGCCACTAACAGGTTTTACTGTAGCATGCCCCTAACAGGTTTTAATGTAGCGACTGGTGGTTGACCACTAACAGGTTTTACTATAGTGACTGGTGGTTGGCCACTAACAGGTTTTACTGTAGCGACTGGTGGTTGGCCACTAACAGGTTTTACTGTAGCAGCTGGTTGTTGGCCACTAACAGGTTTTACTGTAGCGACTGGTGGTTGGCCACTAACAGGTTTTACTGTAGCGACTGGTGGTTGACCACTAACAGGTTTTACTGTAGCGACTGGTGGTTGACCACTAACAGGTTTTACTGTAGCAGCTGGTGGTTGGCCACTAACAGTGGTCTTTATATAAAGGTTTGGCCACTCTGACAAGTTTTACTGTGTTTTTAAATACAAGCTTTGCTATATGTGATTAAGCTTAAGCAGTAATAGCTTTACAAAGATAGAAGTATCGTGGTTATAGGGTTATATGCACCAAGCCTCTGTGTTTAAAACATTTGACGCCAAAGATCAGTTGTATAGTGTTTCAGGTAATCCTGTAACCTTGGATTTATGTTTGTGGGGGGAATAAAGACAAGTTGTATTATGACATTAATTCTCTTATTAACTGAAGGCTTAGTCTTGATGTTGTGTTTAAGAAGGTTAGATTAACTGTAAATATCAGCAGTCAAACTGAATGTATAATTTATGTAGCACTGATTTGACATGTGTTTTAATGATTGTGTTTATGCTTGTAGATGGCAATATTTAGTACATGTATTTTAAATAATGCATAGATGATAATAATAATTTGTCATTGGGAGACTGGTATTTTTGGGTTGGACTGGCTGGACAACTGAAGCTGTATAGTCACTAATACTTATATCTGTACTTCTGAAGAGTAGTAGGTCTAGGGTTCCAACACTGACTGGGTCGTACTGTACATAAGATTTTAATATTTTAAATATTGCTCCCTTTCCTGGGGCTTGGCATAAGCATGTTTAAGAAGACAGAGTGTTACCTGTATCATTCAATATCAGGATAATGTGACTAGAGGAGTGTATACTTGTCTGAGGTGTACTGACTGAACTAGCATGATAAAATGACTCCAATTGTGCACTATTTAAGAAATAAAGTAATTTTCCAATGTCTTTATGAACTTGTAAAGTATAATGGGCTGTCTCAAATTGCATAAAAGGCTTTTCTTATATTTACAATATTTATTAAAAATAATTTTATATCCGACTCACATTTTTCATGTAATTTTGAAAACGGTTTCGAAATGCACTGCTGGTGCACCTTCTCAGAAAAATGGGTCGTCCCCTGTCATTCAAAAAGAATATTTGACGTCTGACCCCGCCCACATGTAACTAACATTTGACATCTGACCCCGCCCACTGATCAATCTAGATATGAATTATTTATTAAATTTGATAAAATAACAAAAAACATGAATTACATTTTCAAGTGAAAATTGAATAAACAATTATAAAAAAAATTGAAAATTCTTTACATCAATTTAGAAAACGTTTTCCCGCAATCTGCAGGTAAAATCTATGACGTCACTGTTCGCACACGGAGCATTGTCTTTATGAAGTTACAAAGTATAGTCGACGTCAAATACTTTATTGAAACAAAAATAATGTAATTGTAAATATTACAAAATAAAAAACAAAAAAAAAACATGAAACACACTTGTACATCTTATGTATACAAGCTTGTTATCAGGTTAATCCATTGAGATTGATGAACTTGTTTATTTCACAAATAGCTTTAAAATTGCTGATGTGACATTAAAAAACATAATAAAGAAAATAAATATAAAAGCCGGAAAAGATTAAAAATGACTCAAGTTTTGATTGTAGATAATATTGCACTTATTTTCATTTAAAATTTGAGAGATATTATGTCAAATTTTAAATTTGTAGGACGTACATAATTGTTTTAATTGTATCAAGTAACATCACTACAAAGGTCATGTTCTGAGTTCCATCAAATTTTGATTATCAGCACATCAGCAGTCTTTATTGTATAATTAAATAGGACAGTAGGTTATTATCATATTTATACAACTTATTTGTCATTAAGCCATGTGTGACCACAAATATTTTCTTCATAAATATTTGACTTATATATTGTTATTTGGGGCCCCAAAAGGAGAATGTGAAGAAAAAAAATAGGAATTTTTTTTAACTAATCAGGTGATAATTGTTTGGGAAGAATATTGTCCATTTACTGAGTTAAGTACCATTATGTTGTTCTTTTTCAATAATTGTTTCTACCAACCTTTGAAAGTTTTTTTGACCTCCTAGAAAATTGCTTTCAGGAAAAAAAAAAATTATCACTCAACATTTTAAAGACATGCATACTTATCAAGGTTTGGGCTGGAAAAATGTTTCTCTTTCATAAAAACACCAGTTTTGAAATTCTGTAACTTTTTTTCAACTGTAATTTTTTCGGGTTATTGCCAGCTAGCAAACTAAATTATTGTGAAGTTCTTTCCTAGAACATTATTTTTGGTAGTTATGTCCCTTTAGTATAGTGCCTTCCAATTTATCATTTAAAAATGGCTATATATGTATTGCAGCAAGAATCATCACAGGATAATCATTGTGTACTTGTCTGTGTCATAACATTAGCAGTAACATTGTAATGGCAGGGTAATATTTTCTCATTAACTTCTAAAGAAAGTGGCACTAGTAAAAACAATGTTAAAATATATACTAATGTGCTTATGATAAAAAAACATGTGTGATACATTTTTTTATTTTATTTTATTTTCAGTCATTGAAGCCAAAAGCAGGTTTATTTTGTTTTCTGATCACAGAGGCACGGGTAACCACAGCATTAGAAATGCCAGATCATGAAAATACGTTTGTCTTAAAGGTAAAGTATAAACATTGATTCTGAAAGTCTGAAGAGTAAAGAATTATTGTAATTAGAAAAATGTAATAACAAAAATGTTGAAATAAGTCATGCTCTAGAAAAATTCTCAAAAATGTTTGAATACCGGTAGGTCATACCCTAAAAACTTGACAAAAATGGTGATATTGCTGATGCCCTAGACAACAATACATAATCACTTTTTCATTCAGGGATTTTTCTGGCTATTTTGGGAAAGGGACCTTGGGATGAAATTGGGAAAATCATTGACAAAATCAACATTTTGGGAAAATTTTTCATTAAACTTTAAAAATTTTCACATTGACAGCACATCAAATATTTTGCCTGGAATATTTACTATTTTCATACATGCTAGTAGTCACTCATTTGTACCAAATCACTCAGACATTAACACAGTATCTTCATAGACTGGCTTCAATACAAACATCTGAGAAAGTTGTTTCATGAGTTGCTCCCATTCTACCAGATCCTCATTGAGTATAAATCAAAATGTGCATAAATACAGGTTATAATATAGAGTTTTTTCTTTTTTTCTTAAGTTTCTCAAAGCAGGATCATTTGGGAATTTTTACCTACAAAATTTGGAAAAATGTATGCTTTTTGGCATTTGGAATGGGTCCCTTTACCGGACCCTGTGAGTGGCCAGAAAAATCCCTGTCATTCCTTCATTGTCACAAAATACAGACCCGCTTCTCTAAAATTTCCTGTTTCTTAGAAATATATTGTCAAATCAGTCATACAAGTAATATTTGTTTACCATTATACTGAATTATTGTATACTGGACGGGAAGTTGTAAGTAGATAATGTTTTCCCATAAAATTTATTTTATTGCAGGAATTTGAAACATTTTATTATATCCCTCACAAATGTTAATGGTGTATAAATTACATGGTAGATTGGTAAAGTGTATTGTGCATGTTTTATTGATAATAAGTATAAAATTCATTTATGTCTCAAAGATGCTAGCAAAAAATGACATTGGAACATTAAACTAGTTTGGAATGGCATAATAATTGTTACTGCTTATTCAAATCATTATTAAACTATTTATTAGGCATCTGGCATTGAATTGAGTGTATATCAAATGATAGTATAATAAACATCAGATGGGACAGGGTAGACAGGGTTCCTATTAAGTGGACAGGGTTCTTTCAAAATGGGGTCAAGGTCAAAGTTCAAGGTCATGACCTAGTTTGTAATTTGTACAGTTATAGGCTATTTTCTTCCAAATTATAAGAGATATATAATATTAAAACATTGTTAAAATGTCCAGCATGACAAAATGTAAAAAGGTACAAAGTTTCATAACTGTATGATAATGCATGTAGGAGTTGTTGCCCCTGAAATGTTATTTTTTTGCTAAAAAAAAAACTAAAATTGTGCATTAGCATGAAAACTATAAACTTTTTGTATAGGCATATATATTAGACTATTGTAGGTATTGATATGACGATCATTTTGATATATGGTTCAAGGTCATATGTTCAAAGGTCAAGGTCATGGGTGCATAAAAAGACTGAAATTGTTTATTATCTTGGAAACTATTAACTTTTTGTATGGCATGTATATTAAAATATTGTAGGAATTGATATGGTGATTATTCTGATATAAGATTCAAGGTTTTACGTTTAAAGGTCAAGGTCATAGATGCATAAAAAGACTCAAATTGTTAATTATCTTGAAAACTATTAACTTTTTTGTAGGCATGTATATTAGAATATTTTATGTATTTTTGCAAATGATTTTGGATATATTCTCAGGTTGGCCAATCCTCAGGTGAGCGTTAAGGCCCATGGGCCTCTTGTTTCTTGTTGCTGTCTAGCAGTACCTCCTCATTGTATGAACAGAGCACTTGAATTGCTGACCTTGACACTTGAGAAAATGAGAAAAATGCCATGGAAATCCATGGAATTTCCATGTACAGAGTTTGTTGACAATGCTGAGCCTGAAACTCTGTATATTTTGTTATACTTTCATCGACAGACAAAAATTTGCCACAAAAATCCATGTACATGTCCACAGATATTCCATGAAAAGTGTGTATATGTCCATGGTCAAAAAGATGGAAAATTTATTTTTGCGCACCCAACTTGGTGAAAGTTATTTTAATTATTTTACTTAATAAAGTACTTGCGCCTTCACTAATGTCAAGTCCATGTTTTAACATTACTATAATAATAAATTACATGTATATAAGTTGTCTTTTTTATGAGTTAATTAAGTAATATTTTGTATTTATATTGCGATAGGTTTTTGGTGTATAATCATTGTTTTTAGTTGAATGACTATGTGTTTTCCAGGGAGAGGGTACAAGTGAATTTGTGATAGAAGCTCAAGATTTAAATGAGATGTGGTCTTGGTTAGCAGAGATTGGTGGTTGTATCAATAAGCCATCTGCATCTTTAACAGGAACAGATAATGTGGATTCTCCTTCTACAGAGATGTAAGTTTACACGGTGACAATTTTTACCTGACAAGGATAATGTAACTTAGTTTGGAAAGTCTTCCTTTTATAACTCTAATAAATTTGTAATTTTGACTACAAAGGCCTAAATATAACAAAATCAAGCCATTTGAACATGTTTGTGATTTTTTTTCAAAAATTCTACATAAAATATAATTAGTATGGGGTAGAAAAAGAAGTCTTGCCCATAATTTAGGTATGTTATTTTAGGTGGGGTCTGACAGTCAACTTTTTGTACTGCTTTCTGAAATTTTTTTCCTGCAGTTTGTTATCAAGAATAAATGTTGTCATTGGATACCTCAGATGAGCAGTTTCTTCTTGTACCCAGAATTTACACACTAATGTTGATCACATGACAAGACTTATAGACAAGTCTTTGTTTCTCCAGAAGTGTGAAAATGTAGAAATGTAGTTGAGTGATTTTATCATTTTGATTTTCCTTATAATAATTGACTTTGATCATAGAAAATTTACTCTTCTTAATGCAGAAAATGCAAATTACCAGTGGTGTATTTTAAGTTTCAAGAGAGAGATAAATTCAAATTGTACCAGACATTTAAAATTTTAACTGTGTATTTCACAGGCGACCAAGGTTACCTACAGCACCAAGTGGTTCAATAGAAAGGAAAGGTAATAATATACCCCATAATAATAAGATAGGAAATGATTCAAATATCAGATTTGAAGTGACTTTATATTGATTGTTGGGGTAAATGATTTTGTGTGAAGTCAGCCCATAAAACAAAAGGTGAAGGACACTCAGTAAAACATAAGAACAAGAACATTTATGAAAAAAAAACTTAGAAAGACCTCCCAAAATGTCAACCCATAAGCACAAGGTCAAGGACATTTAGTAAAACACAAGGTCAAGGGCTTTTATAATAAAAAAAAAAAAAAACGACATTTAGTAAAACACAAGGTCAAGGGCTTTTATAATAAAAAAAAATTTACAAAGACCTCCCAAAATAGTACTATTAGAAATAGCCATTTGGTTCACATACTTATTATATCAGAATCAAAATATACTATAAAACATTAGTTCATTGTCAACATTTAATTATTTGTTATGTTATGCATTTAAAATGAGTTTGGTAAAAAAAATAAGGGAGGCTTAAAAGAAATCATAAAATAAAATGGATTTGGGAATTCCAAAAAGTGGGTCTATAACGAGGTGTTAATGTTGTTGAAGGTTATTATAACAATGTGTTACTGTATACTGTATGTATTAGACACCTGTGTTCTAAACAAATCCTTTAACTCTACCAGTAGTCATGTCTGGATTTTTTAATTAATTTTAGCTCAACTGGCAATAGCCAGCTGAGTTTATGGCATGGCGAAGCTTGCGTGCGTGCGATCGTGCGTGCGTTGTGCGTGCATCCATGCGTAAACTTTAATCTTCTCCTCTGAAACTATTGGACCAATTTTAACCAACTTTGGTGTAAAAGGTCCCTAGGTGATGCAGATTAAAGTTTGCACAAATCAACTTCCTGTGGCATCCAAGATGGCCGCTGTTACTATAAATAGCAGAAAAAGATAAATGGCTGATACACGTTTATTTTTCAACCGATTTAGTTCCAATTTGGTATATAGAAAGTAGATGCATAGCCATTTAACATATTTAATGGGTTTTTCAGAAAATTTATCATTGGGTTGCTATTAGCAGAATATTCAAATAAGGTGCTATATTTAGCCAATTCTTTGAAAATCTTCTCCTCAGAAACAACTGGACCTTTTTGAACCTAATTTGGTGTGTAAGATAAAAGTTTGCACAAATCAACTTCCTGCGGCATCCAAGATGGCGTACATTACTATAAATAGCAAAAAGTGATAAATGGCTGATACACGTTTATTTATCAACCGATTTAGTTCAAATTTGGTATATAGAAAGTAGATGCATAGCCATTTAACATATATAACAGCTGTTACTATAAATAGCAAAAAGTAATGAATGTCCGATACACATTAATATATCATATGATTTGGTCCAAATTTGGTATATAGACAGTAGATGTATAGCCATTTCACATACATATCATTTTTTTCTGAAACATTTTAGCTCAACTGGCAATAGCTAGCAGCATGGCTGTCTGAAATTCACATGCAAATAAAGTGCCAGTTGAGCGATACAGGCCCTTTTGGGCCTCTTGTTTATGGTATGTAATTTTGAAGAAAAGTTAATTTGATCATTTTGAAGAATGTCAAATTTATTCATTATGATACATTGTATATAATTATGTACATTTTTATGTTTATTAGTTGATCCTCTACCAACACTCAGTATTCAGCAGAGAAGTACATCCCAGAGAAGCCTGGGAAGTAACCCACCTGAAGTCCCGCCACGACCTCGGAGCCAAAGACCACTCAGTACACACGGTGATATACCTCACAGTGTTCGACTATCAACAGGGGCATTAGATCTGTCCTCATCACCGAGATATGGCAATGAATTAGGTATATACAGTGAGACCTGTCTATAAAGGCCACTCAATGGATGCAGCCAAAGTGGCCTTTATAGACAGGTGGACCCAAATTAAACTAAATAGAGCAAACCATGATATTGTTTCTTCTATAACTTGATATTAACCAAGAAATACATTTTTTAACATCAATTTATTCAACATTTTCAGGAATTAACAAAATTTTTGCACCACACCGGCCTGGTAACACAGTGATCAGTATGTCTAAATGATCTATTCTCTCTTTAGGGGTGTTGCTCAGTAAAGTTTTATTCTTATCATGCTTCCTTACACCTGTACCAACATAATTAGGTCACTTCAGACCCATATCACACTCTTGCTAATTCAGACTTCAAAGAAAGTTGTTACATAATGAATTACATGGTTAGCAGTGATTATCTCTGTCATATGTAACTCAAATTTACTGTTTACATATCATTATTTAAAAAAAAAACTTTTAATTTTTTTTTATAAAAATCGTACACAAACATGAAATAAATAATCATTTTTATTTGGTCCCAAATTTAACCGTAGTCAGTGCCAAAATATATCGTTGCCAAAATGTCTTTTTACACTGGTGCCGAAATGACTTGATATCGCATCTTGGTACAATTTGAAAACTAATGAAATTTATGTCCATTAGCAGTAGAACGGCACACACGGTTTATTTCCTAAGATACATTTACTTCATAGTCTGATCGCACAGCTTTGATTAAATTGAATTGGGTTCGTTCAACACCATAACTTCCGCGAGTTTCATAGTACTTAATTTCTCCTTTTCAGATTTATTAAACAATTCTGACTCGCCGTTCTAATGTCAATGCATTCCGTTTAATAGGACATAATGAAAATAAAACTACATCAAATATTACTGCATGAAAAATTTTTAAAAAATGCTAATGTCTTATCGGGATGTAAGTTTTACTCAATATGGCCGCCTAAGATACATATAAACAGAATGGCATTATGGGAATTTTTGTTTTATGCCGACTAGATCTGGAAATTTCCAGAAACTGGCAGAGTTTCATAAACATTGCAAATGGCCTGCTATAAACAGTTTTGTTGAAGCTTGGGTTCGGAAATATGGTGGCCGCTGACCGCATAAGACAGTGACCGCTATATAGAGTTGAAATAAAGAACAAAATGCATTCAGGGGGAATAAGATATGGCCGTTATAAATGAGTGGCTGCTTTATACAAGTGGTCGCTAACACAAGTTAGACTGTATTGTCAAAAGGATTGATAGAATGTTTTGTTTGTATGACACTTTTTTTAAGTGAAATGTTACTATAAATTATTTCACAAGTCAAATCTGTGACTTGATTGTTTAAATTCATGAATGATAATTTTCATAATTCATGGGTTTATTCCATCATGAAAATTTGAGAAAAAAATAATTACCATATTCATGAAATTAAGGTGATATAGATACAGTGATGTTTATGAAAAAAATAATTTGATAATTTGCTGAGAGTGGATTCTGTTTCTTATATTAAGGCAGTCAGTTCTTTCATGATGGAAAAAAACTAAGATACCTGTAGAAAACCAACAACCCTCTGCAAGTAAACTGACAAACTGTCTCGCACCATGCTCCCCCCGAGCTGGAACCTAGTTGCTTTGATCAGTGATCATATGTTTAAGACCACTTTGTCAACTAGGTGATGTGATCAGTAAGAGTGTGTTTAAGACAACTTTGTTACCTAGGTGCTTTGATCAGTGATCATATGTTTTAGACCACTTTGTCACCTAGGTGCTATGATCAGTGATCATATGTTTAAGACCACTTTGTCACCTAGGTGATGTGATCAGTAAGAGTGTGTTACAGACCACTTTGTCATCTAGGTGCTGTGATCAGTGATCATATGTTTAAGACCACTTTGTAACCTAGGTGCTGTGATCAGTAAGAGTGTGTTTAAGACCACTTTGTCACCTAGGTGCTTTGATCAGTAAGAGTGTGTTTAAGACCACTTTGTCACCTAGGTGCTTTGATCATTAAGTGTGTGTTTAAGACCACTTTGTCATCTAGGTGTTGTAATCTGTAAGAGTGTGTTTAAGACCACTTTGTCACCTAGGTGATGTAATCTGTAAGAGTGTGGTTAAGACCACTTTGTCACCTAGATGTTTTGATCAGTAAGAGTGTGTTTAAGACCACTTTGTCACCTAGGTGCTTTGATTAGTAAGAGTGTGTTTAAGACCACTTTGTCACCTAGGTGCTTTGATCATTAAGAGTGTGTTTAAGACCACTTTGTCACCTAGGTGTTTTGATCAGTAAGAGTGTGTTTAAGACCACTTTGTCACCTAGGTGATGTGATCAGTAAGAGTGTGTTTAAGACCACTTTTTCACCTAGGTGTTTTGATCAGTAAGAGTGTGTTTAAGACCACTTTGTCACCTAGGTGTTGTGATCAGTGATCATATGTTTAAGACCACTTTGTCACCTAGGTGCTTTGATCAGTAAGTATATGTTTAAGACCACTTTGTCACCTAGGTGCTTTGATCAGTGATCATATGTTAAAGACCACTTTGTCACCTAGGTGCTTTGATCAGTAAGCATATGTTTAAGACCACTTTGTCACCAAGGTGCTTTGATCAGTGATCATATGTTAAAGACCACTTTGTCATCTAGGTGCTTTGATCAGTGATCATTTGTTTAAGACCACTTTGTCACCTAGGTGCTTTTATCAGTGATCATATGTTTAGGACCACTTTGTCACTTAGGTGCTTTTATCAGTGATCATATGTTTAGGACCACTTTGTCATCTAGGTGCTTTGATCAGTAAGCATATGTTTAAGACCACTTTGTCACCTAGGTGCTTTGATCAGTGATCATATGTTTAAGACCACTTTGTCACCTAGGTGCTTTGATCAGTGAGCATATGTTTAGGACCACTTTGTCACCTAGGTGTTGTGATCAGTAAGAGTGTGTTTAAGACCACTTTGTCACCTAGGTGCTTTGATCAGTGAGCATATGTTAAAGACCACTTTGTCATCTAGGTGCTTTGATCAGTGAGCATATGTTTAAGACCACTTTGTCAACTAGGTGATGTGATCAGTAAGAGTGTGTTTAAGACAACTTTGTTACCTAGGTGCTTTGATCAGTGATCATATGTTTTAGACCACTTTGTCACCTAGGTGCTATGATCAGTGATCATATGTTTAAGACCACTTTGTCACCTAGGTGATGTGATCAGTAAGAGTGTGTTACAGACCACTTTGTCATCTAGGTGCTGTGATCAGTGATCATATGTTTAAGACCACTTTGTCACCTAGGTGCTGTGATCAGTAAGAGTGTGTTTAAGACCACTTTGTCACCTAGGTGCTTTGATCAGTAAGAGTGTGTTTAAGACCACTTTGTCACCTAGGTGCTTTGATCATTAAGTGTGTGTGTTTAAGACCACTTTGTCATCTAGGTGTTGTAATCTGTAAGAGTGTGTTTAAGACCACTTTGTTACCTAGGTGATGTAATCTGTAAGAGTGTGGTTAAGACCACTTTGTCACCTAGATGTTTTGATCAGAAAGAGTGTGTTTAAGACCACTTTGTCACCTAGGTGCTTTGATTAGTAAGAGTGTGTTTAAGACCACTTTGTCACCTAGGTGCTTTGATCATTAAGAGTGTGTTTAAGACCACTTTGTCACCTAGGTGTTTTGATCAGTAAGAGTGTGTTTAAGACCACTTTGTCACCTAGGTGATGTGATCAGTAAGAGTGTGTTTAAGACCACTTTTTCACCTAGGTGTTTTGATCAGTAAGAGTGTGTTTAAGACCACTTTGTCACCTAGGTGTTGTGATCAGTGATCATATGTTTAAGACCACTTTGTCACCTAGGTGCTTTGATCAGTAAGTATATGTTTAAGACCACTTTGTCACCTAGGTGCTTTGATCAGTGATCATATGTTAAAGACCACTTTGTCACCTAGGTGCTTTGATCAGTAAGCATATGTTTAAGACCACTTTGTCACCTAGGAGCTTTGATCAGTGATCATATGTTAAAGACCACTTTGTCATCTAGGTGCTTTGATCAGTGATCATTTGTTTAAGACCACTTTGTCACCTAGGTGCTTTTATCAGTGATCATATGTTTAGGACCACTTTGTCACTTAGGTGCTTTTATCAGTGATCATATGTTTAGGACCACTTTGTCATCTAGGTGCTTTGATCAGTAAGCATATGTTAAGAACCACTTTGTCACCTAGGTGCTTTGATCAGTGATCATATGTTTAAGACCACTTTGTCACCTAGGTGCTTTGATCAGTGAGCATATGTTTAGGACCACTTTGTCACCTAGGTGTTGTGATCAGTAAGAGTGTGTTTAAGACCACTTTGTCACCTAGGTGCTTTGATCAGTGAGCATATGTTAAAGACCACTTTGTCACCTAGGTGCTTTGATCAGTGAGCATATGTTTAGGACCACTTTGTCACCTAGGTGCTTTGATCAGTGAGCATATGTTAAAGACCACTTTGTCACCTAGGTGCTTTGATCAGTGAGCATATGTTTAAGACCACTTTGTCACCTAGGTGCTTTGATCAGTAAGTATATGTTTAAGACCACTTTGTCACCTAGGTGCTTTGATCAGTGATCATATGTTAAAGACCACTTTGTCACCTAGGTGCTTTGATCAGTAAGCATATGTTTAAGACCACTTTGTCACCTAGGAGCTTTGATCAGTGATCATATGTTAAAGACCACTTTGTCATCTAGGTGCTTTGATCAGTGATCATTTGTTTAAGACCACTTTGTCACCTAGGTGCTTTTATCAGTGATCATATGTTTAGGACCACTTTGTCACTTAGGTGCTTTTATCAGTGATCATATGTTTAGGACCACTTTGTCATCTAGGTGCTTTGATCAGTAAGCATATGTTAAGAACCACTTTGTCACCTAGGTGCTTTGATCAGTGAGCATATGTTTAGGACCACTTTGTCACCTAGGTGTTGTGATCAGTAAGAGTGTGTTTAAGACCACTTTGTCACCTAGGTGCTTTGATCAGTGAGCATATGTTAAAGACCACTTTGTCACCTAGGTGCTTTGATCAGTGAGCATATGTTTAGGACCACTTTGTCACCTAGGTGCTTTGATCAGTGAGCATATGTTAAAGACCACTTTGTCACCTAGGTGCTTTGATCAGTGAGCATATGTTAAAAACCACTTTGTCACCTTGGAGCTTTGATCAGTGAGCATATGTTAAAGACCACTTTGTCACCTAGGTGCTTTGATCAGTGAGCATATGTTAAAGACCACTTTGTCACCTAGGTGCTTTGATCAGTGATCATATGTTAAAGACCACTTTGTCACCTAGGTGTTGTGATCAGTAAGAGTGTGTTTAAGACCACTTTGTCACCTAGGTGCTTTGATCAGTGAGCATATGTTAAAGACCACTTTGTCACCTAGGTGCTTTGATCAGTGATCATATGTTAAGGACCACTTTGTCACCTAGGTGCTTTGATCAGTGAGCATATGTTAAAGACCACTTTGTCACCTAGGTGCTTTGATCAGTGAGCATATGTTAAAGACCACTTTGTCACCTAGGTGCTTTGATCAGTGAGCATATGTTAAAGACCACTTTGTCACCTAGGTGCTTTGATCAGTAAGAGTGTGTTTAAGACCACTTTGGCACCTAGGTGCTTTGATCAGTGAGCATATGTTAAAGACCACTTTGTCATCTAGGTGCTTTGATCAGTGAGCATATGTTAAAGACCACTTTGTCATCTAGGTGCTTTGATCAGTGAGCATATGTTAAAGACCACTTTGTCACCTAGGTCCCTTAATTTTTTCTAGAGGTTAAGTTTCACTAATTAGAAATTTCTAAAATTTATTAATATTACATAAAGATTCCAGAGATATTTATGATTGGCAGATGGATGGTAATTTTTTTTTTACATTTTATAGGCAAACTTTTAGGTATTTGTGATGTAAAAATTAACTTTTTTATCTCAAGAATAAATTTCCTTGTAAAACAATTAACATACATGTACTGATCTCAGAATAAATTTCCTTGTAATACATGAGATTGTGAAACTGTTCATAAATTGGATTGATTCAATTTGATTTAATTGGGTTTTACAATCAAGAATATTTTACTTATATGAAGATGTCACCAGCTACAGGTGAAGTGGCAGAAATTTCACATTTAGAGTGCCCTTAGGGGAATGTACAGAAAGGGTTCTTTGGCAGGTATGGCATGGAGCATCAGTTTTAATGGTCTCCTCTGAATGACCCCCTGAATAAGAATCGAGTCAGAATTATAATGATGTACAACTTACATATTACTACATGTAGAACATGTGACACATATTGTTGCCGAGTAACATTCTTAATCTTTCTGTGACATTAAATTGGCACTGAGCCAACTGTTGTCAGACACATTGATGTAATGCTGTAGCTATAGATCATAAACACACTGTAATTATGTACTGAAGAACTGAGTTCCACTGTCATTATGTACTGAAGAACTGAGTTCCACTGTCATTATTTACTGAAGAACTGAGTTCCACTGTCATTATGTACTGAAGAACTGAGTTCCACTGTCATTATTTACTGAAGAACTGAGTTCCACTGTCATTATGTACTGAAGAACTGGGTTCCACTGTCATTATTTACTGAAGAACTGAGTTCCACTGTCATTATTTACTGAAGAACTGAGTTCCACTGTCATTATGTACTGAAGAACTGAGTTCCACTGTCATTATTTACTGAAGAACTGAGTTCCACTGTCATTATGTACTGAAGAACTGAGTTCCACTGTCATTATTTACTGAAGAACCGAGTTCCACTGTCATTATGTACTGAAGAACTGAGTTCCACAGTCATTATTTACTGAAGAACTGAGTTCCACAGTCATTATGTACTGAAGAACTGAGTTCCACTGTCATTATGTACTGAAGAACTGAGTTCCACTGTCATTATTTACTGAAGAACCGAGTTCCACTGTCATTATGTACTGAAGAACTGAGTTCCACTGTCATTATTTACTGAAGAACTGAGTTCCACTGTCATTATGTACTGAAGAACTGAGTTCCACTGTCATTATTTACTGAAGAACCGAGTTCCACTGTCATTATGTACTGAAGAACTGAGTTCCACAGTCATTATTTACTGAAGAACTGAGTTCCACTGTCATTATTTACTGAAGAACCGAGTTCCACTGTCATTATTTATTGAAGAACTGAGTTCCACAGTCATTATGTACTGAAGAACTGAGTTCCACTGTCATTATTTACTGAAGAACTGAGTTCCACTGTCATTATGTACTGAAGAACTGAGTTCCACTGTCATTATTTACTGAAGAACTGAGTTCCATTGTCATTATGTACTGAAGAACTGAGTTTGATGTCATTATTTACTGAAGAACTGAGTTCCACAGTCATTATGTACTGAAGAACTGAGTTTGATGTCATTATTTACTGAAGAACTGAGTTCCACAGTCATTATTTACTGAAGAACTGAGTTCCACTGTCATTATTTACTGAAGAACTGAGTTCCACTGTCATTTTGTACTGAAGAACTGAGTTTGATGTCATTATTTACTGAAGAACTGAGTTCCACAGTCATTATGTACTGAAGAACTGAGTTCCACTGTCATTATGTACTGAAGAACTGAGTTCCACTGTCATTATGTACTGAAGAACTGAGTTTGATGTCATTATTTACTGAAGAACTGAGTTCCACTGTCATTATTTACTGAAGAACTGAGTTCCACAGTCATTATGTACTGAAGAACTGAGTTCCACTGTCATTATTTACTGAAGAACTGAGTTCCACTGTCATTATTTACTGAAGAACTGAGTTCCACTGTCATTATTTACTGAAGAACTGAGTTCCACAGTCATTATTTACTGAAGAACTGAGTTCCACAGTCATTATGTACTGAAGAACTGAGTTCCACTGTCATTATGTACTGAAGAACTGAGTTCCACTGTCATTATTTACTGAAGAACTGAGTTCCACTGTCATTATGTACTGAAGAACTGAGTTCCACTGTCATTATTTACTGAAGAACTGAGTTCCACTGTCATTATGTACTGAAGAACTGAGTTCCACTGTCATTATTTACTGAAGAACTGAGTTCCACTGTCATTATTTACTGAAGAACTGAGATCCATTGTTAACAAATTAATGTTATTTGAGCTTGGATGTGTATGAATTTTCAGATCTGCAGCATGATGCCTTAGGAGGAGATCGTCAGATTGATCAGTTGTTACATGAATACCCATGGTTCCATGGTACCTTATCACGATTAGAAGCAGCACAACTTGTGTTACAACAGGGTCACACAGGTCATGGGGTATTTCTTGTGCGACAAAGTGAAACTAGAAAAGGAGAGTATGTCCTTACATTTAACTTTCAAGGCAGAGCAAAGGTTTGTAGCCTTAACTGTTAGTAAACTTAGTAAGTTATGTCCGAATTAAAAGCTTTTACTTATTACAGATTAAGTCTAATTGCTTTGTGTTTCATTGATGTTTGCATATTATCTAAAATCTTCAGTAAAACGGATAGAGACAGTTTATTTTGAATCTTCATCACTACTTGACAGCTCCCTTGGTTTAATTTAACCATTTCTTCAATAATTTTCCACCTTTCACTGGACTTTACTTCAATTATTTGAATAACTCAAATATTACGAGCTTGTCAATACAGGTACCAGTACGTATCATTTTGAACCTGTTAATTTTCTTAGTAATTTTTTTTACTTCACTAGTTTTATATGTTTTAGTTATGTAGTGATAATATAATGATTTTTTTTATTCAATCAAATTTTGAAGATCTAATGTGACAACTTGTGTGATCTGTTTTTAACAAAAAATGAAATATAAAGATATTATTGAAATCATTATTTTTTAAAATACATGTACATGTACCTAATGATCATTGTGTATATGTTTATAATTTCAGCATCTTAGGATGACTATTAACAATGATGGCCAATCGCGTGTTCAACATTTATGGTTCCAGTCAATATTTGATATGTTAGAACATTTTCGTACACATCCTATACCCTTGGACTCTGGGGGTCCAGATGATGTTACTCTTACAGACTATGTTGTTGCCATGGAAAGACCTCACACTCCTAGAGGGTCACCTAGGTCAAGGAGAGGAGGGCGCACAGGTTCTAACCCTAGTTTAGGAGGTGGTGCCCATGGTGGAGCAGGTAATGAGAGTGGTGAACGTAACCTAGTACTTGGTGGGTCAGTACGAGAACAAAGGGAGACAATTGCAAATGTCATGCGAGAACAAATGCACAGTCAGCATCAACACAATCAACATGGACATGTTCGAGCCATTGATAATCCATATACTGTTGTTTAGTGTTTGTTTTTTATTGTATATTTTTAATCAAATGCTGGGCATTTGTTTATAATGTGTAAAATAGTAAAATGTTTATAATCATGGGAAGTAATTGTACACCATTGTGTGCTTTGAAAGGATATGAGAAATAATTTCCTTGAAGTCAGTAAAATGTTTAAATTCAAGGAAAACAATCATACATTGTAGTGTGACTATAAAGAATGTGATTTTTTATGTTTATGTCAGTAACATGTTTGAAAATTATGGGAAGAAATTATACACCGCCGTGTGCCTGGAAAAGATGGGATAGGGCCAGTATTGATTAAGTTTCATATCAGCACTAGATATTCTCTACAGACTAGAAATTGACATTTTATATCATTGTACAACAAAGAAAAAGAAAATCAGACGTGTTTAGGACAAAGCATTTATGAGACATGATATCTTTAGATTTATTTTCCATTTTGATTAATCAGTCTTTGTTACAGTAATGTTGTCTGATCTGGTTTTACAGTTATTGTTGTAGTAAGTAAGAGTATCTCCTTATTTCAGTATCAGTATGATGTAACCTTCAATTCCTATTATAGAGATGATTATTTTTACAGTATTTCCTTGTTTCTGTTTTTAGACATTTCAGATTTCTTTATGCTGTATTAATGACACAATGAGTACTTAATTTTAAGTGATCTTAACACTTATGTATAATTGTTTATTAGGGTTCAACATTTTACTGTATGAAACTTTGATGACAAAATTATGTTAAGTTACTGCAGTCATCCAAAGTTAAAAAAAAAAGGTTTTTTTTAGCTCACCTGAGCACAAAGTGCTCATGTGAGCTATTACTATCAATAGAGGCAGACCCTCCATTGTCTGTCGTCCATCCTTCCGTCAACAATTGCTTTAGACGACTTCTTCTCAGAAACTTCTGGGCACATTTTGTTCAAACTTGGTCAAAAGCATCTATAGAACATTGCCTTTCAGATTTGTGTTTTTGGTTGCCATACCTACCAAATGTAGGTCACATTGACCTACATAGTTGAAAGCCTAAAAAATCTTCTCCAAAACCACTTCACTGAGATAAAATCTGATGTGATATTTGGCATCTAAAGCATCTTATATACTAAGTTTGTGAATTTCAATAATTTTTGTGAAAAATTAGGTTACGCATTTTTGCGTTTATTTTTAATACATTGTAAATTGTACTTTTTTACCAAAATTAAAATAATGAATAAATTTAGGTGAATTCTTTTTCCAAACATCATTTTCTTATGTGAAGAAACATATGTTTGACAATTTTCATGAAATTCTGTAAAATACAAGTGGCTTTTTTCGACCTTTTTCATTTTCAATTCTAGCAACTCAAGGGTTGAGGGTTCAAATCCCAGTGAGGCCATTTTTTTTTCTTTTTTCTTTTTTTTATTTCTGAATTTTATGACTTACAATGGTGCATGGAATAGATTTTATGAATTTTTCCTTTTAGTGAAATTATTATTTTTGAAATACATGTGATACTGACTGATATGTAGATATTGCTAAAACCTTGAAATTTTTTTTTTTTTGTTTTACAAAATCACTGTTATGTGACACAATTTAAACTAATTGAAGAAATTTTTTTTAATTAATTGGCAGTTGACTTTTACAATTTTTTAAAAAATATTTTAATTAATGTGTGAAATCTGTCAGGTCTTAAATCCGGATCCGAAAATTGCTCATGTGAGCTTTTGTTATGGATAGGAATTCTGCCATCCATCCATCCATACATCCATCAAAAGACTTCTTCTCAGACACTACTGGTCACATTTCATTCATATTAGTCAATAGCATCTAAAGACCATTGCCATTCACATTTGTGTTTCTGGTTGCTATGGCTACCAAAAGTAGGTCACATTGACCTACATAGCTAAAAACCAAAACAATAAAAATAATGATCCCTGAAACCACTTCTATTGAGGCAATATGTTATGACTTACCAGGTATTATCAAGACATAACAGTTACATTTAAACTCAGGTGAGCAAATTAGGGCCATCTTGTTATATTTCCTTGGTATATAGAGCAGCAAGTCTCAAAAATTCCTCTTGAGTTAGACATATTATTGACTAGACACATTTTTAAGCTACTGGTCTAAAGGATTAGAGGTTCTGTTTTAAAAAGACAATTGGCAAATTGTTTTTATGCTGATTTTTGAAGTTTAAAAATCGCATTTTCTGTTAGGAGGCAAAAAAGCTTAATATATGCAGAAGATAATGATTGAATTCAACAAACAAATTTTGTTTAAAAATGAGAAAAGTCCAAACAATGTTTTCATTTTTCCAAAAATTGTTAGAAATTTGTCAGACTTAGCTATTATCTATTGGAAAGTCTTAAGGAATGAAGATGTTTGTATGCAAGTTAGTAATTTGATGTGATAAATGAACTCATTAATGAACTCTCAGACAACCGACAATCAATTTCCTTTTTCTTTGTCACAATAGCCAAACACTTCTTGCATATGCCCTGATATAGGATAAAAATAGTCTTTTCTTGCATTATAAAAAAATTGAATGACATATTTGATTCATAAGAAACTTACCGAGGATCAGAGATTTATTTATAAATTGAGATTATCATACATTTAGGTAATTGTATGTAGATATCGTAATTCAAAGTCAGCATAGTAAACTTTATGAACATTACTCAAGTTATCAAATCTGTACCTTTCTCTCAAGGGAAAAGGGGAGATAATGTGACATAAAATGACCAGAAATTTTCTTGATTGGACAATATTAACAATGTAAAGCATGCAGTTAAGAATTGTGTTATTGTAATTACAGGTAGCCATATAAACAAGTGATTTTTATACAGAGATAGTTTATATAGCCATCACAAATTCAGGATTTATTTTATCAAATCTGTAAATCTAGTTAAATATGTTACATAACTTGTATTTATTTACAGTTCATCATTTTGTTATCATGTGTGACACACTATTTTGTAACATGTGTGACATGTGACACTCTCATCACACTTTGGGCTTGTCTGATAATAGTTTTACAAGTTCTGTGTGTGTGTGTGTGTGTGTGTGTGTGTGTGTGTGTGTGTGTTCACTGGCATTCATAAATAACTACATTTGTGTACTATGGATACACTAACATATATTTTTGTTTTGAATCAAAATTTTTAATTTCAATGAAATTATGGTAAAATCAGATAATAAGAGATTGATTGCTTTTTCAGTGTTTATAAAATAAAATATTTGATTTTTGGATATAGTCAGTTCTGATTAAAGAGTTGTCACACAATATTAAAAGTGTATAAAGTATTTATTTATGAACATCAGTTAGACTGTAATGTCTTTTATACAGTGTGAAGCTAGACTTCTTTAGTACACAGTTATTTACATGTAGTTACATACTACCATGGTTTTTGTGTGTACGTTTGTATATAACGGGTATTTCACACAGTGTATGAAATCATCCTAATATAAAGTTTATATCTAATGTTTTGTTCTATAAAGTCAACAGTATGAAGTTAAACTACTTCAGCATTGATCTGTTTTAAATGAGACTGTGTGTGTTTGTGTGTGTGTGTGTGTGATATATATATACATGTATATATATATAGAGAGAGAGAGAGACAGAGAGAGAGAGAGAGAGAGAGAGAGAGAGAGAGAGCATTTCAGTTTGTAATAGTTTACTGGTATTTGAACTTTCTGTAATTTATATATTCAAACCCAGCTAGATATAAATTAGCTGTCAGTTATTTAGTCAGTCAGCCAGACAGTCAGTCAGTTAGTCAGAGTAATGTGTATTATACTTGCCACTATAACATTTGTTTATACCTCCTTTACTCTTGTAGAGAAATGCAACTCTCTCTCTCTCTCTCTCTCTCTCTCTCTCTCTCTCTCTATTAACCCAGTTTATTTACATTTTGGTACAAAATATCAAAGTGAATATAAAGATGAGTTATGATGTAAGTTCTTTATACTTACCTTCAAATTAACAGGTAAAACTATTTACCCTTTACACATGTATACAATCTTTGACATATTATAACCACCTAAAGTCTTCTCCCACCTATAGAAATTGATTCTTTTCTGTGATGATTGAAGCTTGCCTTTTATTTTGTATTAAATGTAGTTGAATTTGACAGTCAGTTTGCATTGTTTCAAAAATGCACACAAATTGTGAAACATTTCAATGCTTCTGACTTTTAAATGGGTGTTCATGAAAATAACATATCTGTATATGCAGTAATATAGTTTATATATCTGTATATATCAAGATGCCAAAACACATCTACTCACTAACTGCCAACAGTAAATCTTGTACACAGAGAACATCCCAGGTATAATATTCTAAAATATTGTTTTTCTGGCTTTGCAACAGTTAAATGTCATAAAACAAGTCAAAGTTTTACTTTACAGTTTTTTGCATGACTGAATGTTAAAATTAGAATTGTCGAAACGACTATAGGAGCTTTGTGTGTGTGTGTGTGTGTGTGTGTGTGTGTGTGTGCACTTACCCATCTACGTACCCCCTAGTATCATAAAACTGTCATTATGTTATCAGTAAGTTTAACAGAACCATCATCCCCCTAACAATAATTATTCATTTGTATTTTTGTATTTCTTCATAAGACATATCATTTGGTCATTTCAGGTATTATTTTCTTCATTATGGTCTCATAAATCTTGCAAATAAATTTTCTTTTTTTTTAAATCCACAAGGTTTTTCATTGAATTACCACAATTGCTGTGAGAAAAATTTTTGTTGTCATTTACATTGATTTGGAATTGTAATTTGTTTTTATGCCATCAGTTTTTGTGACACAATCTGTTCACAGTCTAGACAACCTGTTTTTAAAGATCCCATCATACAGCCAGTATAACCGGTCTTTATAGACAGGTGGTTATTATATACAAATACAAAAATCTTAATGAAAAGGAAACTGGAATTAACATGGCAAGCCTTCATAACAAGTAATGACTGTATACATGTTCAGTATGAAAATGTGACAGAACTAACAGAAAAACATTTATAGAACACATTACATTGTATTTAAAGCTGATAAAGAATTTTTATAGTACTTACTTAATATAGAAGTACAGTATTATAATTCAGAGATCATTCAACATTGAATTGTCTGCTAGTACATTAATACTGAAACTTCAACATTGGTTTTTATTTGTTATTTATTTAAATTGGTACTTGTTACTACTGGATATATGTATGTATGTATGTATATATATGTATATATATATATATATATATATATATATATCAGTATTTATTTATACTGGATACCATAGAATACAACAGAACTTTTTTAAACTGGATACATCAGTACTGGTTTATACTGGATATATGTCAGTACTTGGTTATACTGGATATATATCAGTACTTGGTTATACTGGATATATATCAGTAATTGTTTATACTGGATTTATATCAATACTGGTTTATACTGGAAATATATCAGTACTGGTTTATACTTGGTTATACTGGATATATATTGGTACTTGGTTATACTGGTTATATATCAGTACTTGGTTATACTGGATATATATCGGTACTTGGTTATACTGGATATAAAATCAGTGACTGTTTATACTGGATTTATATCAGTACTGGTTTATACTGGAAATATATCAGTACTGGTTTATACTGGTTATATATCAGTACTTAGTTATACTGGATTTATATCATTACTGGTTTATACTGGATTTATATCAGTACTGGTTTATACTGGAAATATCAGTACTGGTTTATACTGGTTATATATCAGTACTTGGTTATACTGGATATATATCGGTACTTGGTTATACTGGATATAAAATCAGTGACTGTTTATACTGGATTTATATCAGTACTGGTTTATACTGGAAATATATCAGTACTGGTTTATACTGGTTATATATCAGTACTTAGTTATACTGGATTTATATCATTACTGGTTTATACTGGATTTATATCAGTACTGGTTTATACTGGAAATATCAGTACTGGTTTATACTGGTTATATATCAGTACTTGGTTATACTGGATATATATCAGTACTTGGTTATACTGGATATATATCAGTACTTGGTTATACTGGATATATATCAGTTCTGGTGTATACTGGTTATATATCGGTACTTGGTTATACTGGATATATATCGGTACTTGGTTATACTGGATATATATCAGTGACTGTTTATACTGGATTTATATCATTTCTGGTTTATACTGGAAATATTTCAGTACTGGTTTATACTGGTTATATATCAGTACTTGGTTATACTGGATTTATATCAGTACTGGTTTATTCTGGAAATATCAGTACTTGGTTATACTGGATATATATCGGTACTTGGTTATACTGGATATAAAATCAGTGACTGTTTATACTGGATTTATATCAGTACTGGTTTATACTGGAAATATATCAGTACTGGTTTATACTGGTTATATATCAGTACTTAGTTATACTGGATTTATATCATTACTGGTTTATACTGGATTTATATCAGTACTGGTTTATACTGGAAATATCAGTACTGGTTTATACTGGTTATATATCAGTACTTGGTTATACTGGATATATATCGGTACTTGGTTATACTGGATATAAAATCAGTGACTGTTTATACTGGATTTATATCAGTACTGGTTTATACTGGAAATATATCAGTACTGGTTTATACTGGTTATATATCAGTACTTAGTTATACTGGATTTATATCATTACTGGTTTATACTGGATTTATATCAGTACTGGTTTATACTGGAAATATCAGTACTGGTTTATACTGGTTATATATCAGTACTGGTTTATACTGGTTATATATCAGTACTTCGTTATACTGGATATATATCAGTACTTGGTTATACTGGATATATATCAGTACTGTGTATACTGGTTATATATCAGTACATGTACTGGTGTATACTGGATACATCAGTACTGGTTTATACTGGATATATATCAGTACATGGTTATACTGGTTATATATCAGTACATGGTTTTACTGGATACATCAGTACTGTTTTATACTGGATACATCATTGCAGGTTCTTTAATATGTAACATGTAATTGTAATGTAGAACAAAAAATCGTTGAAATTTTAACAACATGGATTTGATACACATGAATATAATTGTGTTGAACACAAACATTTTACCAGACTGGAAATAACAAAATATTGGTTAATCTTTATTTATTGATACATTTGTAAACAAGATATTATTTATACAGACAGGTTGATATATCTAAAATTTTCAGATTGTATAAATTTACAGGATTTTTGTTTTACTTTTTATATTTTTTACAGAACTTTTTTTTATAATGTAACAGGAGGTACACGGAATTTCTTCTCTTACTTAGGCCCTCTGTTGTATCAGGATTTTGTTAAAAGTAACAATATGTCACTCTCAGTTATACTGACAGTAAATCAATTTTTGTACAGAATTAACATGGTCAAATGTATTAATATAAGTAATGTATTGGGTATAGTAACAAAGAAGGACTACACAATAACTGTGTTTACATGTAGTCATTTATACTGAATGTTAATCTGAACAAATTACAGAAAATATCACATTGCTGGCTCAAGGTGGTCAGATCTGTGATAGTGGAACAATCCAGAGAACCTGGAGAAACCCACTGGCCTTTGGGAAGGGAGTTGACAAATTTATCATCTATGATGGTGGAATAATCCAGAGAACTTGCAGAAATCCACTGCCTTTGGGAAGGGAGTTGACAAATTTATCATCTATGATCATGGTGGAATAATCCAGAGAACTTGGAGAAACCACTGACCTTTGGGAAGGGAGGTGACAAATTTATCATCTATGATGGTGGAATAATCCAGAGAACTTGGAGAAACCCACTGACCTTTGACAAATTTATCACACTAGGATCTTCCAGAGTAGGAACCTAGTCATTGAGAGGCACTGTGGTCTGGTAAACTTGTCATTGAGAGGCACTGTGGTCTGGTAAACTTGCTCTATAATTCACACGGCCACCAAAGCTCCAATAATACTGTATATTTATCATAGTAGCAGCTATAGCAGCACTTCTTTATGGAGAAGAATAATGAATGTTTGTCATTTGAGACACTGCCAAATAAAACTTAAGAAAAATATTCACAAACAAGGGTAAAACTCTACATTAGTTCTGCCAAAGTAGTTTTTGAAAAGGGTGGGAAAGCTAGTAATGAGTGGGAAGGGTGGGGATAGTATTGGAGAGTGACATGTTTTGTTAATTTTTTTTTTAAATTATCAATAAGTTATTTATAATTGGTAAAAAATTAAGAATTTTATTTTTGAGTATCTGACATCTTTATATTAAGAGTCCAGATGTATTGATAAAGAAATCAGGAAATTGGAATGTATCTTATTTGATATATAGTGTATATAAGAAAGATATGAATTAACAAAAACAATGCAAAAAGTATTAGGAAGTTTCTGTACAGTTTATCATAATGCATCTTGTCATTGCTTTTAATGTTACATCACATGATAGTCATGTGTGGCCATCACATGATAGTCACATGACTTCATTGCTATATTTCTAATGATTTAATGCAATATATATATGTGTATGTACAAAGCATTATTGTTGGCTTTTTATGTTTGTTTTAATTATGCCCATATAAGGGCATAAAAAAGAGATTTAATTTTAAAATAACTTATATATAATTATTATATATATACATGTATGTATACATATATCATGTTACGGTTGTAATGTTATTTTAATTTCAAAATTGTTAGTGGATTTTGTGTTTTTAAGATACATCTCAAATATGTGCTTGTATGATGCTTAGATAAATTAAATAAATCATATTTTTAAAATTTTCTTTTTAATTCACATTTATATTTTCAGTCTTTTTGTTAGTTTTTGTCTGTTCAACATCTTCTTAAGAACAAGTAAACAATAATAATTATGATAATAAAACATGGATCTGTATTCCTTAAAATTCTTGAAGTTAGTTTACTTGAGCTTTATTCAAGAGCAAAGTGGCCTTACATAATAAAATCTTGTCAGTGATTCCTAAGATATATAACCTTGAAGTATCATATATACCATCACCAAGTGGCCTTACATAGTAAAATCTTGTCAGTGATTCCTAAGATATATAACCTTGAATTGTCATATATACCATCACCAAGTGGCCTTACATAGTAAAATCTTGTCAGTGATTCCTAAGATATATAACCTTGAATTGTCATATATACCATCCCCAAGTGGCCTTACATAGTAAAATCTTGTCAGTGATTCCTAAGATATATAACCTTGAATTATCATATATACCATCACCAAGTGGCCTTACATAGTGAAATCTTGTCAGTGATTCCTAAGATATATAACCTTGAATTATCATATAAACCATCCCCAAGTGACCTTACATAGTAAAATCTTGTCAGTGATTCCTAAGATATATAACCTTGAATTATCATATATACCATCACCAAGTGTCCTTACATAGTGAAATCTTGTCAGTGATTCCTAAGATATATAACCTTGAATTATCATATATACCATCACCAAGTGGCCTTACATAGTAAAATCTTGTCAGTGATTCCTAAGATATATAGCCTTGAATTATCATATATATCATCACCAAGTGGCCTTACATAGTAAAATCTTGTCAGTGATTTCTAAGACATATTACCTTGAATTATGATAAATACCATCACCAAGTGGCCTTACATAGTAAAATCTTGTCAGTGATTTCTAAGACATATTACCTTGAATTATCATAAATACCATCACCAAGTGGCCTTACATAGTAAAATCTTGTCAGTGATTTCTAAGACATATTACCTTGAATTATCATAAATACCATCACCAAGTGACCTTACATAGTAAAATCTTGTCAGTGATTTCTAAGACATATTACCTTGAATTATCATAAATACCATCACCAAGTAGACTTACATAGTAAAATCTTGTCAGTGATTCCTAAGATATATAACCTTGAATTATCATATATATCATCACCAAGTGTCCTTACATAGTAAAATCTTGTCAGTGATTCCTAAGATATATAGCCTTGAATTATCATAAATACCACCACCAAGTGGCCTTACATAGTAAAATCTTGTCAGTGATTTCTAAGACATATTACCTTGAATTATCATAAATACCATCACCAAGTGACCTTACATAGTAAAATCTTGTCAGTGATTTCTAAGACATATTACCTTGAATTATCATAAATACCATCACCAAGTAGACTTACATAGTAAAATCTTGTCAGTGATTCCTAAGATATATAACCTTGAATTATCATATATACCATCACCAAGTGGCCTTACATAGTTAAATCTTGTCAGTGATTCCTAAGATATATAACCTTGAATTATCATATATACCATCACCAAGTGGCCTTACATAGTAAAATCTTGTCAGTGATTCCTAAGATATATAACCTTGAATTATCATATATACCATCACCAAGTGGCCTTACATAGTAAAATCTTGTCAGTGATTCCTAAGATATATAACCTTGAATTATCATATATACCATCACCAAGTGGCCTTACATAGTAAAATCTTGTCAGTGATTCCTAAGATATATAACCTTGAATTATCATATATACCATCACCAAGTGGCCTTACATAGTAAAATCTTGTCAGTGATTCCTAAGATATATAATCTTGAATTATCATATATATCATCACCAAGTGGCCTGACATAGTAAAATCTTGACAGTGATTCCTAAGATATATAACCTTGAATTATCATATATTCCATCACCAAGTGACTTACATAATCAAATCTTGTCAGTGATTCCTAAGATATATAATCTTGAATTATCATATATATCATCACCAAGTGGCCTGACATAGTAAAATCTTGTCAGTGATTTCTTAGATCCATAACCTTGAATTATCATATATATCATCACCAAGTGGCCTTACATAGTAAAATCTTGTCAGTGATTTCTTAGATCCATAACCTTGAATTATCATATATATCATCACCAAGTGGCCTTACATAGTAAAATCTTGTCAGTGATTCCTAAGATATATAGCCTTGAATTATTATATATACCATCACCAAGTGGCCTTACATAGTGAAATCTTGTCAGTGATTCCTAAGAAATATAACCTTGAATTATCATATATACCATCACCAAGTGGCCTTACATAGTAAAATCTTGTCAGTGATTCCCAAGATATATAACCTTGAATTATCATATATACCATCACCAAGTGGCCTTACATAGTAAAATCTTGTCAGTGATTTCTAAGATATATAACCTTGAATTATCATATATACCATCACCAAGTAGACTTACATAGTAAAATCTTGTCAGTGATTCCTAAGATATATAACCTTGAATTATCATATACCATCCCCAAGTGACCTTACATAGTAAAATCTTGTCAGTGATTCCTAAGATATATAACCTTGAATTATCATATATACCATTACCAAGTGGCCTGACATAGTAAAATCTTGTCAGTGATTTCTAAGATATATAACCTTGAATTATCATATATACCATCACCAAGTGGCCTGACATAGTAAAATCTTGTCAGTGATTCCCAAGATATATAGCCTTGAATTATCATATATATCATCACCAAGTGGCCTTACATAGTGAAATCTTGTCAGTGATTCCCAGATATATAACCTTGAATTATCAGATATTCCATCACCAAGTGGCCTTACATAGTGAAATCTTGTCAGTGATTCCTAAGATATATAACCTTGAATTATCATATATTCCATCACCAAGTGGCCTTACATAATAAAATCTTGTCAGTGATTCCTAAGATATATAATCTTGAATTATCATATATACCATCACCAAGTGGCCTTACATAGTGAAATCTTGTCAGTGATTCCTAAGATATATAACCTTGAATTATCATATATACCATCACCAAGTGGCCTTACATAGTGAAATCTTGTCAGTGATTCCTAAGATATATAGCCTTGAATAATAATATATACCATCACCAAGTGGCCTTACATAGTGAAATCTTGTCAGTGATTCCTAAGATATATAACCTTGAATTATCATATATATCATCACCAAGTGGCCTTACATAGTAAAATCTTGTCAGTGATTCCTAAGATATATAACCTTGAATTATCATATATACCATAACCAAGTGTCCTTACATAGTAAATCTTGTCAGTGATTTCTAAGACATATTACCTTGAATTATCATATATACCATCCCCAAGTGACCTTACATAGTAAAATCTTGTCAGTGATTCCTAAGATATATAACCTTGAATTATCATATATACCATCACCAAGTGGCCTTACATAGTAAAATCTTGTCAGTGATTCCTAAGATATATAACCTTGAATTATCATATATACCATCACCAAGTGGCCTTACATAGTAAAATCTTGTCAGTGATTCCTAAGATATATAATCTTGAATTATCATATATATCATCACCAAGTGGCCTGACATAGTAAAATCTTGACAGTGATTCCTAAGATATATAACCTTGAATTACCATATATTCCATCACCAAGTGGACTTACATAATAAAATCTTGTCAGTGATTCCTAAGATATATAACCTTGAATTATCATATATACCATCACCAAGTGGCCTTACATAGTGAAATCTTGTCAGTGATTCCTAAGATATATAACCTTGAATTATCATATAAACCATCCCCAAGTGACCTTACATAGTAAAATCTTGTCAGTGATTCCTAAGATATATAACCTTGAATTATCATATATACCATCACCAAGTGTCCTTACATAGTGAAATCTTGTCAGTGATTCCTAAGATATATAACCTTGAATTATCATATATACCATCACCAAGTGGCCTTACATAGAAAAATCTTGTCAGTGATTCCTAAGATATATAGCCTTGAATTATCATATATATCATCACCAAGTGGCCTTACATAGTAAAATCTTGTCAGTGATTTCTAAGACATATTACCTTGAATTATGATAAATACCATCACCAATTGGCCTTACATAGTAAAATCTTGTCAGTGATTTCTAAGACATATTACCTTGAATTATGATAAATACCATCACCAAGTGGCCTTACATAGTAAAATCTTGTCAGTGATTTCTAAGACATATTACCTTGAATTATCATCAATACCATCACCAAGTGGCCTTACATAGTAAAATCTTGTCAGTGATTTCTAAGACATATTACCTTGAATTATCATAAATACCATCACCAAGTAGACTTACATAGTAAAATCTTGTCAGTGATTCCTAAGATATATAACCTTGAATTATCATATATATCATCACCAAGTGTCCTTACATAGTAAAATCTTGTCAGTGATTCCTAAGATATATAGCCTTGAATTATCATAAATACCACCACCAAGTGGCCTTACATAGTAAAATCTTGTCAGTGATTTCTAAGACATATTACCTTGAATTATCATAAATACCATCACCAAGTGACCTTACATAGTAAAATCTTGTCAGTGATTTCTAAGACATATTACCTTGAATTATCATAAATACCATCACCAAGTAGACTTACATAGTAAAATCTTGTCAGTGATTCCTAAGATATATAACCTTGAATTATCATATATACCATCACCAAGTGGCCTTACATAGTAAAATCTTGTCAGTGATTCCTAAGATATATAACCTTGAATTATCATATATACCATCACCAAGTGGCCTTACATAGTAAAATCTTGTCAGTGATTCCTAAGATATATAACCTTGAATTATCATATATATCATCACCAAGGTGCCTGACATAGTAAAATCTTGTCAGTGATTCCTAAGATATATAACCTTGAATTATCATATATATCATCACCAAGGTGCCTGACATAGTAAAATCTTGACAGTGATTCCTAAGATATATAACCTTGAATTATTATATATTCCATCACCAAGTGGACTTACATAATAAAATCTTGTCAGTAATTCCTAAGATATATAATCTTGAATTATCATATATATCATCACCAAGTGGCCTTACATAGTAAAATCTTGTCAGTGATTCCCAAGATATATAGCCTTGAATTATCATATATACCATCACCAAGTGGCCTTACATAGTGAAATCTTGTCAGTGATTCCTAAGATATATAACCTTGAATTATCATATATTCCATCACCAAGTGGCCTTACATAATAAAATCTTGTCAGTGATTCCTAAGATATATAATCTTGAATTATCATATATATCATCACCAAGTGGCCTGACATAGTAAAATCTTGTCAGTGATTTCTTAGATCCATAACCTTGAATTATCATATATATCATCACCAAGTGGCCTTACATAGTAAAATCTTGTCAGTGATTCCTAAGATATATAGCCTTGAATTATTATATATACCATCACCAAGTGGCCTTACATAGTGAAATCTTGTCAGTGATTCCTAAGAAATATAACCTTGAATTATCATATATACCATCACCAAGTGGCCTTACATAGTAAAATCTTGTCAGTGATTCCTAAGATATATAACCTTGAATTATCATATATACCATCACCAAGTGGCCTTACATAGTAAAATCTTGTCAGTGATTCCTAAGATATATAACCTTGAATTATCATATATACCATCACCAAGTGGCCTTACATAGTAAAATCTTGTCAGTGATTCCTAAGATATATAACCTTGAATTATCATATATACCATCCCCAAGTGACCTTACATAGTAAAATCTTGTCAGTGATTCCTAAGATATATAACCTTGAATTATCATATATACCATTACCAAGTGGCCTTACATAGTAAAATCTTGTCAGTGATTCCTAAGATATATAGCCTTGAATTATTATATATACCATCAACAAGTGGCCTTACATAGTGAAATCTTGTCAGTGATTCCTAAGATATATAACCTTGAATTATCATATATACCATCACCAAGTGGCCTGACATAGTAAAATCTTGTCAGTGATTTCTAAGATATATAACCTTGAATTATCATATATACCATCACCAAGTGGCCTGACATAGTAAAATCTTGTCAGTGATTCCCAAGATATATAGCCTTGAATTATGATATATATCATCACCAAGTGGCCTTACATAGTGAAATCTTGTCAGTGATTCCCAAGATATATAACCTTGAATTATCATATATTCCGTCACCAAGTGGCCTTACATAGTGAAATCTTGTCAGTGATTCCTAAGATATATAACCTTGAATTATCATATATTCCATCACCAAGTGGCCTTACATAATAAAATCTTGTCAGTGATTCCTAAGATATATAATCTTGAATTATCATATATACCATCACCAAGTGGCCTTACATAGTGAAATCTTGTCAGTGATTCCTAAGATATATAACCTTGAATTATCATATATACCATCACCAAGTGGCCTTACATAGTGAAATCTTGTCAGTGATTCCTAAGATATATAGCCTTGAATAATAATATATACCATCACCAAGTGGCCTTACATAGTGAAATCTTGTCAGTGATTCCTAAGATATATAACCTTGAATTATCATATATATCATCACCAAGTGGCCTTACATAGTAAAATCTTGTCAGTGATTCCTAAGATATATAACCTTGAATTATCATATATACCATCACCAAGTGGCCTTACATAGTAAAATCTTGTCAGTGATTTCTAAGACATATTACCTTGAATTATCATATATACCATCCCCAAGTGACCTTACATAGTAAAATCTTGTCAGTGATTCCTAAGATATATAACCTTGAATTATCATATATACCATCACCAAGTGGCCTTACATAGTAAAATCTTGTCAGTGATTCCTAAGATATATAACCTTGAATTATCATATATACCATCACCAAGTGGCCTTACATAGTAAAATCTTGTCAGTGATTCCTAAGATATATAATCTTGAATTATCATATATATCATCACCAAGTGGCCTGACATAGTAAAATCTTGACAGTGATTCCTAAGATATATAACCTTGAATTACCATATATTCCATCACCAAGTGGACTTACAAAATAAAATCTTGTCAGTGATTCCTAAGATATATAACCTTGAATTATCATATATATCATCACCAAGGTGCCTGACATAGTAAAATCTTGTCAGTGATTCCTAAGATATATAACCTTGAATTATCATATATATCATCACCAAGGTGCCTGACATAGTAAAATCTTGACAGTGATTCCTAAGATATATAGCCTTGAATTATTATATATTCCATCACCAAGTGGACTTACATAATAAAATCTTGTCAGTGATTCCTAAGATATATAATCTTGAATTATCATATATACCATCACCAAGTGGCCTTACATAGTGAAATCTTGTCAGTGATTCCTAAGATATATAACCTTGAATTATCATATATACCATCACCAAGTGGCCTTACATAGTGAAATCTTGTCAGTGATTCCTAAGATATATAACCTTGAATTATCATATATACCATCACCAAGTGGCCTTACATAGTGAAATCTTGTCAGTGATTCCTAAGATATATAGCCTTGAATAATAATATATACCATCACCAAGTGGCCTTACATAGTGAAATCTTGTCAGTGATTCCTAAGATATATAACCTTGAATTATCATATATACCATCACCAAGTGGCCTGACATAGTAAAATCTTGTCAGTGATTTCTAAGATATATAACCTTGAATTATCATATCTACCATCACCAAGTGGCCTGACATAGTAAAATCTTGTCAGTGATTCCCAAGATATATAGCCTTGAATTATGATAGATATCATCACCAAAGTGGCCTTACATAGTGAAATCTTGTCAGTGATTCCCAAGATATATAACCTTGAATTATCATATATTCCATCACCAAGTGGCCTTACATAGTGAAATCTTGTCAGTGATTCCTAAGATATATAACCTTGAATTATCATATATTCCATCACCAAGTGGCCTTACATAATAAAATCTTGTCAGTGATTCCTAAGATATATAATCTTGAAATTATCATATATACCATCACCAAGTGGCCTTACATAGTGAAATCTTGTCAGTGATTCCTAAGATATATAACCTTGAATTATCATATATACAATCACCAAGTGGCCTTACATAGTGAAATCTTGTCAGTGATTCCTAAGATAGATAGCCTTGAATAATAATATATACCATCACCAAGTGGCCTTACATAGTGAAATCTTGTCAGTGATTCCTAAGATATATAACCTTGAATTATCATATATATCATCACCAAGTGGCCTTACATAGTAAAATCTTGTCAGTGATTCCTAAGATATATAACCTTGAATTATCATATATACCATCACCAAGTGGCCTTACATAGTAAAATCTTGTCAGTGATTTCTAAGACATATTACCTTGAATTATCATATATACAAACCCCAAGTGACCTTACATAGTAAAATCTTGTCAGTGATTCCTAAGATATATAACCTTGAATTATCATATATACCATCACCAAGTGGCCTTACATAGTAAAATCTTGTCAGTGATTCCTAAGATATATAACCTTGAATTATCATATATACCATCACCAAGTGGCCTTACATAGTAAAATCTTGTCAGTGATTCCTAAGATATATAATCTTGAATTATCATATATATCATCACCAAGTGGCCTGACATAGTAAAATCTTGACAGTGATTCCTAAGATATATAACCTTGAATTACCATATATCCATCACCAAGTGGACTTACAAATAAAATCTTGTCAGTGATTCCTAAGATATATAACCTTGAATTATCATATATATCCTCACCAAGGTGCCTGACATAGTAAAATCTTGTCAGTGATTCCTAAGATATAAAACCTTGAATTATCATATATATCATCACCAAGGTGCCTGACATAGTAAAATCTTGACAGTGATTCCTAAGATATATAGCCTTGAATTATTATATATTCCATCACCAAGTGGACTTACATAATAAAATCTTGTCATTGATTCCTAAGATATATAATCTTGAATTATCATATATACCATCACCAAGTGGCCTTACATAGTGAAATCTTGTCCAGTGATTCCTAAGATATATAACCTTGGAATTATCATAGATACCATCACCAAGTGGCCTTACATAGTGAAATCTTGTCAGTGATTCCTAAGATATATAGCCTTGAATTATCATATACCATCACCAAGTGCCTTACATAGTGAAATCTTGTCATGATTTCCTAAGATATATAG